>PJEM01000176.1:128619-668340 GCA_004023845.1 Helogale parvula
TGTAGTTAATGCATGTTTAATGACGCTGGTATTGTCAAGGGGGAAAACAGGCCCTTATTAGAAACCTAGCATCTAGGAGTGGATCTTTCCTTCTCTTTCAAAGGCTATTCCAGCCTGCCAAGAATTCTGCAAAGGTATAGAAGGACTAGAGAGGGTGGGGGCTAGGGGCACCTGCTCCAGGCCCCGTTTGGAGTTGAGAGAAGGGGAGAGGGGACAGAAGTATATTTGGGAAGCAGAGGAGATTGTTGCTTTCAAAAGTGGAAACTTTCCAGTCATTTGTTCAAAGCTAATATATGAACAAGATCTTGTTACGGGTGTGAAGAGATGTTTTTAGAGGACACAAGTGTCAAAGTACAACCTTGAGGCCCAAAGAAGGGCAAGAGGCAGTGCCTTTCTACAAGATCACTGATCTGCCAACTGCAAGGGACAGGCTCAGGCTCTGCCCCCAGCAGGTCCCACCCCTGGGTTCCCTTCCTCCCTGGTTAGGACCTGGGTGTATCTCGAGTGGAGTGGGCAGGGAGGAGGGCTGGCAGGACTGTCTGTCTTGATGTATCAGAAGAGTAACCCAGAGTGTTACTTTCATGGAGTGATAATGCCTGGTGTCTCCTGGAGGCAAGACTTCAAAAAAATTGGTAAACACCATGGCATGAACTGAAATAACTGTTATCACACTGTTTAACACCTAAATTGTATATATTGTTGCTGGGGAAGAAGCAAATTTGTCTGGTGGGCGTTGAGGTTGTCTTCAGGATAACCAGGTGGCAAGACTTTCTGAGATGATTCACTGAGTTACTGATAATAAGGCACAGAGAGGAGAGAGTCGAAAATGATCACAATAGCTACTCCTATAGGGAATATGTGTTAGGTGCTGGGTATTGCTACCAGATCATTTTTCTTCCCACCTCAATACAGTAGGGAGCATCACATGATCTGATATCAACCAACCAGACTCTTTCCTGGGACTTTGCCTCTTCAGTGAAGTAATGGAAGGAACTTAGAACCACTGAAGTTTCTTTATGGCATCTGAGTAAGACCACCATGACAGTTAATTTTATGTGTTGATTTGACTGGACCACTGGCTGCTGAGACCCTTGGTCAGACATCATTCTGGATGTGACTTGAGGGCGTTTCTGGATGACATTAACGTTTGAGTGGATGGACTATGTAAACCTCTTCCTGAGGTTGGTGGGCCTCAGCAAATCAACTAGAGGCCTGCATAGAAGGAAAAAAAAAAGGCAGGGAAAAGTAGGGTAAGGGAGAATTTGCTTTTTGTTCCTGGTTGTTTTTAAGAAGGACATTAGACTTCTGCATGGGGCTGGAATGTTCAGCATCAACCCCCTTGGTTCTCAGACTTTCATGCTCAGATTGGAATTTTAACACCAGCTTTCCTGGTCTCCAGATTGCAGATGGGAGAATGTGGGCCTGTTTAATTGTGTGAGACAGTTCCTTATAATATAGTTGACCCTCAAACAGCACAGGGGTTAGGGCGCATTGACCCCACACAGTCAGAAATCCATGTATAGGGGCACCTAGGTGGCTCAGCAGATTAAGCATCCAACTTTGGCTCATGTCGCAGCTTTGAGTTCCACATGGGGCTCTCTGCTGTCAGCACAGAGCCTGCTTCACATCCTTTGGAGCTGTCTCTCTCTCTCTCCCTCTCCTCCCCCATGATCTCTCTCTCAGAAATAAACAAACATTAAAAAAAATCCAGGTATAACTTTTGACTCCCCCCCCCCAAATTAACTACTAATGGCCTACTGTTGACCTTATCAATAACATTAGCAGTTGATTAACACATATTTTGTATGTTACATATGTTATATACTTTTCTTACATTTTAGTAAACTAAAGAAAATGTTATTAAGAAAATCATACAGGAGAGAAAATACATTTACAGTACTGCACTGTATTTATTTTTAAAAAATCCATGGAAAGTGGACCTGCACAGTTCAAACCCATGTTGCTCAAGGGTCAACTGTAAATCTCTGATTGATAGATGATAGACAGACAGACAAATGATAGATGATAGATAATTTGTGCTACCAAGGCCTTTTGGAGTTGCTCAGGCACTTTATACTGTCTATTTCTCCATAGCGACTGCATATTTTTCTAATTAATTCCATTTTGCTTTAGCAATCTGGAGCCAGATTCCGTTGCTTGTGACCAAAGAACTGTACCTGGTAAGTTAACCCTAGAAGATGGGCAAGTACTATTCCTCTTTAAAGGCAAAAATTAACAAAAAACAAATCACAACTACAAGGCATAGAGGTAGAATTATGTCACCCAGCTAGTGATTGGTAGAGCTGGGAATTGAACCCCGTCAGCCTAAATCAAGAACATGTACTCTTCCCATTTTTCCCTTTGGGGATGTCGATCAGAAGATGGCTGCCAACTGGGCTGGGACCCTGGAGAAGGCTCCTGAGCTACCGAAACTCTGAGGGGCAGCTACCCTGGTCTAGTCTGGGTCAGGGAAGATGCTACGGGATCAAAGCTTCACAGACCAAAGAGTATCGATTCTGATTCAGAGCCAAGTGCCCAGCTGTGGATCTGCCACTAAATAACTGGGTATTCTGCTTCCTGAGGGACCTGGGAGACAAAGTGAATGTGTGAGCACCCTTCTGGGTGCAGACTCTGTGACGGGACATTGCCAGCCTGGATCCTGGGCGTGAGGCTGATACCATTTCATTTCCAAAAGGATATTCGGTACAAATGGAACGATAAGAGCCAGCAGTTATTGAGACATTCACCTTCTTTGAGACCATCCCCATCTGTAAAACTCGGATAATACGTTTCCTAGATGGCAGTGAGGTCATGAGAGTTAAAGGCAAGAATACCTGTAATGTACTTAGCAGGATTACTGCCAAAACACAGTATGTGGACAATACAATATCTCATCACAATCCTGTTATGTTATTTATGAAGCATTTGTTGAGCACCTAATATATGTCAGGTATTATATTAGGTGCTTTAAAAAACATCTTTGGGGCTCCTGGGTGGCTTAGTTGGTTAAGTATCTGACTCTTGATTTGGGCTCAGGTAGTGATCTCACAGTCGTAGAGATCAAGCCCTGCCTCGGGCTCCAGGTTGGGTGTGGAACCTGCCTGGGATTCTTTCTCTTTCTCTTCCTCTGCCCCTCTCCCCCATTCATGCTCTCTCTCAAAAAAAAAAAAAAAAAGTAAAAAATATCTTACTGATTTATCATAAATTCTAAAGATGTAACCCCTAGTATTATCCCCATTTCACAGCTAAAGAATCTCAAAAGGTTAAATACTTGCTCAAGGTCACATTAGCTATGAATTGGTGGCTATTATTATTTTGTCACATGGAACACAACTCTCTAACAATCCATAAATCCCATCTATACATTGCACACATCTATATACAAACAACCAGAGATTGTTAGACACACCTGAAGACACACAAAGGAACAAAGACATAGAGTATTGGCTGGATTTACTCACAGTACCCATATGCTCCTTGAATTACAGATTCCCTTCCCCTTATACTGTGGCATCCCCTGGCCTGCTGCTTCCAGGGCTCCACTCATAATCTGATAGATTCATTCAGGGCAGATGCAAGTATGGATTTATTGCAATCTTCTTCCCAGGGTAGCTGAATTCTAACAGATGAGTTGTGGACCCTGTAGTGTAAAAGCTGCCAGAATTACTTGCCCTTGGGGGAATTTCAGGCCTGTGGTAGGAAGACCAAAGACAGAGTCCTGGGAAAAGATCATTCATTCAGTCATTCAGTATAATGTGACTGATCACAGCCATGTGCCACCCACTGTGCAGTGCTCTAGAGAGAACAGCACAAGGACAGAAGCATGACCCTGGACTGCCCAGGTATCAGAATCTGCTGGAGTTACAACCGATCTTATCCATGTCCTCCTAAAGCCAGCCATAGATGGACAGAGATAGTCGTGATCTCGGGACTGTCCTTCCATTTAGAATCCTCTGTGTGGTTTCCTAGAATCCCGGAGCTGTGTTACCCAGTATGGTAGCCGCTAGCCACCTGGGCTATTTATGCTTGAAGTTAAAGTTATTACATTGGAATCAAGCTAAAAATTGAGTTCCTGGCAATGCTAGCCTCATTTTGGGCACTCAGTACCTCCATGTGGCTACTGGTTACCATCTTGGACAGGGTGGATATAGAATACAGCCATCATTGCAGAGATGAAATACCAGACTGAAATATCAAAGAAAGACAACAACTTGGAGGTGTTCAAGTTCTACCCCCCTCATTGTACAAATGGTGAAACTGAGGCCCAGAGAGGGCTGGCCAGAGAATGAATCCACAGTCTAGTTACAAATACATACTTCCAATACCTTTGCCAAATCATATCCCCCACCCTCTGCCCTGCCCATCCCGTCTTCCCTCACAAACCAAGGTAAGGAATCACTGACAGCAGATTTGACACCAGCAGGGGTGAGCGCTGGCCTTCAGAAGAAGCCCTCCCCCAGAGGTGACCCTGCCACCTCACCAGGAGATTATATGCACCAGTAACTACAAACCAGGAACAGCAACAAAGCTTCCCTTTCTGTGCAGGTGAACTTGGCATGCATTATCTCTTTTAAGCCTCCCCAGCAACCCAAAGAGGATAAGGAAACCAAGGCCCAGAAAGGTGACTGACTTGTCGGAGGTCACCCAACTACAAAGCGAGAAACTGGAATTGGAACTCAGATCCTTGGCCCCCAGAGCCAATGCCTGGTTGCTTCCCTCCTAACCTATGATTGCATTTTAAAGCTTTACTTTTAACAGGATCAGAAGCAATTATAATTGCAAATGTTCCTCTTTCTTGGCCTTGCTTCAAATGCAAATACCAAAACAAATGTAAAACCAAAGTTTAAACAAGAACCAACCATGCTGGAGAAGCCCCACCTCTTCGGTCCCCTGCCCCATTTCTTATCAGCTCTCTACACATCTCTGCTCCACAGTCCCTGGAAACACTCTCCACACGACCCAGAAGGACCCAGAAAGAGGGCAAATGGAAGAGCTTGGCTGAGATCCTGGCGCTCTGGATGTAAACTCAGAACCGCACTTCCAGCAAAGATGTGAGGGGTTAAAAAATCAGATCCCCCTCAAGGCACATACTCCACTCATGCCCTTCTTAGGCCCTTCTCCGCCTTGGGGTCAGGGAGGCAGAAAGGAAAGGCAGAAGGTTCACTTGAAGTTTGGCTCTCTCCAACCACAGCTTCAGCCATGCCTTTTCAAATCTGTGGCAGGCGAGGAGGAGAGTCAGCTTTATTCTTGTGCGAGAAAGCTTTGCTGTCGCTTGTGCATGTAGGGCTTACCTCCTTAGTGTCACTTTGACGGCTAAAATATTTGTTGAGGAGTTCTCCCGCAGGTCCCTTGGGGCAGGAGAAATGCAGCCATGCAGCCGGCTGGAGAGTTTGTTTTGCAAAAATAAACGCAGGGAAGTGAATCCATAGGGACCCCCTGAGTCCTAATGAGAGCGTGAGACTGGAGATGTAGACTGGACCTGGACTGGGTAGGGCTTTAAATGTCAGCTACGGAATTTGAACGTGATTTAGGAAGTGATACAGGATGGTGGTGGCAGCAGGTTTTTGTTTAATTTTAGCAGAAAACTACCATGATCTGGGTTTATCTGGTCATTTTACAAATATTAAGCAATATTTCTGTGTGCCAGCAATTGTTCTTAGGTCCTGGGAATTTGCGGATGAACCAGACAGACACAGGCAGGCTGTGATTGGACTTACACTCATCTACAATCATGGTTCTCAACTGGGGGCAATGTTGCACCTCCCCGCAGGATATTTGGAAATGTCTGGAGATAGTTTTATTTTTACTTATTTATTTTTTAATGTTTTATTTTTGAGAGAGCGGGGGACGGGCGGAGAGAAAGAGACATGCACACAGAATCCAAAGCACGTTCCAGGCTCTGAGCTGTCAGCACAGAGCCCAATGCTGGGTGCTCAAACTCATAGACCCTGAGACCATGACCTGAGCTGAAGTCAGAGGCCTAACTGAATGAGCCACCCAGGCACCCCTGGAGATATTTTGTTTGTTGTTAAACATCCTACAAAGCACAGGACAAGCCTTCACAACAAGGAATCAACAAAATGTCAATGGTAGAGAAGTTGGGAATCCCTAACCTAGTAGGTAATAAACTTATGAATGACACAGGAACTTTCCCACTGCATATAAATTATGGACACTACCACAGTTTGGGGCACAGAGTATGTAAATAGTAGATCAGATCTAAAAAGGCATATGTGGGATGGCTTTAGAAATTATCCTTTTTTAAAAAAAATTAAATTTAAATCATACAGAGAGAGAGCAGGAAAGAAAAGCAGAAGGAGAGAAAAAGAGAGAGGGAGAGAGAGAGAATCCCAAGCAGGCTCCATCCTTAGCATGGAGCCCAACACAGAGCTCAATCCCGTGACTCTGGGATCATGACCTGGGCTGAAATCAACTGACTGAGCCACCCAGGTGCTCCAGAAATTATCCATTTAAGCAAAAATATATACATATTTTTGTTTCCAAGTGAGGGCTCCAGATGATCAAATAGGAGACATTTCCAAGTTTAGGGACACAAGGTACTTCTGGGAAAACAATGATTCAAGAAGCTCTCGGGATCAGGGAAGATTCTGGGACAGACAGCCACAGGCGTTGAAGTTGGCCACGTAGGGGGTCAAGCTCAGACACTGAATGCACACAGGGTGTGAGGGATCGTTTCATATCTCTCCCCACCCAACAACCCAGCAAGGTCAGGCTGTTGTGATCTCCACTCTCCTCTGGAACGGAAGTACACAGGCGGTCACCCAGCTAGTAGGCAGAGCCAGCCTGGGAGAGAAAGCAGCTTGACCCCTGGATCTATGCTCTTCACCCAGATCTGCTCTTGGGCACCTGTGCTGTGCACGGTATCAGGAAAATGCTAGTGTCCTACTGAGCATTCCTTGCCATAACCCAAACCAGGCCAAGAGAACTCTGTCCTGCAACACGGACTCTTGAGCCTTGTGACACAGAGCGAGGAAAACCGACCAGAAGTGGTGAATACAGAGCCCTTCGAGCGGATGTTGGAAGCCTCCCTGACCTCTAGAGCTTGGGTGCTGCCCTAACCCCACGTCCCTGACCATTCTGCAAGCCGCCTCTTTCTCATCAGTATGCTTCCCCTTCTGTTTATAAGTGATTGGTAGTTTCTGGTGTTTGCAATCAGAGAATTCTCAGACAGAAAGATCCAGAAAGGGGTCTCTGGACCTCCTGGGCTCTGCTGGCCTCTGGAAGTAGGGAGGGAGTCAGTCTGGGCAGCAGGGAAGGTGTGAAGACAAGCTTAAGGCTCAATAGGGAGGAAGCAGAAGAGGAACGGGCAGGCTTCCTGCCGGAAGTCCAAGAACAGATGACTTTCAGGCTGTTGGAAGCCCACAGGCTCGCGTCAGGCTGCCGTGGCTTATGCCTTGGCTCTGTCTTGCTAGATGTAGAACCTCAAACACATTATTTAATGTCTCTGGACAGGTTTCCCCAGCTCGAAGGGGGTGCCTCTTACTGTCTGCTTTGTGGAGCTGATGGAAGACCAAAGGAGCTAACAGCATCTTCTGTCATCACTTCTTTGGGGCACATTTCCCACATTTTATCATCTCTGAAACTAGAACCTGGCTCATAATTGACAGCGTATCACCGATTATTGGATGGAGTGGGGTTTTTTCCTTAGCATAAAATACAAGTGTGAACTATTGATGTCATCTTAAATTCAGTGGTCCTGAATGGCTGGACTATTGTACAAGCTTCGAATATTGGGAATTACTGTTTCTACCTATATCATCAGCTCCTAGCACGTCGTAAGCACTCAGTAATTGTGAGCGCAAAGAAGATACCTCATGACTTTGAGCCTGACCTGAAGGATAGTTGATCACTTGAACCTGGTAAAAATCAGAGAGAGGTCACATTCTGGGCTCCCTTCCTGGGGAAAACGGTCAACACAAACATACAGATGGAATCTTCCAGACAGGAAGAAATGGGGAAACTACGTTGGTAAGAAATGACTTTTGCAATCACGCACACACGTCTTCTTTGTTCCACAATTTACAATACAAAACCAGGGACCCTTCCTCTCTGCTTCCTGCCCGCTGACAAACCGCTCAGACCACAGGGGGGAACCAGGGACTCACCAGTGAAGAAATGATTGCTCCAAGCCCAGGATCTACCTGACCGGTCATAAGCACTTTCCAAATGCCGTCACTCATCTTCAGCTTGGTCACACAACTGGGCTCTTGCAGCTCCCCGAGGTTGTCCTTGTAATGGTTCGGATCCCAACGTTCTTAATCAGGGTTTATTTACTCCGACCTACGGATGCGATTATAAGAGGGCACGCTGTTCATCCGGGAATTTGTCTCAACATTCACTCAGGTTAAATACTTGACCAAGGAGAGGAGGAGCGTCGCACAATGACTAACTAAACTGTCTGGGTTCATGTCTCCACTGCTAAGTGTGCTACCCTCCTTCACAGGAGAGCCATCCAACGTCTGTCTGCCTCCATGACCTCATCTGTATTATGTTCCAGGCCCTGTTCCATGCAGCTCACATAAAATTATTTATTTAATCCTAGCAACCATCTTGAGGTGGGTATGCTTTCAACATCCCCACTTTACAGGTGATGAAAAGGATGCTTCCAGACATTATATAACTTGCCCAATTACATGGCTAGACAGTAGCAGACAATCTGTCTCCAACGCCCAGGCTTTTAACCACAGTTCTGTTGTCTCCTGGTAGAAATACTCCCCTGACGCAAGATTGTGGTACGATTAAATGAGATAATGGATGTGAAGCGTAGAGCTCAGTGCTAAGCTTTACACACACAATAGAGCTGGCCTTATTACAACAGCTTCCGTTTATCAAGCACTTCTCGTGTGCCACTCACTGTGCTGTGTCCCCAAACATTCAATTTCTCTCATCCTCATAGGAAATAGGAATAATTATTATCTTCCTTTGAGCGATGAGCTAAATTAGGGAGGAGCTAGAGTCAGGTTTTTTTCATTACAAATTATTATGGCCCAGACACATTATGGGTGCTATGCTGGAGGTGATGTGTCCCAGGGCACACAGCTATTGACAAGATCGGTCTCCCTGACTCTAAGACCCTTCTTTCCCCAGGAACCCCTGGCTCCAGCAGCAGGTGGCCTCTGACCAGGATGCAAAAAAAAATCACTACAAGGAGACTGGGCAAGACTGGGGGACCATTACAATCAAAGAGGAAGGAGTTATTCCGGGCTCAGAGCGAACTGCCCTAGAATTGATCCTAAGATACCACAGCAACTAGGGAACTTGGCGAGGGTTTTTGCCAGCCTCCGCTGCACAGCGGAAGGGAAGCTGGATCCCTGCCCGAGGGACATAGCTCATTAGCAGAGCTGGAGCAAAACCCTGTGGCTTCTGACTCCTCGCCAAACAATCCCTTTCGCTAGCCACTCCGCACGAGGAGAGGGGAGAGGATGGCGAACTACACCAAGGGGCTCCCATTCAAGTCCTGTGATAGCTCGTTTCTCTTGGCATTAGAACAGCGGTGTGTGTTTGCCATGGAAAAATTGGGAAAACACGGAAATGCAAAAAGTGACGACAAAAATAAAATGATCCTGTTTCCCACCACCCAGGGAGCCGTAGATAACTTGGCATGTTTCCTTCTAGGCCTTCCTTCCCTGTGCATAGCTTTTTGTTTGTTTTGGTTCTAGTTTTTATATACTTGTGAATGCACTGTGTATATAACTTGTTACCAGCCTTCCCACTTACATTATAAATATTTTCCCATGGTATTACAGACACTTCATAAACATTTTTTTTCCCTTCTCAATAATGAAATGCAACGGTCCCCTGCCCTGGTCCCATCTTCTGCCCATGCACGCACACCCTTTGAGATTCTCTGGGGAATTACTTTTAACCATCTACACTTAAAGTTTTCCTCCTGGTCCCTCCCTATGGTTAACTAGTATGTCACCTCCAGACGCCTCTGTTTGGACAAGTATCTGCTGATTTCGGAGCTAGGCCTGTTGTGTTGGGATTGGGGCAGGTGGAAATGCCCAGCAATTACTCTCTTTGGGATACTTGGAACGTCTTTGATCCAAGATGTTTGTCTGAGATCTGTGGATGTTGGGGACGCACTATGTGGCCAACCTCTCCACCAACTGTCCTGCCTAACAATCTACCTTAAATAATGTCACCTCAGGACCCTTGGCACGATGGTTACAGGGGACGGAGAAAGGCCAGCCGTCATGACAGTGGGTGCCAATCTCTTGTCCCACCATTCCACCTCAACGTTCACTGACACCCCAAATTTACATAGTGCTTTTCTTCCACATCCTCACTTATATAAGCACCAGAACAAGATTTTTTTTCCCCAAGAGGATGGGCCAGGAACAAAGACTACTTTGCCAAATATAATAGAACAGTTCATACAATCTGCGGCTTTGGGGGTTAAAAAGTCCTAGAACATTCTATTCCCTTTCTTCACTATCCTATTATTCACATGATGCCTCAAAATAATTATTTTCGAAGAGGATCTTAGCCTCCCAGATACACTTCGAATGTCACGAAAGAGTAGAGGAAATGAGTATTCGATGCAGCACAAAGCAAGAACAGAAAACAGACTGCCCCTGGCCTGTGATGAACGGCACCCAGGATAAACCTAGGGAGCTTCATGCAGGCAAGTTCATTTTATTTATGGTGAAATCCAACTTTAATTGCTGGCAAGACCATTAATTGTCCTCACCTCATCATGGACATAAGCCCATCTAAATTATCCTGAAAATCCCAACTTGTTGGGTAGGTGAAAAGGATGGTCTTTGTTAAAGGTAAAACATTTCAAAGTCACTTTTATAAAGTGGGAAAACCTGCTTTCTGTTCATTTCCTCTCTATTAAACAACTTATTGATTCCTGTAAAGAGAAAGAGCAGGAAAAGAGATCATGTACGGATTGAATAAAAACTTAGGAGTTTATTACATTAGAGTTATAATTCAAACAGCCTTTGGGAAGAACTTTTGTCTAATTAGTCATTGTAATCAGGTATCTGTGGGAATAAGTGTTAATGCTTGGAATAGACAACCAATTAATCATGTCTACAGCCAGCATAATGGCTGGCATCAGGCTCCATGCTTTTTAGACTCCTGCATGGCAAATATAAACCAAGTAGCTAGCTACCTTGTGCTTTTACAAGAAAAGAAGGTGCATCCCTTTCTGCACTGTGAGGCTCTTGTGATAGCTCATCCCTAAATGTCTGAATCCGTAAAGCCTCAACTACTAGCCAAAGGAAAGCAGAGGCAGGAAGTACAGGGAAAGTACACAGAGGGCCATCTCGTTCAGGAAAGCAAGCTATCAGTAATAAATGACATTTAAAAACTACTTCTACATGCCAAGCAATGGACTAAGTTCTGTGCATATATTACATTTTTTAATCCTTAGAGCAACTTTGGCATATAGGCGCTAAACAATGAAACTGGACTTCAGGGTAGTTATGTGCTTTGTTTGGGTTTGCACAGATGAGCCTGGGGCTCAAACTCAAGCCGGTGTGACCGCAGAGTGTGTGATGGATCTGTTTCTGATGTGAAAATTAATGAAGGGAGCTCTCATTTAGAATGGAGTTTGGAGACCAGCAGGGGGAGCTCTCACACCCCAGCACTCCAGAATTGTAGACCCAGACCCAACAGGAAGTGAGGCACCTTGCCTGTGGATACCACGTTAGCCACTACTTTACTACTCCAGCCGGAGTAAGAATTTCCTTCTCCCTCAGCAACAGCCCAATGAGGATTATGACTCAACTAATAAGAAGCCACTATTCTGTGAACTCCCAGTTTATTGGAGTGAACTTTTTAGTTATGATAACCCCTCACTTGGGGGCACCTGGGTGGCTCAGTCAGTTGAGCATCCCACTTCAACTCAGGTCATGATCTTCCAGTTTGAGGGTTCTAATCCTGAGTCAGGCTCTGTGCTGACAGGTCAGAGCCTGGAGCCTGCTTCAGATTCTGTGTCTCCCTCTCTCTCTCTGCCCTTCCCCTGTTTGTGCTCCGTTTCTCTCTCACTCACTCTCTCTCTCTCAGTTGCAAATGACATATCAGATAAAGGGCTAGTATCCAAAATCTACAAGGAACTCACCAAATTCCACACCCAAAAAATGAATAATCCAGTGAAGAAATGGGTAGAAGACATAAACAGACACTTCTCCAAAGAGGACATCCAGATGGCCTACAGGCACATGAAACGATGGTCAGCCTCACTCATCATCAGGGAAATACAAATTAAAACCACACTGAGATACCACTTCATGCCAGTCAGAGTGGCTAAAATGAACAAATCAAGAGACTATAGATGCTGACGAGGGTGTGGAGAGACGGGCACCCTCCTACACTGTTGGTAGCAATGTAAACTGGTGCAGCCGCTCTGGAAAACAGTGTGGAGGTTCCTCAAACAATTATCAATAGAACTCCCTTATGACCCAGCAATAGCACTGCTAGGGATTTATCCGAGGGATGCAGAAGTGCTGACACATAGGAGCACATGTACCCCAATGTTCATAGCAGCAATGTCAACAATAGCCAAATCATAGAACGAGCCTAAATGTCCACCAACTGATGAATGGAAAGAAGACGTGGTATATATATACAGTGGAATACTCCATGGCAATGAAAAGAATGAAATCTGGCCATTGGTAGCAAAATGGATGGAACGCGAGGGAGTCATGCTAAGCAAAATAAGTCAGGCAGAGAAGGACAGATACCATATGTTTGCACTCATAGGTCTGATAGGAGAACAGGAGAAACCTAATGGAGAACCATGGGGAGGGGAATGGGGAAAGAGAGTTGGGGAGACAGTGATACAAAACCCGAGAGACTATTGAATACTGAAATGAACAGAGGGTTGAAGGAGGAGGGGGAGGGGGAGTGGGAAGGGAGGTGGTGGTGATGGAGGAGGGCACTTATGGGGAAGAGCACTGGGTGTTATATGGAAACCAACTTGACAATAAACTATTAAAAAAATAAGATAAAATACAATTGGGAAAAAAATACTACTGGGGTGCCCAAGTGGCTCAGCTGGTTAAGCTTTTTTTTTTTTTAATTTTTTAATGTTTATTTATCACTGAGAGACAGACAGAGCATGATCATGGGAGGGACAGAGAGAGGGGGAGACACAGAATCCAAAGCAGGCTCCAGGCTCTGACCTGTCAGCACAGAGCCTGATGCAGGGCTTGAACTCACAAAGCATGAGATCATGACCTCAGAGGAAGTCAGACACTCAACCGACTGAGCCACACACGCGCCCCATGCGTCTGACACTTGATATCGGCTCACATGGTGCTGTCCTGGTCGTGAGATCTAGCCCTGAGTTAGGCTCTATGCTGACAGCACGGAGCCTGCTTGAGATTCTCGGCCGCTCCCCTGCTCACGCACACATGCACATTCTCTCTGTCAAAATAAACACTAAAAAATACTCCTACAAGTTTAGTAATCAAAGATGTAAAAGAAATGGCTTCTGACTTTAAGTAGCTTCAAATTAAGTTTTTCAACAATAATGAGATTTTAAGCAAGGTTATTATAAAAATTTTAGGCTCTTTTAAAGTAAATTTTAAGTCTTTATTCATGTTTATAGAGATATAGAGAAATGTAAATATGAGATCGAAAGATGCACAAATGGACTTATATAAGATTAATTCTTCTTGCCTCTGACATGAACTTGAGCTTTGTTAGCTGTATGATACAATTTACCTCTCTTCTGTGATTGCAGGTTTTTATTTGTTACAGACTTTTAAATAAAATGAAGTTGCTACTTAAAAAAAAAGTAAACTCAAAAAAATTTTAATAAGTAAAATAAAATAAAAGATTTTATTTTGAAGTTATCTCTACACCCAACATGGTCCTTTTTAGCTCATGACCTCCAGATCAAGAGTTGCATGCTCTACCGACTGAGCCAGCTGGGCACCCCCAAAACACGAATGCTCTAAAATGCTTTACATGTAGTCATCAGGTGTCTCAGACAGAAAAGTCACTGCCATTTTCACTGGATGACAGCCCTGTAAGGGAAGACTTCCTGGAGGAGGTGAGACTATCTAAAGGGAAGTTAAGTCACTCATGGGGCAGTAGAAAAGACGGAGTCTAGACGCAGGGTGATGTGAACGGAGGCAGAAGCAGACAGCTAGACAGTCTGACTGGAAAGAACCCTGGCTAGGGAGGCTCCAAGCCTTCCTCCTGGAGAACCTGCCTGCTGGTGTCATTACCTTCCAGAGCTACAGCGGCTGATCTCTGTGGGGTTCACTTCTAGTAAGAACTGTGTATTCCAGGATAGGCTTGGGGCGCTGTCCAGCTCACTCACACATGTGCAAAAGCTATGGATGTTTTTGCTTTCTTAAAAAAAAAAAAAAAAGTAAGTTAATTTCCTGTCCGCGCACCTCGGTTCCACGGGGCAGAAATGAGAGATGACACATATAGATTGCTGCTTCCCCACTTCCCCTATCATGAGTCAGCAAGTCCAAGAGACAACAGTCTGGGTCCTACCAGTCTGATGAGGGAGGAAATGACGGCCTGGATCATGTCACCCCTCCGTCTAATAAAACCTCTATGACTGCCCAGTACACTTTAAAAACCAACGTGTCCCCGTGGCGCCTGGACTGCAGTCCTTCCGCAGTGGGCGAGTTGCCACCATCCCCACCCTCAGTCCAGTTCACCCTCCACCGTCTTTCTGGCCTTCGCAGTGAGTCTGCCGGGGGGACGAGATAATCCTCATCTTACAGTGAGAAAAGTGGGGTTCAAAGAGAACAGGTTTGGCAGAATTGGGATTTGAGCCTGAGCATAGCTGAATTCTGAATTCTGCCGCTAGTCTCCTGTCTCCACGTGGTGGGTTAGGTCTCTAGAACCTGCAAAACTACAACTTTATAACCTCCCACCAACGTCTCCCCTTACCTCCCAGCCCCTGGCCGCCACTAAACTGTCCTCTGCTTCTACGTGTTTGGCTATTTTAACGGCATTTTTGTAAGAAGATAAAAGAGAGGAGAGGAGAAGGCTAAGCATGAAAGAAGGAGAGAGAGAGGGGCAGGGAGGCAGGGAAAGGAGGGGCTGGGGAGCATGGAGAGCCAGATCTCATCTTGGGGCCGAGAAGGGCCCCACCTTGTGCGTGTGGCAGAGCCCACACCTGTCCCAAAGGCACCTGCTCCCTTCGAACAATTTCCCCCTGGCTGGGGGCCAGCAGGGGAGAGTATTGATTCCAAATAGACTCCCCTGGGAGCACATCAGAATGATTTTCAGGATTCAATTGAATCGACTCAGTTCTCTAAATTAAATTCTTTCATTGCAGCTCAGCTCCTCACCAACCGCCTGGTTCTGTCCTAAAGGGGCTCCGATTCCCAATTAACAAATGAGACCTTGAGTAATCGGATTCTGAGTTTTGCCGATGGGGCAGACCAGATGACAGAGCAGATGAGGGGAGCGTGGTGGGGAAAGGCAGGGGAATGTACCACCTCATTTTTCTCCAGGAAGGCCCACCTGGATGAGCCAGTGTGGGGGATGAAAGGGGAAGGAGCAGGGTTACATTTGCAGGGAAGCTCCAAAAACAGGTCCTTGCTCCCGGGGAGCTGGCGCTGCTCTTGGCTGCTTGTTACGTCATGAGATCCCACTCAGAAACAATCTGGGGGCGGATTGGGTCTAGGAAGTCAGCACACCTTGCAGCGCAGGATTATCTGAGGGAAAGGTGGGCAATAACTTGCTATGTTGGGCTCAACTCTCCCTCGCTCTGTCCCTAGGATTGTCTCTGTTGCCTGGATCAAGGTGAAGGCTTGCATTCCAGAAGAGGGAAACCGTTGAGCTGCTTTGAAACAAGGGCATTGAGTTGGACGTGGAGGTAAAGCACCCACCTCAGGGGGTGAGCCCTTTTGGGAAACCACCCTCCTACCTGGAACTTCACGCGTACCATCTCCTGCAATCCTCATAAATATCCCCTGGTGGAGGTAGAACTAGCGCCTGCACTTCACAGATGAGGAAACTGAGGCACAGAGGAGGTCAAGGAGGTACACATGAGCAAGTGGGGATGTGGTAGAGCCAGGATTTAAACGTCAGGCTGTTTATCCCCAGTTCTAGAGAACACTTAGGAGCATGGATTCTAGGGGCGCCTGGGGGGCTCAGCTGGTTAAGTGTCCAGCTTTGGCTCAGGTCATGATCTCACAGTTCGTGGGTTCCAGCCCCATGTCAGGCTCTCTGCTGGCAGCTCAGAGCCTGGAGCCTGCTTCAGATTCTATGTCTCCCTCTCTCTCTCTGCCCCTCCCCTGCTCACACTGTTTCTGTGTCTCAAAAATTAAATAAATGTTAAAAATTTTTTAATAAAAAAGCATGGGTTTTAGAGCCAGCCAATCTATATTTCAGTCCAAGCTCTTCCCTACCCCATCCCCTACCAGCTGTGCGCCCTTGAGCAAATTACAGAACATCTCTGTGCCTCAGGTCACCTTCGTAAAAAGGTAGATCAAAGCCAACCCACTTCACAGAGTTGTGAACCAGTGAATGAGACTCTAAGTCTAAATGATCTAAATGATCTACATCTAAATGGTCGATCGGTAAGAGCAGAGACTGTACAGGGTAAAGCCTGATAGAAATGTGGCCGAAGAGGCTTTACACTCTTAACCACAAAGCAATATTCTGTGCAGTG
The DNA here is from genome assembly GCA_004023845.1 of Helogale parvula. Classification (NCBI taxonomy): domain Eukaryota; kingdom Metazoa; phylum Chordata; class Mammalia; order Carnivora; family Herpestidae; genus Helogale; species Helogale parvula. Next base: position 145,244 of record PJEM01000176.1, read on the forward strand.
AAAGAGGGCTGCTCAAGTAGTCTATGTGATGGTGGCGGGGATGGGGGTGGGGCGGGGGTGGGGTCAGAACAGGGGGAGGGAGCTCTCAGTGGGCCTGCACTGGATGAGCACAATCTTTGGGCTGCCCTTGGAGCATCCTGCTGCGGGTCCCCTCCGGGCCAGCCTTCACCTTGTTTTTGCAGTTCAAGGGGAACCTAAGAGACTGCTCATTTCAGCCAAGCGGATCTGGGGACTGGCACCCCAGGTGCCCCCAGGCACCCCGCACAGGGAGCTTCCCCCACTCTGGCCACAACCAGAACCCAGCGGTGTGCAGAGGCGAGGCTGCACGTGTCCTCCTGACGCACCGAGCGCCGTGTGTCGCCGGGAGAGCCATAATTAGGCCAGATCTCAGCGTGGCAGCCAGGATGAGTTTGGAGCGGTTTCCAGCCCTCCTTCCCCAGGGCCCAGTTAACGGAATACACGCTTCCAAAGGGCTGCGTATCAGCATTTCACCAGATAAAGCAAGCCTCTGACGGAGCTCCCTCGGAGGCAAACCAGAAGGCAGACAGAGTTCACCAGACAGAAGTGGGTTCGAATCCCAGCTGCTTACCAGCTGTTATCCTAGAGAAGTGGCTCTAACTACCCTAAAGCCCGGTTTCTTCCTCCTTTGAAACATGAGGATAATAATATTACTGCCTTCTTAAGGTTGCTGTAATGATTACATTGAGGTAATCCATATAAAGCTTTGAGCCCAATGCCTGGGAGATAATCTCTCAGTATTTGCGAGCAATTATTTTCATTGTTGATGATATACTGAGGCTAAAAATGAGCAAAATTAGCAAAGTTAATAGCAAATTAGAGTTTTCAGGGGACTTCCTCAGGAGGGGCTTCAATATTGGGTCCCACCAGCATGTGGGGTCTTTGAGAGGCTCTGAGCTCCTGAGCCAGGAAGCCCACTGGGTTTCTATAAGGAAGGAGCATCTCTGCATTAGATAAAGGTCACCTCCTTTTTTTCCTGTCGAGTAGAAGGTGTCAGTCAATGGACTGAGCACCTGAAATATTCCCCTGCATCCAGCAGATTCGTTGAAAGTGTTTCAGAAAGTACTGAACGCTATGGTGGAGAAAGGACACTTCTGGGTAAGCTTCCCTTCTTGCCCTGGTAGCCAGGAAGCTCAAGGCCAAGAGTCAGTCTGTCCTTCTTACTCTTCTTTGCCAAGTCAAACCTTTTCCTGCCTAGGGGGCTTTGCATCTGCCACGTCCTTGGTTGGCCCCCTTTCCCTTAGACACACATCTGGCTCTTTCTCACCTCAAGCAAGTGTCTGTCATTGTGTTAGGCTACTTGGGCTGTGGTGACAGAATGCCACAGCCCAGGTGGCTTGTAAACAACGGAAGCTCACTTCTCACAGCTCTGGAGATTGGGGTGCCAGCAGGGCTGGGCGCGCATGAGCACCCCCCTCCCCTTTGCAGACTGCTGACGTCTCCTTGCGCCGTCACAAGGCAGAGAGCAGGGAGAGGAAGCAAGCTCTCTCGTGTGTCTTGTACAGACACTGATCCTATTCCTGGGGGCTCCACTGTCATGAGTTTATCCAACCCTAATCACCTCCCCAAAACCCCACCTCCTAGTGCCATCACAGTGCCAGGTAGGACGTCAACGCATGAATCTGGGAGACACAGATTTTCAGTCCATAACTGTCACCTTGGCAACACCATCCCTCACTTGTCCTGCTTCAAATCTCAGCTCTTCCCCAGCACTCTCCAGTCACGCGACCTGTTTCTCCCAGGTCTGACATGGACCTGGACTCAGAAGACCACACGGTGTAAACTTGCGCCAACTTCCTACAAAATTATCAAGAGCCTTAGAAACATCTATTCCCTTTGACTCAACAATTTAAATTTTTTTAAATATTTATCGATTTTTGAGAAAGAGACAGAGAGACAGAACATGAATACGGGAAGGGCAGAGAGAGAGGGAGACACAGAATCCAAAGTGGGCTCCAGGCTCTGCGCTGTCAGCACAGAGCCCAATGTGGGGCTTGAACTCACAGACTGCAAGACCATGAACTGAGCTGAAGTCAGCCGCTTAACTGAGCCATCCACGTGCCCCAACTCAACAATTTGACTCATAGAAATAGCCTGAGGTACTAGGAAATACAAAGAATGGTGAGCAAGAACATTTATCCACCTATAGACGTGAAAACTTGAAAGTCACCTAAATATCCACCCAGAGGGGAAGAGATGAAGGCGTTATTGAACATCTGTGTGTTGCAACATCGTGCAGGCATTTCAAGTCTTTCATGCTGTGGGGAGGCCATTAAACTGCAAAATAAATCTGGATATTAATATTTACTTACAGCGTCATTCTGAATGGGTACAGGGGAGATGATATTTCATACTAAGCTTATGACTGATGGAAAGAAATGAAGGTGATTATTCTCTTTACCCCTTCTGTGTTTTCTAAGGTATGTTTACAATGAGCATGCATTACATGTACAGTCAGGAAATTGTATTATAATCCACAATCCATAGCCATGATGCAATAGTTGGTCCCCCAAGCAGAAGATGATCAAACACAGCCCCAGTGTTTCTATACACAGTGAGGCGGGAACCTGCCCGTTTTTTTTTTTCTTTTTTTAATTTTTCCACGTGCCTTTTCGGAAAACAACAGACACAGCAAATAACCTTCTGGATAATACAAATGGGTAAATATTGCCAGGATTAGTTACATAAAATGCTAAAAATTATAACTTGAGGACGTAACCACCTATTTTGCCACCTTCAGAAATCCCGGTGTCTGCTCCTGCCCAAGAAGACAGAGGGTGGGGAATTCTGCAGAGAAAAAAAATTCCTAAGTCTTTTCTTTCAAACTGGCAGAGGAGGAGGTGGGGCTGGTAATGGAAGCAAATGCTGCGTCGAGTAAAATAAGAAACGGTTGTTCTCACCTCTGAAGGCACCAGGGAGGTGGATTTTGCAGCAGAGGAGTGGCAGGTGTCACCCTCTGGAAGTTCTGGGGGTTAAGGGAAACTTTGCAGCTGTGCAAGGAAGGCAGGGAGCCTTTTCTTCCTCTCCTCTAACTAACAGACCCGCACGGAGTCGGGTACAGACTCAAGAGGGGCAGACTGATGCCACAAAAAGCTGCCTTGTGATTTGGGGCGAGTCAAGAAAAAGCTCTAGGGAAAGGAGAGAAGCAACATCTTCAAATCAACGTTCCCCGCTCTGCACTTTCAAACTTTCTCTTGGACACTCCACAGGCATTGTTCCTCACCCTGCTCTGTGTGATATATTTTTCATCACTCTGGTCTTCCTAAGGTTTTCCTCTTCTAACTCCCATCCCCGCCTGCCCAGCCAAGTCTTGGCAACAGTGTTAAACCACACATGCTCAGCACCCAAGACATCGCTCACCGGCCCAGACCCCTGCAGGAGGGCGAACCTCCAAGGTGAAAAGGCTCACAGCTGGCCCAAACCTGATATGCAAAGGCCGGTCTCCGCCGGGGGCTCTGGTTCTAATTTCTGATGCCCTCGGAAGGACTGGCCAATGTCAGGCAGGGCCTACCTGATACCCTGGGCCGGTGCCAGGGCAGAAGCCTTGGCCAGAGTCCTCTGTCATAACTGCTGGGATCTTAGGGATTGATTTCGGAAGCTTTGATTGAGTTCAGTACTTTTCCGGAAGGGTAGGAAGCCGGCAGTAGCTGGGCAGCTGCCCTAAATTCAGGCCCATAAAATTCCCCTGGTCAGACCAATATTCGAGGTTAGCTAATGGTCTTAAGCTAGAGGCCCACAGTCAAATTCAGCCCTGAAAGATCCTTTCCTTGGCCCGCACAGTGATTTTTGTGTATTTAAATTACTTGTCAAGAAGTAAAACTTGAAAGATGCCCTGTGAAAGTCTGCTTGTCTAGCTTTTTTTTTTTAATATAAAGAGTTGATTGCAGGTGTAAGATTTAAGAACAGGAACCCTGGAGCCAGGTATCTGGGTTTAGAACCACAACTCTGTGATTGGGGACAAGTTACCAAACCTCTCTGTGCCTCAATGTTCTTATCTGTCAAATGGGAATAATAACAATAATAACAACTATTTCAAATGCCTGTTGTAAGGATTACATGAGTTAATGTAAGCCATGCTTTTAGACCAGTGCCCACCATTTATGTGTTAGAACAGTTACTACACTATTAATACCGACAGACATTCCCAACAGCCTCTCCCTCGCCCAAGACAGGGCATAACCTTCCATTTTATTACGAGTCCCACCCCCACTCAATTCACTCATTACATTAGCTGCCTGACCTCTGTATGTATTTGAGCTTGAGAGCCCTGGTCTCGAATAAAGATCCAGTGTGGGACTTGGTAAACCGGAAGTGGAAGACTGCCTTGGGCACCGGCCAGGAGCTCCACAGCTGCACACTTTTGGGCACGAGGAAGTCTGTGGGCATAATGGGTGGGGCATTATTTCCTGCTCCTGATCTGTCCATGTGACTCAGTTCAGGCAAATGCATGAAAACGGAATTGATGATGTGTCAGTTCTGAGCCTAAGTCTTAAATGTTTTGTCTTGCATTTTCATTGCTCTAGACAAGGAAAAGCTCAGGCTAGATACTGGTCCCGGAAAGAGGAGTCCCCGGTTAAGGGGACCTATCCAAATCCAGCATGGAGTCGGGCCCTGGCTGCACTGCGGAAGTATCAGCAAACCCAGCAGAGATGCGCTGAAATCATTGGTGAACCCACACTGCACGCCATAGAGTAATAAACGGCTGTTGGGTTAAGCCAGTGAGTGTTGGGGCGGATTGTTACACAGAAAACGCTAGCCGATAAACTGCCCCCTGGAGCCCCTTGGCATCACCCACTTACTAAATGGGACATCGCAAAGTTTTCTAGGACACAGATCTAGGTGTGGCCAGAAGCTCTCTGAAAACGGGGCTGCTCTTGACCTCACATGAAGAGTCCAACATTCAAGATGGAGGTGTTGGATAGCCAGCTGTCAGTTGGGCGCCCCAACCCCTCACACGGCCTTAGGCAAAATCGCAGGATTACAAGCCAAAGCCTTTCATGGATTTTCTCAGTTCCCAGGGCTTCTCATGGTTCCTGTCATCTCCACATCTGTATAAATGCCATTTCACCACATTTTTGTTCATTTGTTTAACTGTTTAGTCTGGCTACACAATGGAAGAATGGACTAATGGAGGCGGAAACCAGAAGTCCAAGAGCTATCACAATAAATTTTAAGAAGACTGAAATCATTGCATGCGTCCTTCCCAACCACAACAGCATGAAACTAGAAATCAATCACACAAAAACAGAAGCTGTTAGTGATCTGGGCAGAAGATAGTGTTGGCCTGAATGAGGGCTTTAGGAGTGAGGATGGGAACGAACAAACAGATCCTATAATAAAAACAATCTCAGTAACAACACTTAGCAGATGTTGGCCACTGTTCTAAGAGCATCATATATATTCAATCAACAATCTTATGGATTAAGTACTGTTATGACTTCCACCTTACAGACAATGATGTTGAGGCCAAAGAGACTCAGCCTGCAAATGGTGAGTTCAAAACCGGGAAGAGCTGGAGTCTGGGCCCTCAACCACTGCCTGCTTCCACGACTGCATTATTTAGGAGCTTTGCAGGTGGTGGAATAAGCAGGAGCTAGTGGTTTCTTAGCCACACGGCGTCCAAACCAGTTCAGTGACAACATGGTCTTCTCGTTTGTTCTAGGGAACAGAGTGTGTGTGTGTGTGTGTGTCCACTTACAATAATAAACAAGAAAAGGTCCACTCACAGAGTACACTTTTGATTAGAAAAGAAAAGACTCATGGGAGAATAATTATTCTCACCAAATATTAGGAGGACTGTCAAATATTTGGTTCCGACTGGGTTCTCTGACAGCAGCACCAGGATAAATAAATACAGTTTTCTGGGAGAAGGATTTGATTTCAATGGAAGAAATAACTTCCAGCGGTCAGAACTTTACATGGGGGAGGGGGGCATGAGCTGCCTCGGACATTCCGAGGTGCCTGGCCTATGTGGGGCCTCCATGACCCTTGGCAGGAAGACGAACAAAAACCCAGCAGTGGTGTGGCGGTGAGCCTGTGTGCCAGATAAGCAGATAACTTGTTTCAAAATAATCACGGGAGCACTGGTGTAAAAGACCTGCCCAGATTTCGTCGCCGCAGCTGGCACCCATCACCGTATTACAGACTAAATGGAGGCTATTTGAAATCCGTTTGCCTCTTTGACTGTTCCAGTTAATACTGTAGCCAAGACACGACATGATGAACAGCCACGTGGAGGGGAGAGACCTTGTGTATGGTTGGCTTTGTCTTGTTCTTTTAAAAAAAAAAAGATCCTTGTTTGATGAGGAGCTGCGTTCCTTCTCCCTAGAAGAGAGATCAATTCTGTCTTTTCTGCTAAAGCTAGCAAGGATATTTTCTTTATTTCCAAGAGATGACCAGGGAGGAACCAGGGAGGCTGAATGTCCTCATTCAGTGGGATGTCCCAGAACTGTTCCTCTTTGACAACAACATTAAAAACATTTTTTTTAAATGTTTGTTTATTTTTGAAAGGGAGAGCACAAGCAGAGGAAGGGCAGAGAGAGAGGGAGACACAGAATCCGAAGCAGGCTCCAGGCTCTGAGCTGTGAGCACAGAGCCTGACGCAGGGCTCAAACCCACAAACCCTGAGATCATGACCTGAGCTGAAGTCGAACACCTAACTGACTGAGCCACCCAGGCATCCCCAACGTTTTTTTTTAAACTGCTTTGGAAGAGGTCAGCCCCTAAGGGCACGGAGTAGGAGTCCACCTCAAAGGCCTTCCCTCCCTCCCTGCTCTTGTCCTAAAGTAAAGATGTCTTTTCGTATGACTCCCCCTCACCGGAGTGGTGCTCCCTGGTAGGGAGCCGACGGCCATTTCTAGGATGGGGACTGGGCCTCTGGGATCTGTACAACTTGAGTATACGATGGAGGCCACCAAGGAGAGATCGAGAGATCAGTACAAGCCGGATATGTGAGAGAGACTTCAGAAGATGGAAAGAAACAACCCTGTGAAAATCTGCACCAGAGTTTGGATGAGCACAGAGTTAGTAACAGAGTCTAAGTCAAAAGATCAGGGAAATGTAAACGCCGGATCATCCCAAGAGGTGAGTACAAAAGGAGGAACACAAAGGAAACCCAGGCCTTTCTTGATGAGCTGAGCAGGGCTATCCAATTTCTCTATTTGTCAGATTCCAACTGTCTGATGCAGAAAGAGTATGGGTTGTAACTGGGCTCATGTCGGTCACTACCACTTCTGGCCTCTGCCTGGCCCAGGGGATGGACAGAACACAGAAGCCATGGCAGCTCCACAGTTGGCCACTGCCTTTCCTGAAGATAGCATTGTAATTTATTTGTTTAGAGAGAGGGAGGGAGCAGAAGGGAGGGAGAGACACAGAGAGAGAGAGAGAGAGAGAGAGAGAGAGAGAGAGAGAGAGAGAGAGAGAATCAGTGGGGGAGGGGTAGAGGGAGAGAATCTCAAGCAGGCTCCACACTCAACATGGAGCCTGATCCAGGGCTTGATCCCACAACCTTGGGATCATGACCTGAGCTGAAATCGAGAGTTGGGCACTCAACCAACCAAGCCACCCAGGTGCCCAAGGTCACATTTTAAAACAAAAAATGAAATTGTGCATAGGGGATCCTAATCAAGCTACAAAACGGCAAAGAGGAGAAATTTATATGAGGAAGTCATGATCCAAGGGAGGGAATGCTCTCTTGACAAGGGGCTCCATGACCAACAGATGAGAAGTCACTATTTACTCTGTCTTTCTCAGCAGGAGCCATGTGCTGTGCTCTTCTTGACGCTCCTAGGAAGTGCAAGGTCAAGCTCGTAGTTTGCCTATCCAAAGTGGTCACGGACATAATGCTATGCATTAAAATTTTTTTAACCTTTATTTAGTTTTGAGAGACAGCACAAGTGGGAGAGGGGCAGAGAGACGGAGAGAGGAAGACACAGAATCTGAAGCTGTCAGCACAGAACCTGACACAGGGCTCAAACTCATGAACCATGAGATCATGACCTGAGCCGAAGTTGGGCACTCAACCAAGTCACCCATGCGCCTCAATGCTATGCATTTAAAAAAAAATGTTTATTTACTTTGGGAGGGAGGGAGAGAGAGTGAGCAAGTGCACAGGGAGGGGCAGAGAGGGAGAAAAAGAATCCCAAGAAGGCTTCTCACTGTCAGCGTGGACCCCCAATGTGGGGATCAATCTCATGAACCTGTGAGATCATGACCTGAGCTGAAACCAATAGTTGGACACTTAATTGTATTGAGCCACCCAGGTGCCCCTATGCTATGCATGTTTAAGTCATTTCAGACTCCATTTTACTGCCCTTCTGTGTTTATTTACCTGGCATCTATTTTGAATCTGGGCTATCTGACTATCTATCTATCAATCTATGTTTGAGAGATGGAGAGAGAGAGAGCACGAGCTGGGGAAAGGGACAGAGGGAGAGACAGAATCTTAAGCAGGCTCCACAATCAGCAGGGAGCCCCATGCAGGGCTCAATCTGGTGACCCTGGGGTCACGACCTGAGCCAAAATCAAAAGTCAGACGCTCAACCGACTGAGCCACCCAGGTCCCTTCCTGGGTTTTGTCTTTTGATTTTACATACTCTTTCTAGTTCTATGCCATCTTTTCTGAAAAAATGAATAAGTCATATGCCAAAAGAAAAAGTTCATTTGAACGTAAACTGGCGTGCATGCCTATATGTAATTACTCGATCTACATACACATGCTTATATTTTTTCTCAACCCCATGCTGGTATACCTACACAACCCCCACCCCCACCCCCACTAGCAGCAGCAGCACGAGAGAACTGAGAGAAGTTCATAAGCACCATCATCCAGAGAAAATACATCAGATCTCTTTGGGTGATGGAGTTAACGGGGTTATTGTGTTGTTCCTGCGGGGACGTTAAATTCCTTGACTGTCAGAAGTTAAGGATGCAATTTGCAAAGATTACTGAAAAGAGAAGTTCTATCCCATATGACCTTTGGTGAGGCAACTTTGTCACTAATCCTCAAAGGCTGGGCGGGACCCTTGGTTTGACCGACCGAAAGGGGTGGAGGTGATATTACATAAGTTTGAGTCTGGGTTTCAAGAGACCATCATGTGATGGTCTAGCTTCCAGAAGCCACAGGGGGAAGCCACCAAGGCCACCACCAGCAGCCAAGCCCTCCCTCTGTAGGTCTAGCTCCAGGATCAAGCTGATTTCAGAGCCTGCCCTAGAAGATGGGTCTCCAGGCCTCTATTCTCATGTCCTTAAAGAGCGTGCTCATCACTGCCACTGCCCTCTGTGCGAGTGCCACACTGTGACACGGTAGGAAGGGACGGCACGGGGTTGCCAAAGCCAGAGGGCTGTAGCCTCCGCTGCTTGCTGTGTGTGTGTCTACAAGGACAACCATCTCTCTGGACCGCGACACCCTCATCTGCGGGATGAGCAGGCGTGGACCCCCAGACCCAGTGAAGTTCTGAAAGTCCCTGATCATGCCTTGAAAGCATGCTTTCTGAGCTCTTTGTCACAGCAGGAGCTCAGGGATTTTACTGTGACAGGCTGGAAGCCAGCGAGGGGGAGGCAGGGGGTTGCAATTCATTCTGTCAACTCCCCTTCTTCTAAAGGGTAACATTGTCACTCACAGCTTATCTTGCTGTGAACTTTCCTTAATGGTTTAGTTGGATTCGGGCTCAGATTAATCATCCTGGACAAGAAGCAATACGACAAACTCATCACTAATTAATTGGCAGCAGCTCAAGACACCACGCTCCCCGTGCAGAAGGTCTGTTTCTCCGTCAGCCCCTGTCCTCTTAGGTGCTCACGATGCTGTGACATGTCATGTCGTTCTCTGGACGCTCATCTTGGCTACGAGCAGAAGTGGATACTCGCCGTGGAGGAGAGTAATCGAGAGAAGATGCGATCCAGGAAAGGGCATTTCTGTTTCTGCCTTCATCCCCCCAAACCAATGCTGCATGTAAAGGAGAGGCTCTGCTTTGGCTGCCTTCTGGAAATGAAAATGTTTGCCCTTGCAGAGTTAAATAAAAATGCAATAGTATTGCGACGCAGGCAATACTGTAGGAGCGCAGATTAGGTCACAACGAAAATAGGCCCTGAAGTTGGATTTTCAACAGAATTTTTTATCAGAGAGATTTTTTCACATTCAGCTATGCACATCCCATTCCACCAATGCTCAGTGTTAAGTCTGGGCATAGAACAGTAAATGTGCGTTGACGAAATGAATGAATGTCTCTTACAAAACAACTACACGTTTCCCCCCCTAGCTCCTTGATCTTGACTCCTCAAATCACAGGATTCTTGCTTCCGAGGGCCACAGAAGCAATTTCAAGATCAATGAGGACTCTTCAGAAATTATATAAAGGCAAAAGCACAACTCAAATGAGCGTGGGCCAAGGAGGGAATTTCTGAATCGTGTGTCTGGAAGGAATGTGGGGGGCGGGAGGGGGGTCACAGTGATCAAACAAAAGGGTTTGGGAGTCTGGAGCTTAAAGATTCATCTTGGAATTCAATACTGCCAGAAATCAATCAATCAATCCATAAATCCATCAATCAACAAACCAATTCCTCTCTCTCCACCATGTTGGGGACACAAACCAGAAGCAGCAGCAGGGCCCTCGTTAGAACCCAGCCACGCTGGAACCCTGACCTTGGACTTCCAGCCTTCAGAACTGAGAGAAAATATATTACTGTTGTTCAGGCCACCCACTCTTGTGGGTCTATCTGTGTGGCAGGCTGAGCTGACTGAAACAGCAATCTAGTCTAGTCTTCCTCTTATCTGACATTTTATCCTTTATGCTCTTTTCATGGTTTTTACCTAGTCCTGTATTTTCACTTATCATTACTGCTCAGGCCTCCTGGATACACTCTTCCACCCAGATCTCCCACCTGAGCTGCATATTGACATCTCTTGCTACCTACTCTGTGGTTCCGTTGGTGCCGCTCAGTCTGATATCGAAAAGAGAACACACCATTTTCTCCCAAAGCTCCTCCTCCATCGTGTGTCCACCCATACTCTTCATCTCTATGGGTGGACCTGAATTCACCCATTAGTGAGAGGGTGTCCAAGTCAATGCAACCTTCTCCCTCAGCCTCAGGTGCAAGCACTCACCAAATCCTACCTACTGTGACACCAAGCAGCTCCAGAACTGCTCTGTTCATCTTCGCTTTCGCTGACAACACTTTTGTGAAAGTGACCGCCATGCCTCAGCGGGATTTCCACACACTCCCGAACATGGTCCTGTGATTGGAGCTCCGCTGTCTGTAATCTTTTCTACACTCTGCAGCCAAACGGGACTATGCTATTCCTCTGCCTCAGACTCAGCACAGGTCAAAGATCGTGCATGTCCTGACTCCCACTTACCTCCCCAGCATCCTTCCTTGCTCCTTCCCCCTCGCACTCTTGGGCCATGCGGATCCAATATGATTCTTTCGAAATACCTCATTCTCACTCACGCCTCTGGATACTTGAATATCTACTCGGTCTACCTAAAATATCATTTCTATTGCTCTTTACCTGATTAACTCCTTCTGATTTTGGCACAGCTGTTCTTCCTTTGGGAGGCCTGCTCATCTCCCTACATTTGATAAGGTTCTCATGAGATCTCAGAGACCATGTGATTAATCTTATTGTAGGATCACTTTATAGTACTATCAATGATGTGCTTCCTTTTTCTCTGTTCTGTTAGAATGAGTTCCTTAATTGCAGGAGTAGTGTTTGGTGTCTGTTGTGGATCCTTAATTGATATTTGTTTAATGAGTGAATCAATAAAGTAATGAGTGAAAAAATAGACAAACCTGTATACAAACCCGTACCCACACTCCAGTTGCATAGTGACTATAATTCATTCAGCTCAGCTCTTACTAAAAGCAAAAACAAAAGTAAACAAACTCCACAGCTTTACCTTTTTAATGGAAATGTGGTGATAAGGCCTCTAAGGAGTATTGCCTTTATGGCTTTCTATACAAGGTCCAAGATGTTTATGTGTCCTCTATGCCAACTGCATTGCCTTTTTCTTAAAAGTCTATTCCATCCATCAGTATCTGATGTTTTGGAGTACTTTGGATGAAGATATATTTTATCAACAATGTCCCCTTAGTGATAAATAAACACACATGAAAGCTCTCAGATGGCTTTTGCAAATGACAGTGTTCCATCTCGTTACTCTTTCTCTAATATTGGTTTAATTGTTTTCTAATCACTGTATAATAAACAAACACTGGCTGTTATATTTTACCCAGACAAGTGATTTACTCAGGTCTATGTGCCTGTTTTATCTGGATTCTTGACATTGATTTTGCATGGGTGCGAATAAATTCAGTGACAAAGAAGATACTTGGGTACGGGTGGTCACTAAAATATAGGATAGCAGTAGATACTTCTGGTTTGATGTCCGTGACCAAAATGACAGACGAAAAGCATCCAGGTGTTTTTTAAATTTATAGGAGAATGGGAAGGAAGAGTACCACCAATACATGATGACACAAGAGAAAGCTCTGGAAAAGGGCAGACGATGGGGTGGAGGAAATAAAGAACAATGGCCATGGGTTGTCATCAGGGCGAGGAATTAAAAGGTAGAGCTAGTGACGCTACTATCAGAGTGGCTTTATTGGCATTTATTCTAGGATAAGGTTTTGTGTACAAACTCTTTTCCCCAGAAATTCTGACAAAGACTCTAAGACTCCGTGATCTATGGCCAGTGAAGCAGGGCTGTGCCTCAGACAACTCAAAGTTTTTAGGAAAGACAGGAAGATCACTTATTCAAAATGAAAAGCCCTCTGCTTACATACCTTAAAGGAAAGCCCAGTCTCCCATCCCTCCTCCAGCATTAAGACCCCCATGATCGAAACCTGCATTCACTGCCAAGAGAACAGGAAATTTCACTTGAACTAAAGAATTATTCCTTGGCTGCCAACATCACTCAATTTAAATTACATCAACAATTAGGAAAAGCAACCAACAACTACCATATATTTGAAGAAAACTAACAGTGTGAAAAAAGAATTTCAAAATACAAGAAGCAGCAAATTAATGTTTGGGGAAACAATACAATAAACCAAAGGAAACTTATCCATTTATCACATCAATAAGAAAGAACAGGATGCAAAGGAAAAGAAACAACCGGAACTCTCAAAAAACAAAATTTTGAAACCATTATTGCCAAACCAAAAACTAAAACTTAGTTTTCAGTAGGCTGATGGTCTGCTCTTCTGAGCAGATACCAGTAAAGACTAAAATCTGGGCTGGGATACTAAGGTGAGGGATTTTGTCAGAACTGGTGAAAGAGGTCAAACATAGAGTAGGGGGATATTCAGATATACCCGGAAGTTCCAAATCTGTTTAGAAAATGTTCCAGAAAGAAGGAAGGAGAGGAAATTGTCAAAAACTAATAAAGGAAATTTTTTCCTGAGCTGTAGAAAAGACTGACAAGGCAATCACCCCGGGTATTTTTATTATTCAACAAATTTGTATGGACCACCTGGTGTCCGGCACTATTGTGAATGCAGTGATAAGGAAGACAGATATTGCATCTAAATATATCCTGATGAAATGATTTGAATTCCAGACATTAAAATAAAGCACCAAATTGTTCTGCTGTTGGCTATGGTAAAATAACTGCTGCTGGGTCCATCTTCTCACTGTAAACAATTATAAAACTAGACAAAATATGTAAGTTAACGAATTTTCAGACAGTGGGAAAAAAGGCAGCATAAGATTGTAATACCTGAAATAAGGGACATCCCAGCTGAGCCCCATGATCACACAGCTCTCCATCTATGGAAAAATTTCCCACTGTGACACAGAAAACTAACGTATGAGAAGAGAACAACAGTTCTGCTAACCTGAGGAGGGCATCAGTCAGAGTTCTGGGCATCTGAAATGAAGTTGCCGGGATTCTGTTTAATGAATGAATTGCTGACATAATGAAGTCATTAGTGTTTGATGAAGGTATCAAAGAAACAGAAGCTGTGTGGAGAGGGAACCCTAGAAGTCTATGCAGCAGGTCCCTAGCAAGTCCATAGAGGAGAGCTAGGTTGTCCATTTCAAAGTGAGACCTCCCAAGGTTTACCAGGAAGAAGCTACTATCGGTTGAAAATGGAATGAGGGGCACCTGGGCAGCTCAGTCAGTTGAGTGTCCAACATTGGCTCAGGTCATGATCTTGCGGTTCGTGAGTTTCGAGCCCCCCGCATCCATGCTGACAGCTTGGAGCCTGGAGCCTGCTTCGGATTCTGTGTCTCCCTCTCTCTTTGCCCCTCCCCTGCTTGCACTCTGTCTCTTTCCCTCTCTCTCAAAAATAAATAAACATTAAAAAAAAAAAAAGAAAAGAAAATGGAAAGAAACACCATTGGTCAGCTGGAGGAAGAAGATGCCAAGAGATGGTGTGTCGTAGCCCTAGAGAGGAAGGATCTTCTTAACACATCCTTAACACACCTGAAGTCCAGCTGACACATAAGAATGTTAACCATGTTAGGATAAAGAAACACCCTAGAGTAAGACATACTCTTGGCTTTCCTTAATGAAGTCTGAAAACAGGCCCCAGTAAGACGTGCAGGGGACGAAGAGTATAGAGGTTGAAGTCACTGGAGTTAGAGAGGTTTGATAAACATAAATTTGCACTAGCAAAATGTAAAACTAAACCGCCACAAGTTCATGGTAATCGACCAGTAGTTGAAGAATCAACATGTTTTGAGCAGCCAGAGAAATGCTGACATTGAAACTGACCAGTCATTCCAAAAATGAATAAAATTACAGATTAAAATAACTCCTCCACATAGACATGGATAGCCTTAAAAGATTGCTAAATCAAATTCATATATATGACAACACATTATGATCACAAAACTTAATAAGAACATGCTAAAATATTGAAGAGAAAGGGGAAGTCAGACTCTATTGACTGATCTATTAGGAAAATAGAGCGATGTCTTAAGTTCTGATAAAACATGACTTTGGACTTTCATTTCTGCATCAGGCAAGATTGTATAGGCAGTGCAATCTCAATTATTAAGAATATGCATAGAAAATATGTGAAAAGAAATGTGTGTTGAACACCTAACCAGTCACAATATTAAGGGTTAGAGAAATATGATCACACTTGATCCCCACACCAGCCCTGTGCAGTAGGGGTGGTCTTCTTTTCAGAGCAATCACACATGGCAGATAAAGACTGGAGCTGAACTCCAATCTATGCCTTCTGAAGAGGAGAGGTTTGACTGCATGCCTTATTGTCAGATGTAAGGAATTTAACCTTGACATTGAGTGACAGATATCTCAGCTGCATCAAATAACCATTACCTTGACTCAAAGTGGACCCAATGAATAGCATCTTAGGCCAGACTTTGAGCACAGCTTGGGAATCTGTGCCAGAAGACAGCTGACCAAATTCCCACCATTGGCTTCATTTTTCTGCTGTAGGGAATTAGTGAGACCTTCCTGAGACCCCTTTGATTCCACTGGGTTTCCTCCAGAGATGGCCATCATCGGTAAGCGGCTTCCCTAGCTTCAAGGCAACATGAATGACTTTTTCACGCGTTCGGATCCCACAAAGAGTCAGCATGTCATGGAATTCAGGCCACTTGACAGAATCGGGGACTCTCTCCTCCCTCCTCCTTTCAGGGCCAGCCAGCAGAGATTTGGCTCTCTCCTGTCTGCCCACATTATCTCTACCATGGGGAATTAACAATCACTTCCATGCACAGCTGCTAGAGGCTGAAATAATTAATTAAATTTTAAAATAAAACCACTTATGAGCCTTGGCATTTGAAACTATAGGAGTAGGTAACTTCTTCAAGGCATTTCAATTGATTAGCAAGGGAAAGAAAACTTCTTTTTCAAGAGGATATTAGCAGTGTAAAGTATATTTTATGAGCATATATAGAAGCAATTAAGCCATAAAAGCTGACCTCAAAGCAGGACAATCTCGTTGTGTATAACAATTGGAAACTTATCCAGAACATCAAAATGGATTCATGTGCGCAAAGTGAGAGCCGGGATATTGAATCACAAACATCCATGAATGCAAGGGGCAATTCAAAATGATGGCCCATCTTTCCCTTCATCAGATGCCTCAATGTCTCTGGAATGGCCCAATAACTGACGGGGGAAAATACATTTTTATGTTTTGGTTTTATGAGGCTTCAAATGAAAAGTTAGCAAGCTAATGGCATGTGTTATAGATTTTTGCCTAGCCAAATATGTTACTTTTGCCTAGGTGAAAAAAAGAAGCTAACTTTCTCAAGTCACTAAATTGACTTTCTCAAGGTCACACAGCAAGTGACTCATTCCTATAAACAGTCTCATTGGAAGAACCCAGATTCACTTTCAACCCTGGTATTTTTGGTTCCAACCCACTCAAAACTGATACTCTGATTGATGACACTGAGACTGCCAGATTCACAAGTGCTTTCTGATTTGAGAAAAAGATACTCGTGGACTTTGACAATGGAGGGTAGTCCTGTAGTTTTGTAATCTTCTGAGGTGTGGGGGAGACGATGAGAATTCACTGAGCATCTACCCTGTGCCTGGACCTGTGGCCTCTTTGTATAAATAATCTTATTGAATTTTTCTACCTGCCTTAAAAAATAAGCATTCCCATTTAACAGACCAATAAAAACCCTATGAATTAGACAACTTGCCCAGAGTCACACAGCTGCTCAATAGCATTCCTGAGATTTCAACACGCTTCCATCAGTCCACGCCACTGAGGTGTCTCAGCAATAGGCGGAGGTCTCTTTGCACTGAAGGTGCATCGTTGGAAACTGGGTTCTTAATAATACTTCTGTAGACTGTTTTTGCAGCTGCTGATCCCTGAGTTGGTGTGATACAGTGAAAAGGACCAATTCTGATAGCAGTCAACTGCGGACATGGCCAAATCACCATCACTTCTCAGAGACTGAGACAGAAAGCAACAGGCTTGTTTTTTCTGAGAGTTTAAAATCCCAAATAAAAACAGAGTGAGAGAGAAAAGGGGAGAGAGTATCAGGGAGTCCATCAGGAAAGGCTTCGGTACTGACAAGTGAAAGAAGTGATTCTAAGGGCTGTGGAGAAAACAAAAATCCCGTGTGATGCAGGCACATTTCTGGTGGTAAACAATGGGGCGAGAGTAAATCATCAAGAATAAGACAATACCCTTTTCCTGATGCAGAAGGGAAGAGGGCTAATATTTACTGTACATCTTCCACCTGCTAATACATTTATGTTTATTTTTATTTCTCTAGGTAATCATAGAGTCCTTACCTACTAGATTGGCCAAATCTGGTAGCCCTCTCATGGGTCTCCCCATCAATTTCACATACAGCAGAAGGAACTAAGGTTTTATGCAATCGACAGAGGGTTGAGGGTGGAGGGTGAAGGGAGGGAGATCATTGTTCAGCCTCCACACTCAAGCAGGAAAACCCATGGCTTCTAAACAGTCCACGACCATCACTGCTTCTTCTCACTGATTGCTTCTTCTCACTGAAGTGCTTTTATAGACTTTATGGAGGTATAGTTTACATATCAAGAAATTCACCCTTTACCATTATACACTTAGATGCTTCTTGGTAACTTTACCCAAGTGCTGCAACGATCATCATAAATCAGTTTGAGAGCACTTTCATATGCGCACACAAATACACACCCGTCCTAAGATCCCCTTTGCCCATTTGCAGATAATCATTATTCCCACCTCCAGCTCCAGGCAACCACTCATCAACTCTCCTTTCGATCTTTCCTGAACATGTCATATAAATAGAATTGCACAATCTGTTGTCTCTGTGTCTGCTTTTCTTTTTCATTTCACATAATGTATTTGAGGCTCATCCATGATGTAGTAGGTGTCAGCAGGCCACTCCTTTTTACCTTCGAAAAGTATACCGTCAAAAAGTATCCCATTGTAAGGCTAGAGCACATTTTTTATCTGTTTACCAGGGTCCACACGGATTTGCATACAGATGTTCATAGCAACATTATTTATGATAGCCCCAAACTGAAACAATCCAAATGCTTTTTAAAGCTGGTCTACACCTGTGGTTCTCAAGCCTGGTTACATGTGATGATTTTGAATAAATGGGCCTGGGGTAGAGCTCACAACGACTGTTTGTTTTCAGAGCTCTCCAGATTATTCTACTGGTCAAGAGAATCACTGTACTACAGAGTCTAACAGGTAACGTTTGTCCTCTCTGTCTGTGTTGGCGCTACAGTTCTTGGATCACCACTGTGATTTTTCATTTGCTTGTTTGTTTGTATGTTGTGAGGGGAGAGGGGCAGAGAAAGAGGGAGAGAGAATCCCAGGCAGGCTCTGAACTGTCAGGGCAGAGCCCAATGGGAGGCTCAATCCCACAAACTGTGACATCATGACCTGAGCAGAAATTAAGAGTCCACTGAGCCACCCAGGGGGCCCACCACTATGGATTTTTGATCTCATTCCTTGTGAGTTAAGCTTGGCCAGGGATGTCCAAATGTGAGCTCCATTACAAAGCATTTCATTTGACTGTCAGACTTGAGACATATCCCTGTTACCCACAAAACCACACAGTCCCATCAATTTCCCATCTCGGGGTCTGAGGTCAGTGGTCAGTTCACTCTTTCTCTTAAACCCTGAGAATGGATCCAAATGCCTTATATACATGCCCTTTCCAAGAGCATGACACCATATGACCTGCTTCCCAAGTGAGGCTCCAGAACCACCACCTCCCCCTCCATCTCCTCCTCCTCCTCCTCCTCCTCCTCTCACTCCCTCCCTCTCCAAGATGCTACTTCCAATGTCTCAAAACTGATTTCCTCTCTAAAGAAGGCTCCAGGTGATTCCAAGGTGCCAACTACCATGCTTCTAATTAGAGACTGACTACTTTTATGACTCCAACGTGTTCTGCCCCTACCGATTTCTGTTTACTGTACATATTTCTTGGTTAATGAGACAGAGAAAAAAATACATTCAATGACTTCTGTGTCACAACCTCTGTAACATGCAAGTACATTATCCTTATTTTCAGACACCGATTCCCAGCTAGGTTAATTGGCCAAGGTTGTACAGCTGATAATTGCAGATCAACACTTCAACTCAAGTCTTCTTGACTCCAACGCCTGTGTCACTTTCTAACTTTCTACTACAATTTGCTGGCTTCTCTCTACCTTGCTTCTTTGCAGAGCAAGGATTTCCACATTCCCTTTAAAATGCAATTTAATTGTAAATACCTTCTTGCAAAGCTCATTCTATCTCCCTCATTTTCTCCTTTCCTTCCTCAGTCTCTGAAGAGAAAGTCATTAGGAAGGTACATTCTGTTTCTAAGTCTGCCTTGCCTTGTACAAAAAGTCTCCTTCTAAAAAACACGATGGAGGTGCCCTGGAGAAATGCAATGGTGTCCTCACACCCCCCTGGTAAGTCTGTACAATCAGGAACACATCAGCCCAATGCTATAAAGCCCTACTTGTTGGCTCAGCCTGCAGACCCACGCCATCAGGGGAAATGTAAATGAAAGGCAAACTATTTTTCATCAAATAAACAGTTGGATTTTGTTGGAGTCTGGTGAGTAAGGCAGGGCACTGCTCCATGCAAGTCCTTATCAGAGCCCAGCAAACACTTCCTCCCAATGTGGCTGGTTTTAAATTTTCTGTGGCAGGTAGAGAGATGATAATTGGGTCAGCCTCTCAGGGTCTGGTTCCAATGCCCTTGTATCCAACTAGAGCTAACTTTTGACAAATGTCAGCCTTGTTATTGGAGAGGGGAGAGCCTTCTAGAGCTCAAGTCACATCAAATCCATGGTGATAGCAGGGACATGGGATTTGGTTACCTGGACCTGGGATCAAATCCTAGATTCCCTTTACAAGGTACATGGCTTTGGAACCCAGAAAGGGTCACAGATTCCTACCCACATCTACAGATTTATTTCAATTATAGCCTCCTTTATTCTCTCTCTTCATCTATTCTGCCCCAAATATATTACCCCCCAGGACTTCTGTAATACTGGTTTCTTGGCCTAAAACATGCACAGAACTTTATAGCAGAAAGAGGCCATATTGACTACCCTCCTTATGTTACAGATGAGGAAACTGAGGTACAGAGAAAGGAAGTGATGGGTATAACAGATATTATGAGTCTAGCTGGGCTCATAATTGGCTTTCAGCAAATACCTGCTGAATGTATTACAAAGCTAGCAATGGCAGTTCCTCCAAGAATTCTTATTTATTCAGGCTGCCTGTTATTTGGGGTTTTTGTAAATCAAAGAGTTCCCAGGATTGATTTGAAGACATTTTAGCTCAATAGGAAGGAAACATCACAAGGAAGTGTGCCCACCATAGGAAAGGGGAGAACATGCCAACACTGAGGATGGAAACAGGACCATTAACAGCAGGAGGGCAGCATCTCCACTTTCTCATATACATGGAGAACATTACGTGCTGCTAAGCATCTCGCAAAGCATGACTATTAAAAAGAGATAAGTTTTCATTGAGCATAAGGAACGGCTTATTCATCTCAAGATACCCAACATCTCTACAAACCTCTTCCCCCACGCTCAGCATCCAGCACCAAACCATCTATCGGATCCCAGTAGAACTGGGAGCATTTCAGGAGAGGATCGAGGGGTAGCAGGAGGGGGTCTTGAAGCCTTCCCATGCATTTATGCCAAATCTGGCTGCACTGCATGGCCCCCAAATCCTTTCATCTTTTTTTTCTCTCTCTCCCAATGCTTTCCTGGTGAAATCCCCTGACCAGGACTCGTTGGAGGCACAGGAATATCTATCCCATCACTTGGAACAACAGTGCCAAGTGCTAAATCAGGAAAAGAATGAGAAACCAGAAAAGCACCCCCAGTGAATGCACCAAATACTAAGCCAGATTCTCACAACCACCCTGCAGGGGCCCATTAGCTCAATTTCACAGATAAGGAAGCAGGAGCAGAAACGCAAGCAGCATCCCCTGGGGCTCCGAGGAGAGAAGGCAGGAACGGACCCAGGTTAGTCTGGCTCATTACTGATGGTTTATAATAATGCAACCAATGGGCTCCATCGGTTACTTAACCTTGCCTCCTCCTGTTATGCACTTAGATGGCATTCTCCTTTTCGCCACTGTAAAGACATTGCAATGACTTTTTTTTTGTTTGTTTGTTTTTCTTTAACACAAAAAGCTTTCATTCCATTTAGGATTGCGGCCTTGGAGGTAGAACTGGTGAATTAAGAAGCAGGGATATTTTTAAGGATCCTGATGCACTCCGCCAAATTGCCTTCCAAAAGGGCTGTACAAACTCACATTGCCTCCAGCAGTGCATGAGAAGTATCAATTTTACCACACCCCCATCACTTTGCGTATTCTGGTTTTTTTGAAAATGTTACACATTTGCTGGCTGCAAATAGCATCTCCATTTGCATTTGCATTTCTTTGATTACTAGTAAGGTTGAACACTTTCCCATATGTTTTTAAAGCCCTTTTGTTTCCTCTTTGTGATTTTTATTTTCTGTCTATTTTAGCTTTCAGGAGCTTAGTGATTTTCATAATGGTTTTTTTATAAGCTCTTTTATGTTAAGAATATCAAGGCTTGGTTTTTCATCTTTGCCAGAATATTGTCCTGCTTTGCTCTCTTTTAACATTTTTTAAACCAAAGATACACCCATATGTATATGATATAATGATATATGTTAGATGGATATATATTAGATATATATAAGATATAGAGATTATATATCCCTCTATGTGGGAATATATCTATTAGATATAATAGATATAATATATTATATATAATATACAAATAATCCATTTGATATAATAAATATAATATATAATTTTGTGTTATTATATAATACATATAAATAATTTATTAGTTATAAATATAATATAATTACATAAACAATTTATTGGGTATAATAAATATATTCTAATAATATATAGAATATATAATCTATTAGATATAATAGATACAATGTTATAATATATATAATCTTAGATATAGACACAATATATTACAATAATATATTAATATTTTTAAAAATATAGTGCACATAATTAAATCTATCTGTCTTTTATTTTGTGATTTTATCCACTCATAGTTCTCCCTGTTTCAGCAACTCAATAAATGCTCACTTTTATTTTTTTCTGGAGCATATTTTTACTACAAATTGTCTTTTACTCTATCTGGAAGGTTTATTTTTTCTTCTTTTTTCAGGGTTAAATCTGACGTGAGGATCAACCTGAGGCTTTGCCAAACTGCTAACCAACATTCGTCCCGCAGTGTGCGCTGAATAATCCCCAGGCTTCCCGTGCCTTGTTACCATATACCAAGGTCTCATTCCTGAGAGTGGCTATTTTCGAGCCCTCTCTGCTCCGAGCCGTGCCTGGACCTGTGCAGATCCTTCCTTCTCTCTATTCCACCCGCTACCACCCACTCAGTTCCTCCTTCACCAGAGTCCCCAGAGCTATCCTTGGACTTTCAGCCAGTTTTCCATCTTGAAAGTTCTTTTGCATTTGCAAGGCCAGCCTACATTCCAGGAGACTCGGTGCCGGAGCAGTTCCAACTGGAAAACAGTAAGAGCCAGTGCCTGGGGGAAGGTCGCTTGGTGTCTGAACTTGCTAACATTGACTCCATCAAAGCTCTCCCTCTCTAGCCTGAACAAGCCTCAAGGTGGGAACAGCCTGAATGGGATTCCAGAAATGGACTGTGGGCTCTGAGACCCACAGACCCCTCATTTTAGTCCAACATTGGGGAAGGAACTCACCCCCATAGAAGAGAATAAAATCTTTATCCTTCCAAAGGGGGAAATCAATAGATAATCGCTGCAGGAAATTGATTGAGAAGTAGCAACAGGGGTATATTTCGAATACAGTATTGGGGCATCTGGGTGGCTCAGTTGGTTAAGCATCCAGCTTTGGCTCAGGTCATGATCTTGCGGTCTGTGGGCTCAAGCCCTGGGTTGTGCTCTCTGGTGACAGCTCGGAGCCTGAAGCCTGCTTCAGATTCTGTATCTTACTCTCTCTCTGTCTCTCTCTTTGCCATTCCCCTTCTCTCTCTCTCTCTCTCAAAAATAAACATTGAAAAAATAAAACATAAAAATTCTTTAAAAAAAGACGTATAGTACTAACTTTGTGGAAGAAGAGCTAACCATTAAACATCTTTGCCTTTGGGAAAGCATCAAAGAGGGGAGATGAGGAGCCATGGGGAAAGAGGACCCCTACTTGTCCTTATAAAGCTGATATATTTGACTCTGTCCATGCAATTGCTTTGATATAAAAATAACATTATCGGAAAAGCACCCACTGAACATGACAATGCAAAATAAAACAAACTACGCACCTACTTCTTATCTGATGTCTGGCGTGCACAACTGAATCTTTCTTACATCTTAACAGAAATCTCACCATCCAAGCCTGCAGATGGAGAGGAATGAGAGTTTGGAAGATTGATTGCAGTGTGAACTGACGGCCCTAACGCGCTAGATGTTGGTAATGATTCTTTTAAAAAACAAAATCCCCTAAAGCTGCTTGCTTTTCTTTGATTCTGTTTTGCCTCTTTCCCTAGAAAGGAGCAGTTTCTGTCTCCGACATTAAACTCTACAGTTTTGGAGAGAAGGGATGAGTGCCTCGTTAGTTTCTGTATCCCGGCATGTATCCCATGGTTTGATGCTCTATCAATATTGAACTAATGGAAAGGATAGCACAGGACAGGATAAGACAGGACAGGACAGGATAAAATAGGATTCCCTTGGGCCTAAGGAAGTCAGTATGTTCACTCACTTTCTTCCATGTGGGAATACATTAAAATGTTCCATGGCAGAGATATTTCTTACCTTTGCTTGGGGTCTAGGATTCTGGCAGTCGATGTTTTTAATTTAGGTAACATTTGTAAAGTACACAGCACAGGTTTGGCCTGTGTCCTGACCCCATGTCCAGGTCACTTCTTTTCTCATCTCATTCCTTACTAATAATCTCTCACACCCATGTGTTATTTTGGAGCCTTCAGAATGCTTTCACATGCCTGTTTTATGCATTTCTCATGACTATATCGTGAGGGTAGTGGTACCTTTCTCAGCTGGAAGATAGGAAATTGAGGCCTGGAGATAGGAAGTGGCTTATCCCAAATCCCCTGGCTAATAACAGGTGGAACCAGATCTCAAGCTTAGTTCCTGTGTCTCCAGGTCCAGACAATTTCTGAATCCAACACAGCTGCCACGCTGCCTCTTTCATGGAGCGGAGCCATGAGCTGCCAGGTTTCTATTTGGAGGAAGAGACCTGGGGACTCTGGGAGGCTCTGTACTGAGTACCGTGGTTTCCGTGTAAGTTGCTCAGAGCTTCTGGGACTAACACTGGAAAGGCCAGCACTAAAAGTGAGTACTCTTTTCGCTCAACTTTCATCATGACCCCTAAACCAGGGCTCACCAACAACTCAAACCTAAGCTATTAAAAGGAGGATCTTCTGAAACCCAGTTCAGGGCTAGAGACAAGAGAGACATTCTGTTAAATATACTCAAATACTAGTATGGAATTAATCTTTGTAGTGTAAAGAATTTTCCTGAGTTCAGATACTTCATCCTGAAGTCTGTCAACCAAGAGGAATGCTGCCCCTGGTTTTCTTCCTTCTAAGATTTGAAATAATCCTTCTCTCGCCTCTGCCCCCATTTAGTGCAGAAGTAGACAACGGTGATGACAAATGACAGCCCATTGGAGGACAGACTATGGGGAGGGATAAAGACACTAGGCCTCAGAACCTTGTCAATAGTTATGCTGGCATTCATAAAATTCTGTGGATCAAATTCCACTTTAAGAAATAGAGAAAAGATACAAAGCTTGTCCTTGAAAAGTAAATAGGTACATGGATAAATGTCTTCCCCCACCTATTTTATGTATCTGGTTGCTTCCACATGTTTTGTGAAAGTGTTTCTTTTTATTTTTGAGAGAGAGGAAGAGAGTACAATCAAGGAAGGGGCAGAGAGAGAGGGAGACGGAGGAGCCAAAGCCTGACTTAGGGCTCGACCTCATGACTCAGGACTTGTACTCACAAACCATGAGATCACACACTGAGCCGAGATTATGGCCTGAGCAGAAATCAAGTCGGAGGTTTTACTGACTGAGCCACCCAGGTGCCCCTTCACACGATTTTTAAAGACATTTCAGGATTTGGGCTTATTTATAGACTCATGAGAAGTTTTTGAAACAGTACGGACAAGTGCTAAGTGCCCTTCACCCAGCTTCCCCGCTGGCAGCACCCCACGGAACCACGTACCTCACCAAAACCAGGAAACTGATAGTAGCACAGTCAAGATTTCACATTCCATTTCGGCGGGATCACAGGTCCCTGAAGGCTAACCACAGGCCATGGGTGACCATGGGTTCACCAGCTAAAAGCCCCTGCCTTAGTTTACAAGAGCTCCCCTCACCAGAGGCACTGGCTGAGACAGATGTTCATGAGAGAGGGTAGTATGTTTAGACTGAGGTGAGGGGTGCAGAGTCAAGACCCTGGAAATGTGGTTTAAGATTTGAGACAAATTTTGAATCCAAGGAAAGGTTAGTCATGTTGTAAGGCAACTAACTAAAGGTAAGGAAGCAGAGTCTTTTTGGCACTTAGATTGGGATAAGAAATACAGAAGAGACCCCACCGCACCCTCCCCACACCCGCCGTGGCTATGCAGGGGGGCAGGGGTGAAAGGCATGACTGCACCCAGGGAAAGTGATTTAGAAGGAGCAGGGAGACAGTTAATGTTCTCTTCTGTAACTTAAGGCTGAATGAAAAGGGACTGGTTTTACATCTCTCAGTTGGGTGATCTTAGTGAATGGAGGGCATCCCATGCTTGACATGACCACCATGCTCATGGTGGGCGGCCCATTACATGGTGGAAACAGCTGTCATCCCTTCCTCCCTCCCTCCCTCCCTTCCTTCCTTCCTTCCTTGTTCTTTCCCTCCCTCCTTCCTTCCTTTAATAAAAATGTATTCAGAACCTTCTCCCGGGCCGGAATAGGGAAGCTTTGTTGGTCTTACTATGGCTCAAGTTAAAACGGTTAATAAGATAGAGTTTCTACCTTTAAGGGTCTCCAGGTAGGTAGGCAGTGCAATGGGTCAACAGTGTGATACAATCTGATAAGACCCCTCTTATAGGCAGAGCAGTGAGTGCAAAAGGGACTGGTGTGTTTGAGGAAGGAGGGAGCTGAGAAATGAAGCTGAAATTCATCAGAGGGCTGTAGATGCCAACATCAGGAATTTGGGCTTTTAAGTTTTCATGAAAACCACTGCATTCAGACTGTGATCACCTATGCAGGGGTTCAGGCTGCCTCTCATCAATTTATAGCTGGTATCAATCCCATTCTTTTTCAGCACTGAGCGTATCTGGACCAGCTTTTCTCATTGGATGATTGACAGCCTGTTGTTCTGCCGGATTGTTTGAGGGCATTCAAGGGTGGCGGGATGTTGGTTTCCTCTCAGGCTGAACCTCAAAGGGAAGTCCTGGCTCTTATCTCCGGTTTCTGAGTCTGGAGAGGGAACCTACCTGGGCTGGCTGATTTAATTAACGTCTGTATTATCTCCCCGCCACTTTTGAAGCTGTTGTCATGTTGTTGATGCTTGAGCTTCACAGTAACACACCTGTGGGCTACCCCTGCCAGCAAACTCCCACATACTGCCATCCTCAGCCACAGGATTTATAGTTTAGGCAAGAGATGTTTGATTCCTATTCATATCCAGAGAAAGTTGGCCACAGTTGAGTTTGAATCTCACTAACTCCCATTTCACAGATTGTTCATCAGAGTTCTCTTGGGCTCATGAAAACATGGTTACCCACCTATAGTCATTCCGCTCAGGTGCACCATTGATCCACCAGCTTTTTCCTATATTAATTTATAAAATATTGAATACGGTGGGCTTGGATTATTTTTTTTAAGGGTATAATGAATGTCATCACACTGCAAGGATACTGGAGGCTCAAAATTTCATTCTGAGTCCACTTTGGAGTAAATCCTCAAGCTCCAGGAGCTTGGAAAGAGCTGGTGACAGTCTTGGGCTCTGGAATTAGGAAGAACTTCAGGTTGAAATGGACTCTGACACTTACCAACTGTACAGACTTTGTGATATCGCTTAATGTCAATGCTTAGCACAAAATGTGAATGATGCTGTCCTCATCATCATCAAAGTCATGACCACCATCATCACCATTACTATTGCCATGATCCCAGCTATAGCCAGTAATAGATCCGGGCTAGGTTAGATTCCTTTCCTATGGACCCCAAAGCACCCTAAATATTCCCATCTTAGAACATAATAATATTTTACCACTAGAGTCTTTAAGGACATAGGAAATATAGTTTTGTTTGACATTCTATCCCCAGGTCCTAGGAATGTGCTGGGCACCCAGGAATTATTCAATAAATTGTTGAATGAAAGAAAAAGTAGAAGGTAAGAGAATCAACTCTTGCCAAGCACCTATTATATGCCATATGCTTTACAAATTTGTTTCTAATCCTCAAAGTAACCTTGAAATGGTTCCATCTCCACTTCCATGTCTTGGCTGGAGTAATAAAGACCCTGGAAAGTTAAGTGACTTGGCCAAGGACACCTTTAATAAGTAGCAGTGACAATATTCAAAGATAGGTCTGTGCAATAATCTCCTTCTACAAAGATGATTACCTAATGAACCAGAAAATTTATTGATTCAGAATCTTCCTCTCTCTGACTACACTAGGTAATCAAAGTTCCACTGTCTCCAAATGGGGCTGTAGAGGAGGGGCAGTAAGGTTGGAGACGTGGATGGCAGATGGC
Source organism: Helogale parvula (assembly GCA_004023845.1). NCBI lineage: Eukaryota > Metazoa > Chordata > Mammalia > Carnivora > Herpestidae > Helogale > Helogale parvula. The sequence continues at coordinate 172,968 of PJEM01000176.1, forward strand.
TGAATAGTGTCAGGAACACTAAATTACACGGCCTCAGGGCTGCTAAGATTTTCTAGTCAAATTTCAGCTCCTTGGAACCAAGAAAACGTACATTTTTTTTTTTTTCTATTTGCAAAACTACCCATCCACACAGGGAGTGCTGAGAAGTCTGGTCATGATGTTTTTATTTGCAGAGGGCTGCTTTCAAAGTTCCTTGTTTCAGAGTTCCTTGCAAAGAAAACGGCAAACACGGATTTAAGTCACCAATAAAATTAAGTGTGGGTTTTCCTCCAAAAAGCACAAAATGGGCAGATTTCCAATTTCATCAGCTTCTAAGCACAGAAGGGAGTAGAAAACATTAAGGGAAGAGAGAACATTCCACTTCTAAAGGTCAGTTTAAGGGCTTTTATATAAATGTTAGATCCCAGGTGGACACTCATAAAGAGGTGACAGCATTTGCAAAGACATTTGGATTGCTCCTCAGAACCACAATATTTAAATTGGTGGGATGACCCTTGAAGGAAATATCTGCCAGCATACCTCTGCTTTACAAAAAGGGGTCGGCAAGACATGATGATACTGTACAGATGAAGCATCACATAGATCAGATCAAGAGGCCTGAATGCGGCGGCTGATGGCGGTGGTGGTGGTGGTGGTGTGTGATTGCTGATCATGTATCATATATAAGAATACCATCCTAGTCAACACCCTTTGAATGTTATCTATTTAACACCTTATGGGTTTGTTATTATTAGTGCAATCTTAGGGATGAGGAAAGAGTCCCAGAAGTAACTTGCCACATAATTAAGAAGTAAGCCAGATGCAACTTAGACTAGCTTAATTACATTTAATTAACCTACATAGTATCTCTTAAGAATCAACCAAGTCACTTGCCAGGGTTATAGCAAAGTACTTCATGTCAGTCACAACAGAGAAAGAAATCATTGTCCAGGGAAGGTTTCCATACCCATGGCCAAATTCTTCAGCCAAGAGGAAATGTGATGTCCCAGGGCAAACAGAGAAGACACCGAATCCTAACCCTATCTCTGCTTCTACAAAACTTCCTAAATGGACAGACTCTCTGGCAGATCATTTGTACCCTGGCTTCATTTTGAGAGGTGGAATTTTTACTACTATGTTCACGTGAGCCAGAGGTCAACATATACAAACATTGGGAATCCACCAACTCCCCACAACTATATCAAATGTATTATGTGTGTGCGTATTTTTCTCATAAAGGTCACATCAGATGCTCAGAGGGGCCTGAGACACTCCTCTCTGCCCCCCACAATCAAAGGAAGGTTTTCAGTCCTCAGCTCTTTTATGCTACAATTTATCCCTTGTGCTCGGTAAGCCTTGGCCTATCAGTGCTCAGAAAGGCAACAAGTATAGTAAAAATAGCATTCTTTCATTTACTAATTTGTTCACTTAGTCACTCATTCAAGTATTTATCAATTGCCTTATTTTACATGCTCTTCTAGGCAATGGGAATTCAGAGACAAATTATTCCTGTGAGCTCCCAGTCTAATAGGAGAAAGACACCTAAGGAGGTAATTATAAAACAATATGTAATAATCTCAATAATGGATATTTAAAGGTTATAAAGAGGAACATCTAATCTAGGCTGAGAGGGTTGGGAAGATTCTGATATGAGCCTTCAAGAATAAGTGGAGGTAACCAGATGCTGAAGGAAAGTCATTCCAGGCAGAGGAAAAAAACCAAGCACCTGCCAGCTGCCAGGAAACAGCATGGTAGATACATGGGGGAACTTCCAACAGCCTAATTTTCCTAGAACACAAAGAGGCAGAGAATGGGAAAAGATGAGCCTGGGGAGGTTGCAGGGTAGGTTATGCAGGGTATTAGGTGATCTAGCTGCCGTATGGAGAGGGGTTGAGAAAATCCTGTTACATTAACCCAGGCCTGATGTGATGAAACTTATACAATGATAGTGGTCATCTCCTTCCCCTGTAGACTAGATTCTTGCCTTAATTCTGCCTTTTCGGTCACTTGTTCTAGATCTACTACAAGATACCAACTTACAGTGGGTGCTCTGTAGTTTATGTTGAATGAATAAATTAAGAGTAAGGACAGGGAGTTGCACTTCATGTTTGAGAAATATTTTGAGTATCAATGTGGCAGGAATTAGAAATAGAGTGAAGGTGGAAAGTGAAGAACAGGGAAACTGAGGCAGCTTCTCACAACACCAGCTTTGGCGTCGGCCAGATCTGGATTCTAACTTCCGTCTTCTGAACTTAAATGATCCTTGTGTGACACAAGTAGGAGGGGAAGATGGTGGTGATGGTTTAATATGGACTGAGCTCAAGACAGAATTAATCCTTTGTGCATGAAAAAGAGTGAACAGAGAGACAGATAAAAGACACAGAATGCCAAAGATGGAGAGCAGGAGAGGAGAAACAGAAAGGGTCAAAAAGAGAGAATGTGTTTTGGGGGCACCCAGGCTTTAGGGGCCGAGCTGTGATGACAGCAGGTGTGAGGGGCACTCTCTACCTGGTAAAGTCAGGTGCGCGAGTATGTGGTGTTATTAAGTAGGTGCTCAAGAGGATCAGTGTATCAGTAGAGAGTAGGAAGTTAGAGAATGAAGAGAAAAAGCAGAATGACAGAGACTCTGCCAAGAGGAGAAAGGAACAGATTCAGCGCCTCTCTTGCTGTGCAGAAGACCCCAGCTCACACTTGTCCTCCATTACCTGGTATCAATCTGCGGATCCATTACAAGACCACATTGCCTCTAGGCACAGCTGTGCAACAAAGCGACAACACTTAACAAGCCTGAAAGGGACCCACTCATTCCTTTGTAAAAGCTCAGTTCTCTCATTTTGCCCCGAGGTGTCCACTGAGGGTTCAGCGGGAAGCCCCAGAGGCAGCAGAAGTTTGATGTCACATCAGGAGAATTTGCCGTGAGACTCTATTCGGTTCTGGGTGAGGTGATTAGCCAGGCTAAGAGGCCCCTTTCTGGAAAGAACATCGTGGTAATTGCTGACAGCCTTCCCTACAATGGATGGAAGAGTTCAGAAATAACAAGAATAATGAATAAGCAATCAGTCTATTCTGGGGTCTGCTATTACTGCCCTTCTAATTGGTGCCTCAGAGTCTCCTGGGATTCCCTAAACCATAGCACTGTTCCCAGAGAGACCAAGACACCGAGGCTGGAGACATAATAACTCATAAGAAACATTCTGATGGGAACTGATGGCTATTCTGGAAGCTGTGACAAGGTTTTTTGTCTTATCTTCTCCCGCCCCAGGATCCCCTGGGCAGGCTGGACATGAGACGTCTTTGAGCAGACAGCACAGCTGAGTGTGAATCCCAGCTCACCAGCTCCGAGGCACATCACCTCACCAGGCGTGCCCCACTTTGCTCATCTAAACTCAGGGTGAATAGCTCCTGCCTCAGGATTTTTGTGAGGACGAGGGCTTATATATGCAAATTTCCTGGCACATAGTAGACTTTCAATAAATGATAGCTATTTGTATTATTATGCTAGAGGGTATCTTTGGCAAGGATGAAAAAGACTGGCAGCCTGACACACCAGAAGCCAGGGCCGCATTTTGGAAACTACCGCTGGAGTGTGCAGTAGTCCTAATTAGAATTCTCATTAAGTTCTGATAATAAGAAATGTGTGAGAAGACACTTTTCAATCTCCCAAGAGAATACAAGAAGTGGGTGGATTAAAAAAAAAAAAAGGCAAAGAAAAGTAACTTTCGGTGGCATCTCATTTTTGTCTTCTTAATCGGACTGAGTGTTAAGAGAAGGGACATGAAATGTCCCTTCTGTGCTCACCTTTTGACCTAACGGGGTTGTCCCAAAACACTTGTGCCTGAGGACACTACAGGACGGAGCAAGGTGGGAGCAGGTGGGTTTGGATAGGAGTTTCGGGATTAAGGTTGTAATTGGCAGAATTGTTCTAGAGGATCCCCGTGTATGAGGTTTGCCAAGTGACCCAAGTACAAAGTAGAAGCTTTCTTTAAGGTAGTTGTTTGGGGACGTGGTCTTAAGGCACAGGAGGAGGGTCAAGGAAGAGTGAAACAGGAAAGAAGGAAAAACCAATCTCAGGAGGGCTCTATGGAGCTGATTACCACTGTGAGGAAGGGGGCTCCAGCCCACCAAGACCTCTGAGGAGCTGACAAGATACCCTCAGAATTGTCTTCTCAATAGAGGGAAATGGGGACTCTGTACCACCGATCCCCAATCCCCATTGGGCAACGTTTAGCCCATGGGGTGGGAAGGCCCTCACACCCCCAGCATTGCACATGATTCAAGATGGCTGTGCAGGGTCCTGCCATGATCCTGCACGGTAGAGGCAGGAAGGCACTAAGGCAGATGGCAGAGCTCTGCAGCACACCTAGGCCAGGCGCTCCCTGGGTTCATCTGGGCGGCCGGGTGCCACAGCAACGGATAGAGTAAAACCACCGGAGGTGGGGTGAGGAGCTGAAGTGCTTGCTGGAATATTCTCTGTCTGAAGTCTCTTTGACTCTGAGTCCAGAGACATGGGAGTTGGGAGGCTGTGCAGCTTCACACACAAAGGGCATCGTCTTTGATTCTGCAGAGCGTCTGCGAGTCTTCCCATCTGCCATTTCATCTGTTTCTCACAGAAATCCTGCAGAAAGGCAGGGCAGGGGTAAAGAGCCCTACTGTTCAGACAAAGAAAGATGCTCAGAGACCTTCCAGAACCGGGTTGGAGTATTTGAGGTAGAGCCCAGCCCAGGTGCCTAGGAGTGATTCTCAGGGATCCAACTACCCACACCAGAATCTCTGGTGTGTTTGTGACAATACTGATTTCTGGGCCCCTAGAGCTACTGGATCGTGGTGTTCAAGTCTGAGTGCTGTTTTATACAAGCCACCAGAGGGCTCTCTCTATTGGCAGCAGTTGCCCTTGACCTCATGACACAAGGGTAACCAGGTTCCAGCCAACAGGGTCTTCTGCTTCCAGGGCCTTGAATCTAGGTCTTTCCCAAGCCCAAAGCTAATCATCTCCCAGAATCCCGGAATGAAAACAAAAAGTTGGCGACTATTGTAGGAACCCCTAGTCAGTGTCATTCCGAGACTGAGAAGCAACAGGAGGAGAAATCAAGAGACTTTGGAAAGCAGAGTTCCTGGCCAAGAGGGGCAGAACAGTCCTCCAATGTCACAGTCTCTATCCATATCCTACAGATGATGAAAACAGTGTCCAATATCACATAGCTTGTTCCAGAGCTAGAACTCAAGCTACGAATTTCCTGGTGCCCATCCCAGTGTGCTTGGGAATCTACTGATCTGCAAAATAGTAGGGAAATCATCTCTGCTTTCCAGGCTTTCCTGCACCACCACCCACCCCTTGCCCCCACGCAATTAGCCGTGCGTTCTGATCGGCTCTTCCCCAGGACTCAGGACTGCTACTTGCACTTGTAGACCCAGCCCCACACCTGACTCCAGCCCCCAAGCTTTAACTGAAGCTCTGGAAGTTTTTCTGTTATCTGTGTGTCATCCTCGGTCATACCAGAGGGTCCGGGTTAAACTGAACTGCCCAGAACTTCATAGACTCTGCAACCTTTGGAAGGGCCCATGGAAAACAGCAGTGGGAGGCAAGAACTGGCTAGGACAGAAGGTGGTAGAGTGTCCAGTTGATATGAAAACTAGGTTTATGGGAAGGGGAGGGGGATGCAAGACAGAAATGTGGAGAGGAGGTAAAGGAGGGAGGATATGGGGTAGAAGGAGAGAGAGGAGAAGGCACAGCATTGAAAACAAGACATAGAGAGGAAGACAAAAAGAGAGAGATCACGTATAAGGAAGGACTGTAGTTTATACGTCTGCCTCCTCCACTAGCTGCCAAGGTCTTGGATTGCAGGACCTGTGTCTGTTTCATTTCAGTGTTCCAGTGCTTAGCCCTGAGCCTGACATATAGCAGAAGTTCAGTATATATTTGTCAGATAAATCAGTGAACAGAAAGACATCCTTGTAGAGCAAACCTACAAAAAAACATACTGCTATTCCTAGTTTACGAATGAGAAAATTTAAGTCAGAGAGGCTAAAGCAGTTGGCCAGGGTGCCACAGGCAATAAAAAGGTAGGCTAAGACTTCATTGTAAGCCAGGGTGACCCCAAAGCCTCCCACTAGCCATATTTGGATAGGTAAATGCTCCAAACTCCCTGTGCTTATGAGCCAAAGAAAACTCATCCTACTTCTTGGGGCTAGTTGGGCCAGGAATAATGTCCCCCATAAGTCAGAAAAGGGAGGTATGACCAGCAGAATTGGTGCTTCACCCAGATGCCCTCATATCCCTTTTCCTACTTCCAGCCACCAACCTTTCAGACTCTGTGTACCTGTGATTATAGCTACCAGCACCTGAGATTCTGGAACTCATCCCTTGAGCTCCCGGCACTACGTTCCCCTTATATGCAGCAAGCCAGAGTTCCTGGGGGTTCCCATCCCTTTTGCTAATGATAGGCAAGTGTGTCAGAATGAAAGCCCAACTTCCTTGCTTGGAGTAGCTGCAAGGTCTGAGGAGCACTACACACCACAGCTACCCTCCACGGGACATCGCCTGAAACTGTACCCTTGTATGGCTTCTCTCCCTTCTGTCCTACTCCCACCTTTCCCTTACCAGTCCCTCCTTGGATCCCGTTCTTCCTTGCACATGAATCCTTGTCTTGGGATCTGTTTCTGGGGATCCCAATATAAACAAAAGAGGAACAGCAAGCTACCCATTGGCCTGGGAATCCAAGATAAGCAAATACTTCCTATACATAACAGCACCCATTTATTGAGCAGCCACCATGATTAAATGTTTCACACACCTTATTTCAAATGCTCAAACAATATGACAAGGTAGGTAGGATTGTGTCCCTTCTGGAGATGAGAAAACCTAGGCTCTGAGACCACTCAGTAATCTCCCTAAGGTCACCTGGCTATAAGTGCTAGTGAGGGCATATGAATCCAAGACCATCTGTCATCAAGGCTTTCCCCTACCTATGCTCTCTCTTTATGGTACTTGCTATGCATTTATCCATCTTCCATTTTCATTTGTGTTTTTGCAGGGAGGGAGGGATAGTGGCATACAGATCCTTGAATCCTCAAGGCCCAGTACAACGCTTGGCACATAGTAAGTAATCTGTATTTGTTGTGTGAATAACTAAGTCAGGTGCTTGAGAGGGACAAAACACTTAGAAGTGTCTCTAAATTTTCTCCAAAATTCCATTGACTCTGCTTGAGAAAGTACTAAATATCCCCATGAGATTCCCATAGCAAATAACGAGACCAATGATAAAAGCTTTAAGACCAACATGGCATTAACATTCGGGACCTGAATATGGGGCCTCGACTGACAGCCAGCTTGTAGAAATTCTGTACATTCCACTCAAATGCCTTCGTTAAGTGGGCCGCAAAACACAAAAACAAAGTTACAGCACCAACCAGCTTCCAATTACCAGAAAATAAGGCACCTCTCTGAACTTGCAAGAAGGAAAAATTCAAGACGATGTGAAAAACTTATTTCTAGCAATCATGACATTTCTTGATGTGAAGTGCTTTCTCTGAACGGTACAACACAGCACGAGCTGGGATTTGGAATCTGACAAGAAAATAAGCAAGACGCCAAGTTGACAATGTAGACATTCTTCTCCTACAAAGGTTTCACCCCCATAACTGGATCCAGATTGCGCCAGTGACTTAGAGAGGGCTGAGTGGCGTACTAGAAATGGTGGAACCAGAACTTGCTCTGTCAGCATAAGGAAGTCACTTACCTTCTCAATACCCTTATCTATTAAATGGCATCACTCCCCTATTAAATAGAGTTCCTGGGAAGGTAAGATATTGGGGATGTAAATTTCTTAGCCAGAGTAGGTTAGTTAAGATGGTGATGGTGATGATGATGATGGTAAGAGATGACATTTATTAAGTGTTTTTAATACGCCAGACATTGTTCAAGATGTTTCATCTATTGGATTTGCTTAGGAAATTCTAGCTACTCAAACAGATAAACCTTGAAATCTCAGGGCTTAACACAATATTAAGATTACTTCTTACTCATATAAAGTTCAATTAGTGATGGGAATAGTGGCAGAGGAAGTCACTGCTCCACAAAATCATTCAGAGACTGAGGCTCACCAGTGGTCTGCCATCTTCACTGTGTGGTTTCTGAGGTAGTGCTGGGGATTGGCATCTACCCAGCAGGTGACGGAGGCAGTTGGGAGGATTATGCCACAGGTTGAAAGTTGTCTATATCAATTCCATTCATATGGTCTCAAATTCAGTCACATGACCCCCACCCAGATGCAAAAGGAGAAGGGTTGGGAAGCATAGTTCTTGTCTGGCCTGCTATAACTCTACGTTACATTTTTATTGGGCAATCATCTGTTTTGCCACTCATACATTCCATAGTAAAGGCCTCACACAAAAACCCTGAGGTGTAGGGGCTCTTATTGCTTCAAGTATTGAAGATACAGAAACTGAGGCACAGAAGGTCGTGGAGCTAAGAATCGATTCCAGGTTAGTTTTCTCTCTGAAAGTAAAAGAGATGTCCTAAGTGTGCTTAGATACTCATTACTCACAGAAGACATTATAACTCAGACTTTTGGCTCTGGGGGACCTTAGGTTCCCTCTCTGTCAGGCAGCCTTTAAGATGACCCCAAATGATCTCTAATTTTTGGTATTCACAGCCTTATGCAGTCCTTTCCCCCTGAGCAACTTAATTCTAACCAACAGAATAGGGTGATGTTGTCACTTCTATCATTAGATGACCAACAGATTGTGACTTTTGTCTTGCTAGCAAATGCTCTCTTCTGCTATCTTTGATGGAGTAAGCTAACATATTACAGAGTCCCCCATGGAAAGAAATTGAAGGTGGCCTAAGGCAAATAGCCAGGGAGGAACCAAAACCCTCAGTCCAACAATCCTTAAAAATCTGAATCCTTCCAACAACTACATGAGTGAGGTTGCAAGCAGATCTACCCCACTTGAGCCTTCAGATGATACTCCAACCCTGGCTTACATTTTGATTGCAGGCTTACGAAAGATCCCTGAAACACAGAACCTAGTTAAGCCATGCTCAGATTCCTGATCTCTTATAATAAGTAACAATAAATGCTAATACAAAACTAACAAACCATCTAAATCCAACATTTTTCACTACCATGGATCTTCTTAATGATGATTTTACCTCCTGTAGACCTCTAGATCTGAAACATTCCTTCTATCTAGCAAACCACATTCATTGAGCAAGAATTTATCCTCTTTCCAGTTTTAAAAATTTTATCAAAACTATAACAGGGTCTGCAGTAAAATCAGGGCCCTGACATGCTCATGACATCACTAACAGCCAGGGAGATGGAAGAAAAGGCACTACACCAAATTCAGAATCGTGTTACCCAAACCCAAGGTGAAGAAGGTTGATGAGCTTGAGGTTTCATCTAATCCCTTCTGTGGGGTCTAGAGTATGTGATGACCCCGAAGAGAAGTTTAAAATATTGAAAGTACTATCTGGGAACCGTGCTCAGAGCTTTATGTAGACTGTATTATTCCATTCACATGCCAACCCTTTGATGGGTGTTATTATGATGTCCACTTGGAAGCAGACATGGATCTGACTCCAGAGGTCCTACTCATCCAAAAGAAAGCACAACCTCCTAGAGAGGGGAAATAACTTTCCCAGAGTCATACAAAATTAAGGTACACCTAGGTAAAATTCCTAGTTTCCTGTGTGCTTGTCTCAGAGAGCTCCTCTGGTTCTTTTCTTCCCACTCCCCACACACTAACCCATTCTGGAACCCAAGTACAGTTTTGCTGGGGACATATGAGTATGGAGGACAGATCTGAAGAACACGAAGAACAGAAACATTAATGGATGCAACATCAGGCCAGTTGAGTGCCTCCAGGTCAGTGACAGCTGGTAGGAAGGGATACTGACCAGTGGATACTACCTGACCCAGAGGACTTAGCGGAACATCCTTAGAGCAATTTCAGGACACATTACAGTTCCCAATTATTTACTGCAATGAAAGCAAGTGTGGGCATGGATCAGGTGAGGACGAAGTGAATCACTGTGATAGAGTTGGCTTTGGAATCATATGGATTGGGTTTGGATTCCCAACCCTGCCACTCACTAGAGGTATGGTCTTGGAAGAGTCATTTCACCTCTCTGAGACTCAGTTTTCCCATCTTGAAAATGGGAACAAGGCTTCTTCCTTGGCGCACAGCTGAGAGGAGAAAATGAGCCAATGCATGGTGCCTGGCCCATAATAAAAGTTCAATAGTTGGTAACAGAAAAATGTGTTGCTATTATTATCATTATGATGACTTTATCTTTCAAGGCTGAGACTGAATTTATGGGGAAGATTTATTTTAGTTTTAGGTGATGAATATATTTCTAACTTGGTTTTTAAAAAAATCAGAATCTGAAAATTTCTGGGACAGTGAAATCTTTGTAGTTAGGATCTTCTAAGCACTGGGCTGGGGAGAGCTTACCTTGAATGGAAAGATATTATTATTAACTGTCTCCAACATGCCTTTAAAAATAGTCCCCAGATGGGGCACCTGGCTGGCTCAGTTAGTAGAGCATGTGACTCTTGATCTCAGGGTTGTAAGTTTGAGCCCCATATTGGGTATAGAGTTTATTTAAAAGATAAAATCTTAAGAACAAGAGTCCCCAGACAAGTCTGATAAAAGATTCCTGAACCTCAGACAGAGGGGTAAAGAACTGGGGGTTTCATGGCCACTATCCCAGTGTTTGACTAGACTCCAGGGAGTTGTAAGGACATTTACCATATTTGCAACAAAAATATGTATACAACATGGTATGTGGTCAAGAGCTTGATGGTGAACCAGAAAGATCTGGGGTTCATTACACTCTGTCACTGACTTGTTCTGTTTCTTTGTGCAAGTGTAACATCTCTGAGCCTCAGTCTCTTATTCTGGGAGTGGCAAATAATAAAAATACTATTTCATAGGATTGTCCTAGAACAAGCTAAAATAATAATTATGATAACAAAAGCTAACTTTTGAGTGTTTACTAGGAGCTCATTATTGTCCTTGAACCTATTACTTTATTTCTCACAACAGCCAATGAAAGATATACTATTATTATCCCTTCTTTAAGGATGAGGAAATCGAAGCATGGTGAGAGACGAAAGTAGCTCTGAGTCTTTCTAGTCCATGGGCCCTGAACCTAGACCTACAGACCCTCAAGGGGACATGTGGGTAGAAATTCGTGGGATTACCTGGATGGGTAAAAAATAACATCTTTATTTTTACTAGCCTCTAATTGAAATGTATGTCCCTCAGTTATAAACATAGGCAAAAAAACATCATGATATTACCAATGACCTGGGACTATGTCACTGACAGAATCACGGACGCAGTCACATCAATGTGCATTTGTAACAGATCGCTCAAAGAACTGTTTGCAGGGGCGCCTGGGTGGCTCAGTTGGTTAAGTCTCCGACTTCAGCTCAGGTCATGATCTCATGTTCATAGGTTCGAGCCCTGCATCTGGCTCTGTGCTGACAGCTCAGAGCCTGGAGCCTACTTCCGATTCTGTGTCTCCCTCTCTCTCTGCCCCTCCCTGCTCACGCTTTGTCTCTCTCTGTCTCAAAAATAAATAAAAACACTTAAAAAAATAAAAAAATAAAAGAATTGTTTGCACTCATCACTACAATGACACCTGTCATTAGATCTTGTCATTTAAGGCAAGAGTTACAAATCACATATATTACTGTATCACACATGTAAGTACTTAAAACATTTTCATATATTGCATTTCCACAAAACAGGTTTATTTTATATTTCATTTTATGTGTTTATTTTTAAAAATTTTAATGTTTATTTATTATTTTTGAGAGGACGGAGTGGGGAGGGAGGAGCAGGGAGACACAGAATCAGAAGCAGGCTCAAGGCTCTGAGCTGCCAGCACAGAGCCCAACGCGGGGCTTGAACTCACAGACTGTGAGATCATGACCTGAGCCGACGTCATAGGCTTGACGGACTGAGCCACCCAGGTGCCCCCATTGTATGCATTTAAGATCATTCTGAGAAAGGATCTGCAGGCTCCCCCAGACTGCCAAAGGAATCCATGGCAAGAAGAACTCTTGTACTAAGTCCGTGGCTGTTAAAGCAATGGAAATTCCTAAGCATAAAGCCAAGTACCTAGCAAGTGCTCATGGCACAGTAGCCACTACAGTAATAATTATTACACGCCGCGAAATGCTGTTCATCCAGGAGCAAACATTTGGAAGTGATAAAGGACTTAATCCTGTTGACTATATCAAATCCTACATTGAGAAGTATGGGGAAACACCCAATCAAGTGAGAGAACAGGATTGGAGATTTTTCTATCCTAACCTCCTTCTATGGAGGAAGAAAGAGAGTCTCGAAGAGCACTAGTTTCAGGCGCCAGGGCACATGGCAAATTAGTGTGAGAGTTAATACCAGCAGCCAGTTCTTCAGAAGTCAGTCCCCCTTCTCATATGGGACACAGTCTTCCAACATTGAACAACATGAAGCCAAAGGGTTAGTTAGGGTCCCTCGCTCTAGAAGCACACACCTCCATCCCATTTCCTTCTGCAAGGGCCCACACATGAGCCCACAGTTGCTGGATGACCGGCTAATGTGGCACAACACTTTTCGGGTCCAGGGGTTACTGCACCGTGATGACAGGACATCTGTTACAGTGAATCCTGGGTCCCCATTCAGACCCGCTTCATCTTTGTTGGAAGAGCTTGGGAATCAGTGTTTTTATCAAGTTTCCCCACTGACTCACTTGCTTATCCCACTGACCCCTACTCTGTAATAGTCAAAGCATGACATGAGTTCTGGCATCCAAATCCGAGTTCCACTGCTTACTAGGTAAATCCCTTGGGGCAAAATCACTCAAGGTCTAAATAGAACTTACCTCCAAAGCCAACAATGCCTACCTTATACAGTGGTGAGGACCCTATGTGGCAATGCACGCCAAGTCCTCAATGGTGCTTGGGCATGAGGAGAGTTCTACAAAGATACTTTATGTGGTGGTGGTTTTTTCTGAGTTGTGACCAAGCAGCTTCACTAGCGTGAGTGTCTGTCACTGCCACACACACACTCCCACCCTCCACAGAGGCATGATCTCTGTCCCACCACTGCCTCCCTGGGGCTGTGAGGTGTGCTGTCCATGACTCCACCTGTGAAGAGTCCCTGAGCGCTGGAGGAACAAACACCCTCTGCCATCCAGACTTCTCTGGTAACCACATCTATGCCACAGAAACAGAGAGCCCATGAGATCTCCTTTGGGAGATGCCAAGGGACCCTGTGACCAATGAAGGATCTCTACCGCCCAAGGCAAGAACCCTAGCTCAGACTGCAGATTGTGGTGCAGTGTCTTCTGTGTTTGACATAGGTGACTCCTCTAAGTGTCCATTGATGAGCTTCAGGCCAGGGGACCTCAGAGCTTGGGCTCTGAGCAGCTTCCCATGAGCTCCTGCCTCTTCCCTGTGTGTCCTCCCCCAGTGGCTGACTTCCAATAACCAACGGGTGCATCTCTGTGCCTGGGGTGTTCTCCAGGACTCAACAATTCCTCTGCCCTCCTCCAGGAGAGCCTGGGAGTGTCCCATCATTAACAGTCCCTGAGAGCAATGCTCAAACGGTATCTGACGGGAGTTGGTGTGTATACAGCCGCGCCATCTACATTTGGGTGGGATGATTCCGAGCGTGTGTTGCACACTTCCCCCCGTGTTTCCCTGCAGCATTAAACTGCCATCACTCATAGTGGTCGTGGCATGAGAAGGTTTCCTTTACTGGGTCTTTTCCTTTTCCTGCCTCACCTGCCCACCCTCTACTGATATTCCTTCATCTCTCAAGTCAACTTTTCTCCGACTTCCTTTCTAGCAGGCCCATATTAAGGCCAGTTTCTACTTTAACATTTCCAACTGAAATAGTGCTCCTAACATTATTCTGTTCTAACAGAAGCAGGGCAGGAAGTAAAATTTAACAAATAGTGGAAGAATCCAATCTCCTGGTTTTTTTTTTTTATAACCCTAGTCACTGATAAAAACACAAGTGCAAACCTCAGCAAGATTCTTGACCAGTACAGATACATTTACTTATGATGAAGAGACCTAGCAGTGGTATATTTTTTGAAGGCAGGAAGTAAAGCTAAGAGACACAGACTCTTACCAAAAAGGCTTCCAACAAAAAAGTCTCCTGGAAAATTTGTGTAAGTTGCTACTGAGTAAAAATGTCTTTTACCTGAAACAATTGCCCATGCATCCTGAGTACGTATGGAAGATTTAGCTCTTTGTGCTAATACTGCTAGGATCCTGCTCAGATTAGGATGTAGGATCCTAGAAAACATTAAACACAAATGGAGATCCGACTTGAAAATTCCCTGAGCAGATAAAGCCAGTTTAGTCATACAAGCCAAACTGAATTTAGCTTCTTGTGCAAGACAACCAATGCTCACTTGACCTGGGTTGTTTCTTGCCAGTACCTCTGAAAATCGTAAACCCAAACTGATGTTCCCTAAAACTGACACTTGGAAACTACCAACCAGCTCTCTTCCAGTTAAGAAAATTCTACTATGGTAACCAGTCACGGTGAAGAATGAACAATCACTGTCTCATTACTTAGCCGCTTTCCAACAATATACCCCTCAGCCTTATTCTACATTTTGGTTTGAACGTTCCTCCCGGATTGCAAATTGTCTGTCTGGTGTGCACATAATAAACTTGTAGGAGTTACCACCTCAGTGATGCCTTAGTCTTAGCACTGTTTGTTCTTTCGTTTTCCTGAACTTTGGGCAGAACATACAGGGCAACCCCAACAGTATCACATATAATCAGTTTTATTGCCAGGTAAGAAATTCATATTAATATAGTGAATACATGTTTACAAATAAACATTCTTAGAAAACAAACAAATGTGGTTTTTTTCTTCTTCATTGTAGGAAGTATTATTGGTATCATAAACTCTGCAGTGTTGACAAGTATTAACACAGGTTTACTTGCAGAACATAAAGTTACTAAAATATTCGCACATAAAATATGCTCCATTTACACGGAAAACTGGGGGGAGTCAGGTGGGGGTGCCAGGCAGAGCCCAAGGCGGATGGAGGCTGAGATGTTCTGGGAGGGCAAAGGGAAGTCAGATTCTGGTCCCGATGGGTTGGGAATTGGGCATAAACTCAAGGCAAAAAATAGAGGCTAACGCCAGGGCATGGGATGGGGCAGGGAGAGCCTCTCTGCTTTGTACTGGCTTCTATTTTCCAAGGTCCCCACTGTAGCTAAAGGATTCTTGCTGACACACGGCAGCCAGAGTCCCCTCAGTACCCTAAGTTTGATCCACCCTCCTTAGAGGAGGCCAAAGAATAAACATCCCTGCTTGACGGTCCCCACTCACAAAGCCACCTGCAAGGCAATGAGGCGCAGAAGTCATGTTCTCCGTCCTCCACAGCCGCATCTTACTGACCACACTGTCACCTTCCTGCCCAACCCCCCAACACACACAATCCACTCAATAGAGTTGACTCAGAAGAGAAGGAACATGGAGGAAAAGGGAATTTCTGTGGTTTCAGAGACCAAGAAAGGTCCTTAATCGGCATCAGGATAAAGGTGAGATCAAGTGAGTTGAGGGCAGGGGGCAAGATGAACTATAAGGAGAGAAACTAGACTCCCAGCACTGTCGAGCTAGGGGGGAACCTCTCAGATAAGCCCGCCCAGCGTTTCTTGACGTATGTGCTGTGCACCACTCACGAATGCAAAATGATTTGCAGGAGCACGTGGTTATAGGACAGGTTAACACGAGTTACAGAGAGAATGGGCTCCTTTCCATTTAGTCTGTCCGATGGAGTCCCTTGGGAGTGCAATGTCTCCCCTGGGTGCTGGTAGATTTTTAAGAGCTCTTTAACATCTGTTAATCTTTTTAATTAAAAAAAAAAAAAAGGAAAGAAAAGAAGGTGAGAAGGGAAGGGGGGGGGCACAATCCCCAATCCTGGCTCTGTAGTCAGACCCTTCCACAGGCAACATTATCTAGCGAGAGCTCTAGCTAGAGCTTCATGGTTGCTTGCTGCTTTTTGCTTGTTTTCTTCCTTCCTTTCTATTTAGGGTGATCAATACTGCTTTTCTATATGGAATGAGGACAGGGAGTTTCCTTTTAAAAGTTCGAGGTATTAAAAACGAATCCATTTAGATACCGCAAGGGTGACACAGGGGGACGCCCGAAGCAGGTTGAAATACGTGGAGAACTAACATCAAGGAAATGCTGACCAAGTTTGGCGGTGTTTACTCCACTCTGGGGAGCGCTGGGATCCCAGCAAAGAGGCTGAGAAGGTGGGCGCTGTATCTCCTATCTCCAACCCACCCCCAACCCCCGCCATTGACCAGCTCTGTTTTGCTCAGCACAGAGCCACTTTATAAATGAGGATCTTCAATAGTGGCTTCTGTGGACGATTTCTTTTCTTTCTTTTTTTTCTTTTTCTTAGTGGGAAAAGGCCTTGCTATTCAAAAACCTTGAAAAGCTTGATCTAGCCTCAATTCCCTATGTTTCAGATGGGAGACGAAGGCTCAGAGACATAACATGCATTGCCAATGTCCCCAGATCAGCTGGGAATGAAAAGGCGGATAAACACCTGATTTCCCGGCTTCCATGATGCCAGAGGTGAGAGATGGGTGAGGCAGAACGCTGCACTCAGGCATTGAAAGGAATGCTCTGAGTCTCCTTGGACCACCATGTGCAGCCAGAAGAGCTGGGGTGGGGGGTGTCTCTCAGAGGTTCCTATTAATTGGCGAAGGCCATTAGGAACTGGTTGAAAACTTCTCCCCTAAAATCCAAATCTCTTTTCTCTCCCCTCTCCTCTTTGGGAGTCCACTAAACAAACAGAACTAGCAGGGACACTGTGTTGGGATACCCAAGAGCCACTGGCTATAAGAACCGATCTGAAAGACCACCTCAGCGAATTCTGAGCGGGAGCTGAATTCATGGAAGTATCTGGGGAGGTGGTTTGGAGGGACCATGGGAATTGTGCGAGCCAGAAGTTCTTGAAAGATTTGAGGAGCTGGACAATGGTAGAACTGGTGGTGACAGGGTGGGAGGTGAAGGGGGGGTCTTCTTCAGGTACCCCTGACATTGCAGCAGCCCCCTCAGAGTGTGTGATGGGTGGGCTCACCAACAAGGGGTTGGGGGGATAGAAACATCTTCTATTACTGCAGGAAACAGGAGGGAGGGGGGCTAAGAGAACACAGGTTGCACTTGGGAAACAAGACTGTCATTAAACAGTAACACATTGAAGGCACCACCCACGCTTATGACATTTTCAGTCCGAAGCAGCTGAAATTTGGCAGCGGCGGCGGCAAGGGCTTATGAAGGGAGTCAGGGAGAGACAGTTAATAGGTCTGGTTTCTGTGTTTCTTGTCTGGGAGGCGAGGCAGGACATGGAGGGCTCCCTTCTCACCTCTCGTTGGCTTTTCAACCGCGAATTTTGTTGTCCTTGCTCTTGACGCCAGGGTTCGTTTCCTAAGTCTCGAGGATTCGGGACAAAAATTGATTTGCGGTTTTTGTCTGTTTTGTAGTGGGCTTGTATTCATTTATCTTTGTGTTTTGTTTTTTAAGAAAAAAGTTATTGAACACTCTCTGGACCCTCTCCCCGTCATAAAATCTTATCCTTCCCATGTCCATGGTCATGGTCTTTGTGGGACTTCGCTAAAACGTTCTTTCTCATTGCTGTCGGTGGGCTCAGGGTCTTATTTATTCTTTGTGAGTTCGACTGTGTGTTGTTTTTTGCTTCCGACATTGACATATGAAAAGTACTATAAATAGAAGGGCTGGGGTCCAGTTACTGTCTCACGCTCATCAAAACTGTGTGTCCACATCCCTGCTTCTCGGTATTGGAAAACACTTACAATGCACACAGATTCCTCCCCGAAGGATTCACCTTCTCAAGGATACTCCTGTGTCCGCCCTCAAGCTCTCCTCTCCTCGTACCCTCTGCTCTTTCACCCGGAAACAGACAGCACGTGGTAAATGGTATATGTGCTCAAATGGACAATTTCTCTAAGTTGTCCTACTTCTAATTCGTCATCATGGATTTCAGTCTTAAGTCAGGAGGAAAAGAAAAAATCAGCCCCATGGTTTGGGCATGTGAGTTGGCCCCCTCGGGCCCGAAGTTGAAAGAGCCGTGCCTCAGTTTCCCCTCTGCTGTATTGCTGACCGTCCCTGCTTCGGCCTTGCTCAGCTGCCCGCCGACACGTGTTAGGCATGACCCAAAAAAGCGTGATTCCGCGTCACCAGCAGGTTTATGGTCGGTTGGTGTGGGGAGTCAGGGTGTGGGGGAGCGTGTCGGGAGGGCAGGGAGGGTGTGGGCCAGGGATATTTTTTGCCTCTCAGTTGAGTATGGTCTCCAGGATGCTCCCTGTAGTGAAAGCTCAGACAGTCACTTCTGTTTTGCTGTTGGTGATGAAGTATGGCTGTGGGGGTGGGTAGTGCTGGGTGCGAGTCCCCAAGGGGTCGCTGGAGCCTGACTCGGCTATGCCAAGCTTGCCCTTGTTACCGTAAGCCTGCCGCCGGAGAGACTGCTCGTTGGGGTCCCAGCCCTTGAAGTTGGTGGTGGAGTTGTAGGCCAGAGGATGTGGGGGCGTCTTGTTGGTGCGGGACTTCTGTCCATTTGACTTGGCGGGCCCGTGCTCAGGGCTGAAGGCCCGCGGCTCATCCTCCACTCTTACCGGGTGCAGAGGTAGGTTCCCCTTGGCGGCCAGCTCGGCCAGGTGCCGTCGTTTGGTGTAGAAGTCATCATTGACCTTGTCGGCTGTCCAAGGTGGACGGAGAAGGGGAGGAAGAGCGCAGAGAAAGGGAGAGAGAGGAGAGAGAAAGACAGTTAGGGATTGGCAAGGCTACCAGAGTACAGCATCAAAGTGGGCTGACAGTCCAAACGAGACACACATGAGAAACTCCATCCGGAACAGACAGAAGGAAAGGAGACAGAAGGAAAGAGGGTCAAAAATGTTCTTTTCACAAGCAATATCAGGACCAAGAAGGTAAGGGCATCCCCAACGGAGACTCAGGGTTCCCCCAAGCACTTCTCCACCACAGTACACCTACCTAGCATTGTACAACCGTGGCTTCCTTAGGAAATTTAAGTGTTGTTTCATTATTAAAATCATGCGTTCTCAATAGGAGGAAATACTGAACATCTTGAAACATACTCGTGTCTGTCACCCACCATGCCGCACCGCCGATATCAATACTTAGCTGTGTTTTCTCAATAAACGTGGTTTAATTTAGGATTTCTATTAGCATGTTTGATTCTTTTTAGCAGTTAAGCAGGCCTGTGCTCAAAACCCAACTTCACCACCTCCTAGAAGTGTGTGTGTGTGTGTGTGTGTGTATGTATGTATGTATGTGTGTGTATAGGTTGTTTGGAGGGCTAAATATGATATATGTAAAGCATTTACATATTAGCCCCTGTTATACTAATTATCACTATATACCACAGCTTAATTTCCACATAACTTCCATCAAGCCTTCTTCCATGTTTTTACAAATCACTAATGAACATTTTAATGGCTATACAATATTTCATTGGGTCGAACTACTAAAATTAATCGATCCTCCCATTGATGAACAGTGAAGTTTGCCAATCTATTGTTGGTATAAATAAAGCTGAATTAAGAATCTTCAAGGATAAAGCTCTCTTTGTATTTAAAATATTGATTTTAGAATAATTCTAAAAATATATTCTTAATCTACATCTGATGATGATAAGCTATAGCCCCTGGACGAGACCTGGGTGCTGTCTATTTTTGTATATAACGTGTTACTAGAACATGGCCATACCTCCTCACTTACCTACTGGTCTGTTTGCTGTTGCTCTACGGTGGTGGGTGTGGGTACATGTGACAGAGACTGTGGGGACCTGCAAAGCCTGAAATCTCTACTAGCCGGCCCTGAAATGAATTACGTGAAGTGGAATTACTTGGCCACAGGGTGTAAATATTATCTAGGGTCTTAATACATATTGCTAACTACGCCACAAAAGAGTTACACCAACTTCCACACCAATTCGCCATGCTATCTCCAGCATGGTTCCTTCCTTCCTTTCCTTTCCTTCATTCCTTCTTTCCTCTTTCTTTCCCTATTTATGTATTTGATAATTTTATGAGACCTTTTATGTTCTCTTACAATTCTTTTACTAAAAGGTGCTCTACACTTTTAAAATTCATTTCTTAGTGGTGGTGCCTGGCTGGCTCAGTTGGTGGAGTGTGCAACTCTTGATCTTGGGGTTGTGAGTTTGGGTCCCACACTGGGTGCAGAGATCACTTAAAATAGACAAGATGAATAAAATAAAATATATTTCTTAGCAATAAACGTTTGACCTTACATCTCTTGGGAGATGACACATATTTGCTGCTTTTTCATCCACACCCTCAACATCTCACCTTGTTACATGTGAATTTATATAAATTCATGGAGGCCACGACAGTCCCATATTTCTTTTCCCATTTGCTTCTTTCAACAACTCTCCAGAGTAGGAAAGATGGGGGTTTTAACCCCTGTTTGATAGATTAGGAAATCATCAAACTCAGACATATAAAATGATTAATGAAAGTTACCCACAGCTAGTGGCTGATCCAGGCTACAACCAAAGTCCAACAGACATTATTTTATGTGCTGGAAAGGCCACAGAGGGAAAGCTTCAGTTTTGAGACCAAGGGCACAAAGAGATGCCCTGCTCGCTCCCTCCCTGTCCGTGGTAGACATCACTCATGGATCACAATGTGCTGTCCTGGCGGCGTTTCCTCTGTTCAGACTCCTTAACACAATACCCCAGGAAGCCACAGGTTAACCTTCCAGGCTTAATACAGTTTTGGTTGGGTTTCTGTCTCTGGTAATGTAAACAGTCCCGGTTGATGTGATCTTGCAAGAGAAAGTCCCCCTTTTCCATAAATTCTAGAGCTCTCTAAAGATACAGAATTTCACTGTCAAAAAGAATCTGCTACTAAAGATGAAAAGAACACATGTTCCCCAAATACGATGCATTGAAGTGGCAGGAGTTAAATTCAAGTCGATGTTAGATCTCTTTCTGCCTTCCAGAAGAAAGTTCTAGGTTTTCAATGCCATGAAGTTTCAATAGAAGGATGCTCTGATATTCCCCCTTGGACTTAGCAGGAGAACATGTATCCAGTTTACCTCCAGGACAGATTCATGGGCATCTCCCACTCCAAGTGGCCGAATCTGAACCCATCATCATTACAAGTACTGTTCTTCAGGCTCTTATCTCTTGAATGGGGACACCAACTATCTTGTCACTCAAACCAGAGCATGGTGGCATTCACCCACTTCATTTTCTTCTTCTCTCCCAGTCACTCACTTCATTCTCTTCTCCTCTAGTCGCTCACTTCAGTTCTCTTCTCCTCCAGTTACTCACTTCAATTCTCTTCTCCTCCTCCAGTCATTTACTTCAATTCTCTTCTCCTCCAGTCACTCACTTCCACTCTCTTCTCCTCCAGCACCACTGACAAATCACCAGTCCTTCCAGCTACACCTACAAATGCTTCTCTAACATGGTCCACCTCACCCCCAACTCTGAACATTGTTCCACTTCAGCCACCAAACTGGCCTCCCTGCCTTGAGTGTCACACCTCCACCCAGTCCATTCTCCACACTGGAGCCAAAGGCATATTTCTAAAATGCAAAACTGACCACATCCCTCATCTACCAAAACCTCCTCAAGCAATTTGCCCATGCAGTCATTCAACGTAGAGGCATGGGCCATGTGCTAGGCAGTGGAAAAATAAGGATGAATCAGAAACAGATGTGGTCCCTGCCTTCATGAGCTGGGCATCTAATAGGCAGGAGTAGATAGTGATCAAATAATCAGAAATTACATAAAAGTATAAATATGGTTAAGCGCTATGAAGTACTATCCAGTATTATGAATATTCATAATAAGGTCTGATCTGAGAACCAGATGTTGGAGCTTTGAAGGCAAGGACTTCATATTTCCATCTGTGGGGCTTTCAATTCTGGCAGTACTTGGAAATCACATGGGGGAGCTTTTCAAGCACTCAGATTCCTACACCCCCCCCCAAAACAAAACAATTCAATTAGAATCTCTGCAGGTCTGGCCCAGACAGATTTTTTAAAAAATGTCCCTGCACCCAAGTGATTCTAAATGTGCAGCCAGAGTTGAGACCACAGGCACAGCCCTGGTGTCTAACACAGTGCTGGCATGTAGCTTTTCCTAGAGAAGTCAAGGGAAGTGACCTCTGATCTCACTCCTATTCTCTCCAGCTGCTTCTCACCACCTTCCCTGCTAGGATGTCTAACAAGGTCAGATCCTACCATGATAGGCTCTTCTCCACAGGGCGCATCATAGTCACCATGTTGCACTTTTTAATGTACTTCATTCATTACTGGTTACCTCTCCCCCTGCAGTTCCAAGACAACAAGGCCAGGTCAGATCCCTGCCCATCACTGCATAAGCCTTGCCCAGCCTACTTCCTGGCAGATATTAGGTACTCAATAAATATTCAGTGAGTCGATGTAAGAACAAAATATCATGAATGCACATAGAATATCAGGGCAGTGTGGGAGGGAAGCTTCATTACCCCGTTCCTCCCAGGAGTCTCTTATGAAAGTCTCACTCACTCTAGCTACGTCCCCAGTCATGATTTAGAATCGTTCATCCCCTGTTCCTCTTTCCACACAATGGACTACTCTAAGTACTGCTCAGAGAAAGGAATGTATTCAAGGCTTTCCATGTCTGAAACCGAGAAAACTGATTGTGCACTAAATGTTCCAACAGCTGGGATAGGTGGTTTTCTCAAAAAGTTCTAAAGAGAAGAAGTTACAGAGATACTCAACTCTGGCCAGATCAGTGCAGGGATGGGGAGAATCCTCCACCAAGAGGAGTCATCGAGTCCCACATGGAAAATCTACAACCTTTTACATAGTCAACCCTAACTTGATCTCTTGGTGAGCATGGCAGTGGGGAGCCCCTGATCACAGAGAGTGTTTGGTACTTAGGCAGAAAGTGTTTAGTACTTACAGTATGAGCAGGGTAGGCAGAAACATCTGGGGGCTCTGGAATCAGACAGTCCTGATTTTGGAGATCTCAGGAATGTCACTTAACCTCTTAGAAGCTTTATTTCCTTTGGTGTGAAATAAGGATAATATAAAATACTCTTAGGTTTGCTGTGAGGAATAAATTATATGAGATCTATAAGCTACATAGCACAGTTCTGGAAATATGCAAAAACTATTCAATAGATATATTTTGTCTGTCTCCTGGCTTATGAAAGAATTGGATTAAATCCAATAGACATTTATTGAGCACTCACTCTGTGCCAGGCAACTTGCTAAGCACCCAGGAGGCATTCATCCAAACCAACCATCCTTCTTTCCTTTCCTCCTTCCCCCATCACCTTCCTCCACCTACCGTGCGTGTTGGCCTTGAGTGCCCTATGAAGTGGCCTAAGAAGAGAACTTGATCTATTTGGGATGATTAGGGAAGCACCCTCAGGGACATGCTTTTAGCTGCCATCTGGAGGTGAAGAGTAACAGGAGCAGGATTCCAGGCGAGGGCAATGTGGGATCATAGCAAACATGGCCATAGTACTTTGTGGTTCCATCAAGAGGTGCAATGTCTTTCCCTGCCTTTTAAATCTGGCCTGCCCTTGTGACTGGCTTTGACTGGTAGCATGACCAATGATGTCATGCATGTCCTGAACCTGGGCTTTTAAGAGTTCTACAGTTTCTGCTATCAGGCTTTTGGATTCCTGCCTCCATGTGCAGGCAGAAGCCCAGGTTAGCCTTCTGGCAGATGAGAAACCTTCATTTGGGCCAGATGACCATGCTCCCACAACCAACAGTCTGCTAATTAGCAGATACTGAGTGAAGCCACCCTAGACCACAGAGCCATCAACTGACCTGCCAGCTGACCCCAGACACGGAGTAAAACTGGCTGAGAACAGCCAATCCAGCCCAAACCAGAAGAAATGCAAACTGACCCAGAATTACAAGTCCAGCAAGTGGTGGCTGTATGAAGCCACCGTCCTTTAGGATACTTTGCTATACAGCAGTATATAACTGATACAGAAAAGCATTTGCAAAAGCTTTGAAATGGGAAGGAGTGTGGCAACATCAAGAAACAGATAGGCTATCTATTTGGTAGAAGGAAGAAAGCAGGGGCTCACCAGACCCTCTAAAGTTTTGCAGGCAAGATTGTATCATTCACAGCTACTTATTGGTCTGACCATCTTCCCTTCACTAGACTCTGAAGTGTTTCAGAGAAGTACAGAGCAGGCACAGATTTGTTGCCTGGGGCATGAAACTGTTCCTCAGTGATTTTCAAGATTATTTCAATAACAAGAATGTGGACGGTGGTGGATGAACTGTTTCCATAATCAGAAAATGCAACTTTTGTGACACTTTCTTGCCAGCGCTTTCGGTCTCCTCTGACTTGGGTCTGGAGGAGGGGAAGAAATGCCTACCTGGCCTTTCTTGGCTTTGTGCAGTATGGTCTCTGTCAGTCTATCAAAACTCTTCTCATGAAAGAAATAACAGATTCATTGAACAGTCTTGTAAGCCCCATTAATAAATGCATTAACCTAATCAGCCCCGATACCTCGTGGGCAGATGGCTGACAAGCCAACCAGGAAACAGATGCGTGAGCCTTTCAACAACACTGGCACTGGCCCCCTCCAGTTTGATGTTTCTTCATTTAAAAAGAGGAAAGAATGAAAAAGGTGCTTTCCTTCCAATGAGCCTAATTGTCTTGAAGGAACCAAGGCTGTAAAATTAAACTGTACCTTCCTCCATCTGTCTCTCCCTTAATTAGCAGCAGACACGTGTACAGGTGCAGGGTGGGATGGAGCTTCACTTCCGTGGAGATGGAGAGAGGCTAGGTAATAACCAGTTTTCAAAAACAAGCCACACATCTGAGGGTCTCAGTAGGTGGCCTCCCACCTACCTTCTTTCCTCGAGCCAAAGATGTCTTAAGGAGTGTGTTCTACAGCTCATGATCTCTCGGTGAGATTCTTGGGTCTCTGGTGATGAATTTAACCTGGTAAGCAATGCCCCAAGCAGCCTAAGCTTCTGCCATTCCTCACTGGCCCCGGTCTTTGGTCCAAGAATAGGCTGGAAGCAAGTGATAGATCTTCCCATTACACTTAAAAAATAAAATCCAAATTATTTGCAGTGGCCCCAAGGTCTGTGTGACCTGATCTCTGGCTATTTGTCCACCCTCATCTCTTCCACACTTATTACGAACCCGTCACAGAGTGTACTGGCTTTCCAGGGCTGCCATAACAAATTACCACAAACTGGGTGGCTTAAAACCACAGAAATTTATTCTTTCACCGATTCCAGAAGTCTGAAATCAAAGTCTCAGCAGGGCCATGTTCCCCCTGCAGGCTCTAGGGGAGGGTCCTTCCTTGCCTCTTCTAGCCTCTGGTGGCCACCACAGTCCTTGGCATTTCTTGCCTTTTGTGTCGTTCCAAACTGTGCCCTGGAGTCCACCTGGCCATCCCCTGTGTGTGGGTCCGTATGTCCAAAATTTCCTCTTCTTCTAAGGACACCAGGCATTGCATTAGAATCCAGTTGAATCTAGTACGACCTCACGTTTGCTTATTACATCTGCAAAGACCTTATTTCCCAGTGTTGGGTGACGTTCTAAGATTCCGCGTGGTACAGATTTGGAGGAATATCCAACCCAGTACACACAGGCAACCTTTCTGTTCCTGAACATACCGAGCTTTTCCCTGTGTCAGAGCCACTGGATCAGGTCTTACTTGCCCAGATGCTCTTCATTTTGGTTGCGTACCTGGATCCTTCTGGTCATTTGGTTCTCCGAACAAAGGTCACCTCCTTATAAAATTCCTCTTGATGACTCAGAAAAAAAAGAGCCCTCCCCATCCCCAGTTGCCCTTATCATTTCTCTTCATTTTTTATATTCTTAGCCTGGATCATTTTCTGAAATTATCTTTTGTAGTTACTTGGGTATTGTCTGTCTACCTTGGCTAGAATATAATCTCCAATTAGGGTAGAGGCCATTATCAGCTCTGCTCACTACTGTATCTCCAACTTCTAGCCCAGTGCCTGGCACATAGTAGGGGGGCACAATCATTCATCTGATGAGGGCAAGAAAGCACTGGAAATATATCATATTCCAATGACATTCTCTAGAATATTACAAATGGGCAGAATGTCTCCTGTTCAGGCCATCTAGTCTTTGACGGTTAATTTTATGTGTCAGCTAGAATGTGTCCACAGGGTCTTTGGATTAAATTTCATTTCTGGGTGTGCCTGTGAAGGTATTTCTGGACGTACTCAGTTAAGTAGACCTCCTCCCCAATGTAGGTGGGAATTATCTAACGTGTTGAGAGACCAAATACAACAGAAATCAGAGGAAGGGAGGCTCCATGAACTTCCTGACTTCCTGGCATTGGTTTTCTGTTCCCAGACTGGAAGTTATCCCATAGGCTCCCCTGGTTTTCAATCTTTCAGATTTGGACTGAAATCACCCCGCTGGCTTTCCTGAGTTTCTAGCTTGTAAACAATTGGTCATGGGACTTCTCAGCCTCCATAATCACATGAACCGATTCCTCATAATAAATCTCCTTTCGTATATATATAGATATCCTATTTTTCATATATATGAATATTTATATGAAAATATGAGAAGAGATTTATTATGGGGGATTGCTTCACTCAAACCAATAATATATATATCTTATCATTCATGTGTGATATACATGAATATATATAAATAATAAGATGTGTGTGTGTGTGTATATATATATATATATATATATATATATATATATATATATATGGGGGTGTGTATATGTACATACACAGTTCAGTTTCTCTGGAGAACACTGACTAATACATAATCCGTATCACAGAAGCCTGACCTATGCCCTGTGCTTTACAGGAATCAAAGGACTAAAGCAGGGGTTAAGTTCCTTCATTTCTGGGGCAGGAGAACCTGGTTGCTGCCCAGCTCCATACCCTTGGCCATAGTCTTGCAGGGGCATGACTGCTCCATAGCAGTTCGTTCAAGGCAGCAGAATGAAGCTGGGTGAAGGAGGTAGGGACTGGTTAGAGACTGCTTTGCTAGAGCAGAAATCTGGCCTCCCTTCCGGCTTCCCCAGTGGTAAACTGAGTAAGAGCTCATCTTTATTAAGTGTGTGCTCTGCTGTAGATACTTGGCTTGGGAATTTGTTAGCCCATTTAATACTCTCAATATGCTACTAAGGTAGGTGCCACGATCAGTTTCATTTTATAAATGGGGAAACTGAGGCTACAGAGCTTTGGCAACTTGTCCAAGCGATGGCACTGGGATTTGAACCCAGAACACCTGGCCGAATTCCAGGTATCCTGGAATCTGTGAATTTGTGGCTACAGCATTCACCACTCTCCTGGTTATAAGACCACTTAGAGAGAATAGTCTTATTTCCTTAGCAAGGTTTTATCCTTGGGAAAACATCCCCTTAAAACTAAAGAAAATGGAGGGTGGAGTGAGTATTATGCAGAGAAACCACTTTTCTTGATTTTTCCTCCTCAGGCATCAGGGATTGGGGTGCACAGCTAAGTATACGCTCAAGAGGAAGTATCAACGTGTCACCACAGGAAGTTTAACAAACCCCAAAGCCCCTCCTAAGGCAAACTATCTTTATCTTCTTCTTCCTTGAGGTGAGGAGGAAGGAGCTGGGGGTGACATGAGACTCGCCCCACCAGGTTGTGGCTCTTCCAGCATTCAGGTTGGCTACTGCACAGGTCTTGGCATCTCTGAGGGGCAATGACTCAAAGGAGGCCACCTCTTCCAGAGATATCTCACAGAACTGAGAGAAGATGGAAATGCCTTCATCATTACTCAGGGCCAGGCACTCTCCATACTATGTCATGTAGCTCGCCCCCACCCCACCCAAGCCCATGAGGCAGATGTGGCTGCCTGGGCTCTTCACACTACATCATGCTAATACCCTCAATGTAGTGGGATATTTTGAGAGATTACCCAATATTTCTTTTTCTTGTGCTTCTACCATTCCCCCTTCCCATCACCCAGAGAGTAGCAATCACCTTCAGTGATGACAGAGAGCCAAAGTGTTGGTTTTGAATCCTACACCAGGCTCTTGATAACCATAGCAGACAGAGCCCTGAGACTCAAAAGGCAAGTCTTCAGCATCAAGTTCCGGGAATTAGAAGGATTAATGAGAGAAAGAAAGAAGGATTAATGAGGTTAGAGCTTGAAGGATGCAGTGCATCAGGTCTGGAAGATCTACCGATGTCTGGAAGAATGCCCACCTCATTTCTGTGACCATAAATTCTTCCTTACAATATGGCAGAAAGAGCCTAATCTTTGAGAGAAGCTGGATCTGGGGATCTGAGATCCCAGCTCTTCCACTTACAAGCTAGAGACCTTGTGCGAATTACCTGATCTATGTTTTACCAATAAAATTGAAAATAAACAACAATGGTTATGTGATAGGGGTTTGAGGGTATCGGAGGGAATCATATACATAGCAGGGTCATGGCCTCATAGTAGGTGTTCAACAGATGGGAGCTGCTGTTGCTGTCATTGTTGCAAGTACAAGAAAATCATATGGGGATAGTAAGATTGGCTTTGCAGGGTGCAGTACAGGAATAAAGGAGACAAGCAGGACTCCTTAAATGCACACTCTCACCTGGGAAGGGGTAGCACGTGGTCACTTGTCTCTCGAGTCCCTTTCTACCTTTTTCTCTTGGGCACATGGCCACCCAGCTCTGAGCTACATTTCCTCAGCCTTCTCAGAAGCTCAGTTTGGCCATGTGGTTCATCTCCTGCCCATGCAAGGCTAGCAAAACTGACGCACCCAATTTTCACTTCACCTTACTTGCTTGCAAGAAAATCCCTTCCCCTGGGCGTCCTCTCTTCTGCCTTCTCATAGGCTATGACAGACACTAGCTGGAACAATGCAGCCGAGGACAATCCGGTAGAGGGTGATAGAGAAACAGTGTTGGAGGAACCTGGGTGCCCGAGTGAGTTTCCAGTCGAGCTGCCCCACCAACCTGTATCACTTCTCCCCTCGGGACTATAACAGAGAGAGAGAGAGACTTCCTTCTCTCAAGCCTCTGTCTCTGGAGGGGCCTTGGTTCAGCAGGACAGTATTTGCTTTTTACTTCTACAGGAATCTTTTCTGGGTCTCTACTTCTTTCTCCTCCTTCACAAGCTAAATTAAAAAGCAAAAGCGGGGACAGTCCGTGTTTTAAAAAAATGCCCAGGTATTTCTCTCCTTTAAAATGCATTCTATAAATCTGTGCAGGTTCCCGAAACTGTCTCAGCAGGCAGAAACAAGAAAGGCAGGGGAAAAAAGCCTAGCTTCTCAGACAGGAGAGGGCCAGGGAGGAGATGAGAAGGTTTGTCTCTGTGGCGAATTAGCCCCATTGCCCCGTTTCACCTGGTTATGGGCCTTGCTGAAGAGGCGCAAGGAGGGAAAGTCACATTTGAATCAGGTCTTAATAAAGCTCACGGCTCCCAGCTTTCTTCTAGGATTCATGTGTTTCTAAGAAAGAATTGTCCAGACTCCTGGACTCTTTTTTTTTTTTGTCTTTACCCTGAGGGCTCCCAATGCCTTTGCTGGAGAGGACTGTGAAACAGTGCCTGGCTTGGGCTTTCCACCAAAGGTGTCCAGGCTATGCTGTGAGCCCCTCGGTTGTGAACTCTGGAAAGTCCTTTGTGTTGCTGACAGGCCTCGAAGCCTGCAGGTCTTTTGTCTCTTCCTTATGCAGCCCTGCAATGCAGTCACCTCTTTCTGAAAGGCTGTTGAACAAAGAGGGACTCCAGCCATGGCTGACCACAGAGCCCCCTGCACAGAATGGCCCTGGATGGAAACTGCACTCATTCATTGCCTTTCCATGCACCCTGCACTGCCTCTCCACAGATGAAGAGATTTCTTTTCAGAGATTCTTTTGTGTGGTTTGTCTTCTGATCAACCTCCTCTCCGTGAAAGTTTATACAACTGGTGTTATTTTTTTTTTTAATGAAGCAAATAAAGTTAACTATTCTTAATCCTATGTACCTCCTTCCAAAATGCTATCGGCAAAGGGCCATCTCAAAGAGAATTGTAAGGTTTGGGATCCTATGCTAGGTTCATGCATGAATGACTTCAATTTTTCACCCTTCCCATATCTAAACTCTTTTAATGTGACTTTGAAACTTACTCCAAAAGAGGAAGATCTTTTTCCCCGCCAGCAGATTCTGAGTTCATCCGTGTAATTAATGAACGGCAAAAGACAGGACCTAACGGAATCTGAAAAAGTTCTTGCTGGTTTTGGGTTCCTCTTTTGCACCTATGTCATCATCATGAGATGCCTAGGCTATCCTGTCTGAGGTTGAGACACCTGGAGCAAAGCCCAGGCACCCCAGTCACTCCAGGTAAAACCAGCCTAGATCAGCCAACACCCAGCCACCTCCCAAGAAGATGGGTCACCTCAGCTGAGATGTGGAGAACCTCCCACATCAATATAAGTCACTGGCACAAAGACACCTGCTCTCAGTATGTGCTGCTAAATAAATGTTAAACTACAAGGTTTGGGGTCACTTGTTAGACAGCATTATTGTGGTGAGACTACTGATACAAACAGCAATCATTTACCCATCCTACTTCCAGGAATAGCTCCCCATTTTCAGGTGGGGAATCCACCTGTCTCCTACTGTTAATCCACAGGGTTTGGATGACATACCCCTCCACTTTCCCACCCCCAGTATTCCCCAGTGATTATAATCAACCCATTTCACTGCCTTCACCATAGCTATTTGTTCAGAGGTGGGCATGTGACAAGGCAAGCCAATCAGAGCAATGCCCGACTGCTTACAGAGATAGAAGATTATAGAGATAGAAGGGCCAAAGAGATCAATGATCCCCAACCCTACATTCTACAGGAGGGAAACTGAAGCTGTGGGCTCAAGAATTCTAAACTGCGTAGAAGCAGCAATGGGTCTAGAACAAAACTCTCCTGGACTTCCACCTGGTTAATTTATCCATTTCCCAGTGACTCTTCTGAAAAGACTGCGGGATTCCCTTCAAATACTATGCCCAACTTAATAATTTGTAATAAAATGCATATTGAGTATCACTCTCTGCCGTGAGTACCATGCAAGATGCCAAGGAAGTTTCAAATGAATAAGATCTAGCTGGCTGAGCCTCCAAGGGGGCATCTTTTCAAACTAGCAAAAATGTTTATTGCAATCTTTTCTGCAGAGATTTCCCCCCATGCCCTATGGGTTCCCAGAGAAGCTCATCAAAACACCAGTGCTCACTGTGTGCTTGTAAAAGAGGCCATACTTGGAAGCTGGTGGGATTTGATTTTTATTAAAAAACATCCCCTCTGTATCCTACACCTGCTCTGAACCCTCCTGCTCAACAGCAAACCAATAGCCCAAACCAGAAAACTGCAAAAGGCTGAATTTCACGAAGTCATGTTTTAACGTTGCCTGTACGTGGGTCCTTATTCAAGCTGTGTGCACCCTGACAGAACTGTAACCCACATTGCACATTTTCTACTGCGTTGTGCCTTCTCTAGCATCCCTTAGATGAACACTTATTACTGAGCTAAATCAATATTCTTCGGAAAAAAGGAAGAACTGGAATTTACCGAGTACCTACTCTGTACCAGACATCATCTCCACCATTTCACTGACATTATCTCACCTACACCCTCTTATGGATGACAAGGCAGTATCACCTTTCCCATGGGACAGTGGAAACTAAGGCCCAGAGATACTGAGTAATTTGGCCACCAAATTTCTCTGCCACAGCTGATAAGTGTCAGGGCAGGACATCAAATCCAAGACTGTCACCTCTAATGTTCCTGCTTTCCATCTGGGGCTTCCAGTTCAAACTCCCATTAAGAAAACAGTTTTATATCAGCAAACACCAAGAACACTCATGTTGGGAAGGATGCTGGCATGTAGAATTGGTGTTTCAGGGCAAACTGTGTCTAGGGTTTGGGTCTTGGAAAAGGTAGGTCCACACTTTAGTACATACAGAATTATCCAGAAGATGCGGTTACAAAATGAAAAAAAGAATGAAAAACGAAGAAAAGATGTTGAAGCCCTGCATCCAGTGGTTCCAGTGTCTTTGCAATACGTGCCAAGGATTTTCATTTGGAACAAGCGTCTCCAGTGATTCTGAGTCCAGTCTTTAAGCTGTTCTTTGAAGACTGGGTCCATGTCCTGGGTATGACGTAATTTACCCGTGTGACTTTGGGCAGCCTCATTTATCTCAGACGACTTGGTTCCCTCGTCCATAAAAGCAGAAAGGTTGAGTAAAGTGCATTTTCTTCATTGTCACCATTGACGTGTATTATTGGTATCATCTCATAAAATTACTCCCCCAAACACGACGGGGTGTGGATTTTCATTGCCTCTGTCTTGGAAATGGTAGAAATGGGGTTTCAGAGCATGTGAGTGGCTTGTGTGAGAGCACGTGGTCTGCTTCTGATCAGAGCCAGAGTGATTATATCATAGTACACAGCAAGATGCTGGCAGTTTCCCCCATGTTCAGGGCTCCAGTGTAGCACTGGGTTAAGCAATAGGTCAGGCTCAAACATTCATTTTGCAAAATAACCAGATTTCAAAAGACATGGCTTTGTGCTTATAGGGAAAGTCCACTGGGCTTGAGGGGGCAGTGTCTTCCCTGGTACATTGACAACACCTATGCCAGGATTTCCCAGGGCTGGGCACAGGCAGAACAACAGCAGAGGCCACTAAGGGGCAGTGAAAGGGGTACTGAGAAACCTCGGGTAGAGAAAAATGAATAGTGCAAACTGGTGTGATGGGTGGGCCACGTCCCACCCTGGCAGATACGGTTCACCCCCCAGGGGAATTACAGACAATGCAGGTGGAAACAGGAATCCTGTATCTTTAAGGACCTTGTCCTTTTTTTCAGCAGCTACCCCTTCCTTGGCCAACCTCCTCCAGGGAGCACATACCACTGTGCCAACTCCTCTGCTCCTTCTTGCCCTATGTTCCCAGAGGGGGTTTCTAGCCACATTCGTGCCCCTGGATGTGAAGATGTTAACTGCTTTTCCCGAAGAGAGGAGAGACTAGACATCAAAAGTGATTGCGAAATGATGTGGTAGAGTCTGACAGTTTTTGTTACCACCAGATTTTCCAGAGCCTTTAATTTGCTCACCTGAAAATAGTCATAACGATGCCAGTAATAGCCTTCATGTGGTTATCACTTTCTATGCGCCAGCAGCAAACAGGGACTCAGGGGTTGGCTGACGTGCTGAGGGTCACAAGAATACTGAATGATGAGCCTGTGACTGGAAGCCAGGACTGTCTGGGGCTGAGTGCATCACACCCTTTGGAGAAGGGAGAGGAATCTGGGAGGTGGGGCCATCCAGACTCCCCACCTTGTTATCAAGCCTCACGTAGACTCAGGGCCCGGAGGTTGAGTAGAGAACATCAGAGAAAGACCAGTGACCCCAGAGGAACTGGGGTCTGGCCAACTCTGAGACCCTTTCCCTCCTCCCTAGACAAGGCAGGATAAATAAAAATGCATTTAACAGGACAGCTGAAATCGGCCCCGTTTGCGTGGAAAAACAGCTTCCAAGCCCTTGCTTTGGACCCATCCTGAGATATTTCCTAAATGCATCTGACAACAATGAGCTGATGTAAGGACAGGGGTGCTGACTGCTTCCAAATGCTGTCACGGGATCATAATGGCTTTGTTTTTCACACGGGAGAGAGAGAGAAAAAGTTTATGCCTCAAATTAGTAGGTCTGTCATGTTCCAAATTGTTTGCATTTCTAAAAATGGATGTTGACATGTGAACAGTTATTACCTAATGCAAGACCCAGAAATCTGCCTCTCTCAAGGCAACAACTGTGTAGTCAAGGGACCAGACTCGTGGGTCTAATGCTCTCTCTCTGGATATGGGAATACAGTGTGTCCCCTTCCCTCCCGCCTTCCCCCCAGAGCTCAGGTTGTTTCTGAGCCTCTGAGACCTGGTCAGACTCCCCTCTTCCAAACCCTCAGCCCAAAGAACGATCCTTAGAGACCTAACCAGAGGGTGCTAGTTCGCCACCAAGATTTCTCTACTGTGGTGTTTTTCAAAGCGTGGTCCCCAAGCCAGGAGCGTCACCTGGGAACCTATTGACAAGGCAACTCCTTGGGCCCCACCCAAAGCTGGGTGAATCAGGAGCTCTGGGATAGGGCCCAGGAATTTGGGTTTTAACAGTCCTCTGGGGGAGGCTGATGCTGCTCAAGCACTGAAATGTGAGAACCAGTGAGGACCCACTGTCACCTCCTCTCTGCTCACAGGCGCACACTCATGACCTTCTACTATCTCTTTCTCATCTTCCACTTCATTGTCTTCTATGTTCTCTGCCCACCGCAGCTCAGGCCACTGTCCGCCTGAGTAACTGCAGCAGCCTCCCTGGGAGCGGCCCGACCTCCAGGCCACTTGCTCCTAATCCCGTCTCTACTTGGAAACCAAAACCATCTTTCAAGAATGCAAAAATGGTGCTGCCAGTATCCTGCCTGGAGCCCTGTGAGGCCTTCTAATTTCCCCAGTCCAGGGTCACTGAAGAGTTCTGCCTCCACTGCTTTGGGTCAGCGACATCCTCCCCACCGCCAAATCCAACAGAGCAAACGGAGTGAAAACAGAAGAGAAGCAAGTTTCGTGTCTGTTCTGCAAAGAGCTACTGCCGTCACACCTAGGTGGGAAATAACCTAGGCATGTAGGTCAGACGGACGCGGGTCCAAACTAAAGCTCCAGCACTTAGCAGCTGTGGACCTTAGCGAGACACCCTCCCTCAAAAACCTGTGTCCACGTTGCTAAAGGGGAAAGACACTGCCTGCACAACTGGGTCATCGGAGAATTTGGTGACAACGTGATGCAAAGGGCCAGCACTCTGTCTGGCACATGGTAGGGGGGGAGTAAATGCTAGCTACCTCCTGGTCCAGCCACCCTGTTTGTTAAACTCACAGACTGCACATGACCGACTCCTGATTCTCCCCATACTGCCTCAGGAAAGTTGAAAAGAGTGAAAAGGCTAAATCATCCCCAAGATCAGAGCCGAGAACCTGACTCTGTTTACCTCTGCGTCAGAGGGTGTGTTTTCTCCTCTGCATTAATGCCCCTTGGGTTTTGCTAGTCTGCTTGTGCTGCTTTCTGAGAAAAGCCAGCATTTCCTGGATGTCTTACCTGGGATGATGTCTGATAGTAACATCTTCCTCCAGACAGTGAATATAGAGAAGTGGGGGGTAGCACATTCCTCAACAACAGCCCAGAGCACAGACACATCACACATGCGCGCGCGCATGCACACACACACACGAACGCCTACACGCTCGAACTTAGACGGACGAACTTGCAGGTCCACCCAACGGGGACACACGTGTGGCACTGGGTCACACACAGACACCAGGACACTTCGTGCCTTCATTGATTCATGTCAAATGTGACAACACCTAGACAAAAGAGCTAGAAAAAGCCGTACAGTACCTTTTGGTGACTTAAGTGTCGCCACTGCCCAGTCACCATCAGAACTTCCTAAAAAAATAACAATCGAGAGATGCTGATTTGCTGGCCGGCTTCTCGCACCCGCTGACCTCACCTGCTGGTGGCCCCAGCTGCAGCCTCCAAGGCAGGTGGGGAGCGGGCCTCAGGGGCCCCGGGGAACAGGGTGAGAGACCAGATGTGTACATGTGATTCTGTGCACACCTCCTTCTGTAGTACCAAGATAACACCCAACAGAGGGTCAAAAAAAGTCCCCCGAAGAAGGCCTAGATGCTTTCTGTTATGTTAAGGAGAGATTTCTTAGGCAGTGAATCTGGCTCTCAATCTCAACCCTCTAAGAAACAAATGAAAATTTGAGTGGCATGAGGTCACTTTGACTAATGACAACACTTTGTTGACACAAGATCCATTTTGATCCTGTTTGACTGCAATCCCTCTGCTGAAAAAGTTGGGGGAGAGGGGGATTATGAGCTCCAAATCCAAGGTTAGGTCAGGCTCTGCTGACTGCAATGTTACAGGCTGGGTGGCAGGTGCCCAAGGGGCAGGGGCTGCCCTTGCACACAGTCTGTGTTTGGAAAATATGATAGGGCGCCTGGGTGGTTGAGTCAGTTAAGCATCCAGCTTTGACTCAGGTCATGATCTCAGTGTCTGTGAGTTTGGGCTCAACATCCAGCTCTCTGTTGTCAGCACAGGGTCCACTCTGGATCCTCTGTCTCCCTTCTCTCTGCCTCTCCCCCTGATCCCCCGCCCCCCACTCTCAAAAATAAACATTAAAAGAAAAAAGAAAAAAAAAGAAAAATACTGTTGAATGAATGAATGAATGAGCAAACAAATTCAAGTTTCTCTGTGAAGTGATTTTTCCTGAGGGAGGGAAATTCTCCTAAATGCTATGGGATTCAAGTTTGTTATTTAAGCATCCCATAATACTTGGAATTTTGTTTATAAATAAGTTTCTCCAAGTGGAATTTCATTTCAGGTGTGCTGAATGAGTCCTGGGTAGTCGCACTTTATTAAGAGAACTCCCTGGTAACTCCTTTCATAGGTAAAGAATGTAAGAAGGGTGATGGCTACACCCTAAGCCGGTCTTTGACAGACCTTCTCTGTAGGATTGGGTTTTACTCCAAGCAGGGGCAAACCTGCTGCACACAGTTCTGGGTCTGGGCAGCAGCCTCTGCCCATTGGCTGGAGGCCTAACCAATCAGGGTGTGCCACTGGCTCCCCTTTCCTTTCTTAGGAATCTACCTGAAAAGCCCAAGTTCTCAGCATTTTTGCACAGTTTTCAGAGAAAGATCAGGCTGCCAGCTGAGAGGAGTGGCAGGGAACATTCCGTGTGATGTGAAAGATTACAGAGCACAGATCCGGCCTCATTTAAACATTTCTGGTTGGCCTCCTGGGCATGCCAAAGGGCGCTCAAATTGCCACATTCCCCCTGGGGATATGAACTCAACACCCTCATTACTCCCAACAGAGGGGAAACGAAGGGGCAGGAGGGTGAAGAAGTTAAAATTAACTGAGACCCGCCCAGGATGACTTGATGTTTCTTTTCTCTCTGAGCCAGGTTCATGGACATCTGGAAATAGTGAAGTGGCCCCAAATCTTCCCGTGTGGGTGGACACAACACTGCCTGAGTCACTGAGTCAAGGACGCCAAACAGGCCATCTTACCCCTAAGCCAAGTTCACCACTTGAAGACGGGAGCCATGCCATGGTCACCTCTGTCCGCACCTGAGGCAGGGTTTAGTTCTGACCAGGTGGTAACAAGTTTTCTTTCATAAACACACTGAAAATAAGGACACTTAATCAGAGAGCACATAGGCTCCCGAATATATACATAAGGTCCCACTACATGCTTGGTGCCACTACCTTGGCATTAGATAAACATTTGTTGGGTGAAATAATTAAACATTTCTTAAAGGGGGATGGATCTAAGGCATCGAGAGGAAAGGAACATGAGGGAACCTTCTGGGTGATGAAATATTTCTTATCCTTACTGGGATGCTGGTTATCCTAGAGTATGTATCTCTCAACAATCATGCCACTGTAAAATTATCTGCAGCATGCCTTAAATATATTACACCTTAATTATACTCAGCACCATGGGAAAACTTTTATCGTCAAACAATTCAATATAAATAATCCTCCCTCCAAAAGAAGAGGGAAAAGTGCTCCCCAATTTTTTTTGTTTGGTCTGGTGATAGCCTTCTGATGACAGAAATTGCTCTCTGGAAGACAGAATCATCTCTTGGAGAGAACATGGGATTCTGAATCAGGTAATCCTGAATAAGACTCTTGGCTCTGCCACTTACTGAAAGACCCTGGAAAATTGCTTAACTATACCGAGTCTTAGTTTCACCATCTGCAAAAGATTGGGAACAATACGTCCCTCAGAGGTGTAGTATTTTGAGCCTTCAATGATGTTAGCCCTCTTCTTGCCATAACTTAAAAAAAAAATTAAATTTGTAGAGGCCAATCCAAGGCTGAGGCCTCATGCATCACGTAGGTTTCTCACACATGACTCCTACAGCGGAATTCCTGCCACACTGAAGTGCAATGCTGTGGTTTTCAACAGTGCCACTGGAAACTGTAACATGATTTGGCCAAAAGAGCCCCTTGTCTGTCAAATCACAACAGAGGATATCTTCTTATTAAATTTTAATGTAAAAATGAAGGCACCACACCATTTTATCAATAATACTGGTACGCCCTGTCTCTTTCTCTCACTGAGTAGCCAGGGTTGCAATGAAGTATTTAAAGGGCATGGAGGTCAATGAGAAAGAATGAAATCTGGCCATTTGCAGCAACGTGGATGGAATCGGAGGGTATTATGCTAAGCGAAATAAGTCAGTCAGACAGATATCCTAGGTTTTCACTCCTATGTGGAACTGGAGAAACTTAAGACCATGGGGGAAGGGAAGGAGGTAGAATAGTTACAAACAGAGAGGGAGGGAGGCAAACTATTAAGAGAGTCTTAAATACAGAGAACAAACTGAGGGTTGATGGGGGAGCTTGGGGAGAGGGGAAAATGGGCAATGGACACTGAGGAGGGCACTTGTTGGGATGGGCATTTGGTGTCGTATATAAGTGATGAACCACGGGAATCTACCCCCAAAACCAAGAGCACACTGTATACACTGCATGTTAGCCAACTTGACAATAAATTGTATCCAAAAAATAAATAAGATAAAGGGCACGTGGTCAGGAGTTTAAGTCTTGGGTGCCTAGTGAAAAAACCAGACACGGGGCCAACAGGAGATAAACGTCAGCGCGTAGTCAACTTTCTGTATGCAAGGTCCATCAGCAATTATGTGAAAGGGTGGTCTTTTTCCACCTCTGGAGGCAGGAGCCACCCTTCTTTGAACCAACAGGTAAGCCTTCAGGACATTTTCCTTGCAAACACCTCTGTCTTGTCAACACTGACCTATGAGGAACCACAAAGTGGGCTCTTCACATCGTAAGTACCCATCACACAGTTGGCGGAAGCCAGGTTCACTGAGTCTTCAGGTTACACTTCGACTCAGTCTATCACAAGACGCACTTCGTGTCCTCAGTCTTGGGGGAGGATGTAACTCAACTGTTTAAGTCCACATTTCTGACTTAGGAAGGAGAGTCATTGGATAAGATTTACTCTTTTTTGATGGATGGCAGTAGCCGTATGTCTGGATCTTCGTCGTTCAGGAGATATGGGGGCAGTAAAGAGGTCTGACTGATTGCCAGGCCTTGGAACAGCTCAGAAAAGTTTGCTGCTTGCTTGTTTGTTTTATCAGAGCCTCAATGTGAGTTAGCTTCCTTGGATGTCCTTCCCATCAAACTGGAATAAACTCTCCCTCCCTCAAAACTATGCCTGAGCAACTGCATGTTAATCAAGGCACCAGCCTATCTTGCAGATGTGAGGGAAAATATGGCCAATAAAGAACTGTGGCCTGCAGACTTTAACATGTGGCAGTATCACTGAGGGCTGCCTGTACGCCGGGCTAAGCGCATTCCGCGCACTCTGTCGCTGAATCTTCCCAACAAACCATCAGCTCTGTGTGTTATTATCTCCATTTTACAGAGGGGGAAGCTGAGACCTGACGAGGTTAAGTAATTTCTGAAAGACCTTGAAAATACCTAGTGAGGTCTTAAACTCTGTCCCAAACAGGGGCAGAGGCCACGCCATGCTCCACTGTCTTGCTGACCATCTCGTGCTCCTGACTTAAAGGGGTGCCCGTCATGTGTTCTAACTCACTAATTTTACAAATATTTATTGGGAGGACTTGTAAGTTCTGCATGGCACCAGGTACTGGGATGTACTGATGAATGGGAAAGACTTGGTTCATGCCTCAATGGGATCTACAATCAAGGGACACATGATTAAATGTCTAAAAAAATGAATGAACAAAATAAGTGATAATCCAACCCCATTACACCTCCTTGTACAGAATTTGATGAAGTTTCACCACTAATATTTCCCTAGTGGGTGCTAATCTTTTCTTACAATTGGGCACTGAGCCCCTTGGGAACAGAGACAATTCTGTAATCACATGCTATCTCTCTGAATTGTAGAGAGAAAAGAGCTTTCTTTAAACATCAGTGAATGTGTTGGGGCGCCTGGGTGGCTCAGTCAGTTCAGAGTCTAACTTTGGCTCATGACCTCATGGTTCACAGGTTTGGGTCCTGCATCCGGCTCTGTGCTGACAGCTCGGAGCCTGGAGCCTGCTTCAAATTCTGTATCTCCCTCTCTCTCTGTCCCTCCCCCTCCCATGCTCTGTCTCTCTCTTTCTCAAAAATAAATGAACATTAAAAATTTTTTAACATCAATGAGTATGATATCAATAAGCAAATAAAATAAAATAAAATAACAAATAGTTACTATTCTTTTCTCTCTGGAGTTGGGACATATTTAATGGCCCATGGCATTCTAATAACTAGAATGAGTGGAACTGTTTCATTTTTATTTTAAAATTTCCTCGCTCTTCATTCCTCATTTTTCACATGAAGAAGTTGAGGTCAGAGAGTTTCAGTGACTGGCTCAAACTACCCGATGTTCTGGATATTAAAGCCGCCAAGAGAAATTTATTTTCCAGGGATATTTTTGAACCTGGAAGTTAACCCTAAAAGCAGTCCAGGTCTTTCCTTCTTGACTGGGAATTTTTAGAAAATGCGTCTGCTTATCAAAGGTTGCAGAGCTCTCAAAAGCAAACAATTTTTAAACAACTTCTCTCCTGGGTGGTAATGATTTCGTTAATGAAATGCATTTCATCATCCACACACACATCATGGTGTGAATTATGCCTTAATAAAGAACACTTTGAAGAGCACTTAGTCAAGGATTTGCAATTCATTTGTGCAGGCAGATGCTGGACACCTGGGTAACCCAGTGGGTCAGGCCGTCCCTTAATTCGCTCCTCACCAGACCTCCAACTCACTGGACAGTCACAAGACCATCGGCGACTCAGGTCGAGTCTGGGAATCGCCACAACAGCCAGAGAGGAAGAAAGGAGAAGAAGAGGGGCACATCAACCATATCCAGGATTGAGGAGGGTTCTTTATATAAGATCCTTCAGAGTTTTCTAGAAGATTAGGGGCGCTTCCTTACAACTGAGCTATGCTTTGACTCTTGCCAAAGACAAGCGCATTCCTTCATTCAGTAAATACTGCAGAAGTCCTTCCTTTATGGAAGAGGGCAAAATACGCTTTCATACCGCAAACGTAATTCCAAATGCACTGCAGACATGTGGGCAGGATCCCTGTGCAAATCCGAACTCACAAACTGTGAGATCATGACCTGAGCCAAAGTCGTGCACTTAGCGGACTAAGCCACCCAGGCGCCCCATATTTGAATCTATTTAAACACGCTTAGAATGCATACACTATGCAAACACGCAGTATTTCCAGAACGGAGGGAATCTGCGGTCATGGGGTGTATTCGAGGGCTGAGTTTGGTGTAGAAGTTCAACATGCAACATGCTAACTGGTATATGAGTTCTCGCAGGGCTTGGGGTTTAGAAAAGCCTGCGTCAATCTGCACAGCCTGTGCTCTTGGTGTTAGGTATTTGGTTTGCCCATCTTTGAGGGACTCCATCTAAAAGCACTACGAGACAGGGAGACATGAATTCCTAAAGATATCGGTGATTCAAATGTTTACGGAGTTCCTAGTATGTGCCTGGCCCTCTGCAGAGCCACCAAGACGCTTGCTTTGTGCCTCTGGTGTTTGGAGACCGTGGTTACCACCAGCATCGCAGAGATGTCATAGTGTCTGGGCTTTGGTTTCTGGTGTCTGTTTGGAAAGGAATTAAGATATCTGACACCGACTCAATCAGCAAACGACTCCCATGCCATCTCTGACGAGGGGCACGGTAGCAAGGGAGGGAATGAAGACAAGGAGCTGATGATAAAAGCAAGCATGTGGTCTGCGACCCTCCATCTGCCCAAAGTTTGACTTCGCTGTGGCTGCTGCTTCCATTCTATAGAACTTTTGCCTGCACGATTCGTTCAGAAGCCCGGTCACCATCAGGGTCAATGTCACACCCCCTTATGTTTGAGCTCGGGGAAGGGACTGACAGAGGACCAGTACTGTGGGAAGCTAGTAGCGGGAGAACAGGCTCTGAAGTGACAAAAATCCACAGGCGGCTTGATTTTGAGCAAGGGAAATTAGACACTTTGAGCCTCAGATTCCTGATCTGAAACTCGGGATAATAATTGTGCCTTCCTCTTTGGACCGCTGTGAGAAAATGAGGCAGGATGTATAAAAGGTACAATGCAATTGATAAGAACTTGATCAGAACTCAGGCTGCCGCCCCACCTGGAAGAGCAGAGGCTGCCTGAGACAGGAGTGTTGCGCTTACCGACTTCTCAGAGATGGGGTGGCGGCGGGGCGATGAGTATTACCCGCTACAGAGCAAGGCACTGGGACACCAGGCATCCTGGACTCTGTGTCCTGAGGATTCACTAGGGCCTATGGTGACGATGAAGGAGGATGGGGTGTCTGTGGGTCCAAATGAGCCTCCCGGCACCCTCTCTCAGGAGACAGCCCCCACCTGTGTCCCTCGCCCACCCATCCTGCCCCATCCTGCCCCCTTGGCAACGAGGGACTCAATCTAGTCAGAGAGAAAGCAGCTGCTTCACAGTAGTCTGGGCCCCAGGTAGAGAGATCAGGAATATGTGTAAGAGAAATAGAGACAGACAGAAAAGAGAGGGAGATGGAGAAAGAGACAGAGACACAGAGTTTAAGAGAGAAGAAGAAGGAAAAGAAAAGAAGGAGAACAAAAGAGAGGAGTAGAAAAAGCAGTCAGAGGGAAAGAGAAAAGTACAGAAAAGCACGGGCGAAACCGAACAGCACTTACCGACCGCCTTCAAGGACGCGTATTTGTTGAGCTCTTTGCCCGGCGGCTGCTGCTCGTAGGGGTTGGAGATCTGGCCCAGGCTGGGGTACGAATGGGGATGGCCCATCTGCTGGAGCAAAGGGGAGGTGGGCACTGCGCTGTTCATCTGCGTCGTGTCTGCAAGGGAGGAGACAGAGGGAGATGGTCACAGATGGGCCGGGACCTTCTTCCCATGAAACTCAGCCCACCGTCGCAGAGTCCCAAGCTCTCCACCCTCTGGGGACATGAGAGGGAGGGCGGTGGGGGGTGTGCGGGGACATTGGGAGCAACCAGCTCCACGGCGTTCACTGAGAGCAGCTCTGAGGATAGAGGCCTAAAGGGCAAAGGATGTGCCTAGAACTTTCCAGTCCCCATGCCACCCTACCCCCGAAATGGACATGTTAAGGTCCTACCACTGCAGGGGCTATTTTTGTTATTAAAACTATGGGTGTGCCTGGGTGGCTCAGTCGGCTGAGTGTCCAACTTCTGCTCAGGTCACCATCTCACGGTTCGTGAGTTCGAGCCCCATATTGGGCTTGCTGTTTTCAGCACAGAGCCCGCTTTGATCCTCTGTCCCCCCTCTCTACCCTTTCTCTAGTCGTGCTCTCTCTCTCTCAGAAATGAAGAAACATTAACACACACACACGCAACTATAGATAAATGATTAACTTTAGTAATACTCAAGGGAATGCAAGTCAGAACAATGATGAGAAGCCATTCCTTTGCCAAGAGGTTGGTATACATTAAGTAAGAGGTGGACACTGATAGTCATCAAGATGTGGGAAGCTAGGTGGTCTCAGAAACTCACGGTGGGCATGCAATTTGCCATATTTGTAGGAAGGGACATGACAGTGTATCTTAGAATGTAAAGTGACTCTATATTTCGACCAAATAATACCACTTGTAGGAAATAAGCCTACAGAAATGATATCAGAATATATGGATATTTGTTCAGAGATATTTTTTTGCACCATTGTCTATAAAGTGAAATACATGCACACACACAGAAACAGTTTGAACTCCTATAAATATGGG
Organism: Helogale parvula; assembly: GCA_004023845.1. Taxonomy (NCBI): domain Eukaryota; kingdom Metazoa; phylum Chordata; class Mammalia; order Carnivora; family Herpestidae; genus Helogale; species Helogale parvula. The sequence continues at coordinate 216,783 of PJEM01000176.1, forward strand.
AACTCTTGGGCACCTGGGTGGCTCAGGTGACTCTTGATTTTGGCTCAATTCATGATCCCAGGGTCATGGGTGTCGAGCCCCAAGTTGGGCTCTGCTCTGAGTATAGATTATGCTTAAGATTCTCTCCCCCCATCCTTTGTCCCTCTCCCCCACTCTCACTCTTCTCTCTCTCAAGTTAAAAAAATACATATGGGAATTATTAAATTATTATATATTCATATTACATACACAATATGTACATGGATCTGATGGGATATCATGAAGCTCTTTAAAAAAAAGTGTTTAAAATTGAGTTAACCCTGAGGCACCTGGGTGGCTCAGCCGGTTAAGTTCAACTCTTGGTTTTCAGCTGAGGTCATGATCTTACAGTTTCATAAGTTCAAGCCCTGTAACAGGCTCTGTGCTGACAGCTTGGGATTCTCTCTCTTTCTCTCCCTCTCTGCCCATCCCACACTTGTACTGTTTCGGTCTCTCTCTAAATAAATAAATAAACTTAAAAAATCTTATAGAAAGATGAGTTAACTCTACATATGTCAACCTGGATAGTTCCTTTGGGCTTACATCGTTAAGGAAGGAAAAAGTAAATGTCAAAGTAATGCAGATAATACAACATTTCTGGTAAAGAACATCTACGCATATTTTTGCATGTTGTGATTTGCAAACACAGAAAGAAATACGTAAATACATGAGTGGAATATTGACTACGTAGAGGACATGGAATTCAGCTGGACAGAGGTTAACGCAGTGTGCTCTGAGTGAACGTTCTCTGAGCAGAGACCCAGAAATCTAGATGTTGGTTAAATACGGGTGAAGGTGGAGGGTGGCTGGAGGGTCTGCTGGGCATGTGCGGAAAAGGGGAGAGGGAGGAGGTGGGGCTTGGATGGGTGGGCAGGACCCAGGATGCCTTGTGAAGGGTTTCCCATCATTCTGAGAGCAGTGGGATGGAGAGTGCAAAACTGAGATGAGACACGGAGTCCAGATGAGGGGATTCTTGCTTAGTTTCAGGCAGGAAGTACAGATTTTCCCCAGGTACATGAAGCGCGTGTGCAGATCCAGAAAAACATGGTGGTACATGCTGGTGCTACTTTGAAAGATCCCCTTTACCTGGCATGTGTGCCCACTTCCCAGCTGCTGCGTCAGGGGCTCATAGCTCACGGCTGGGCCTAGCACCCGAGAAGTTATTTCGGGAACCACCACCCTAGGTTTCAGGTGCTTCACGAACCTCACCCTCAACACCGGAGTGCCTGGCTGGCTGACACTAAGGTGCACAGCCCAGCCCCTTGCCACAAGGTGGGGACAGCTTTAAGGACCAGTGGATGCTCCAGAGCTGCCAGGGGATGGAAAAGGGATAGCAAGGGTCAGCAGTTTTTTTTCTAAAGGGCCAGACTGTAAATAGTTCAGTCTTTATGGGCGACACAGTCTCATTACAAATACTCTCAACTCCGCCCCTATAGTGAGAAAGCAGATACAGGCATTATGTCAATGAATGGGTGTGGCTGTGTGTCAATAAAACTTTATTTATAAAAACAGGTGGCTGCTAGATTCGGTTCAAGAGCCATAATATGCTAAACCCGGCCCAGACTTTACCTGAGACTGAGACCCGCATCCTTGCATGGCTCCTTCATCATTCCTGTTTTGTTTCCCTCATAACCTGAGAGTGGGGTGTGTGTGTGTGTGTGTGTGTGTGCGCGCGTGTGTGTGTGTGTTGAAGAGCACTCCCTCAGAGTCTAATACACCTGAACCCTCTCTCTCAAGCGTTGCTTCCAGACAAGTCAACCCATGATGTGTATGGAATATGTTTGCCTTTAGAAACCAATGAACCCAAATGGAAAAAGGCAGCTGAGACATAGAGAAAAGAAGAGCATTTTTGTCACTGCGCATCCACATAAGCCCAACTGTGTAATGGGGATGTCACCAAACATATCCACGTCGCCCAGCCTCTGGCCGGCATGTGAGGAAGTGGTGTATCCTTCTGCCGTGATAGCTTTTTGGCTGAGAACCAGCTGGGGCTGGGTAGGCCCAAGATTAATAAAATAGTGGAAAAGGTGCTGCATAAGGCATAGCTTTTGCGACGATGTGGACCCCGAGATCGTCTGACAGCTTCTCCAGAGCCACCTCCTGGGGAGACCGGCATCCTCTGGGCATGTCAGGCCGGACATGTTTTGTGCCCAAATGCTGGTCCGGTCAGAGGGGTTACTATAACCTCTCATGGTTTGCTATTCCATGGGGGGTTTTCACACTCTATCTCTTTTACTGGACAGCTACTATTTTTGTGCCTTCAGAACCACCCCTTCCTTCGGCACACTGCTTCATCTGAATTTGGGTCATGAGATGAGCTGCCAATCACGATGACTGTCTTAGTCTGGGATTTACCAGAAGTCACTGCGATAAGGACCCACGTACGAGCATATCTGGGAGGTGATCTCAGGGAATACTGTAGAAAAGGGAGCAAGACAGGGAAGGGAGACCAGAAAAAGAGCACAGTGCCAAGCAAGGGGCGATTCTAGTTAACTGGAGTTTAATCCCGCTTCAGAATTCTGGTCAATGGTGTGGAATGCCTGTCTCAGAATTCTGTCTATAAGGGAGCTCCTTAGAGTTTATATACCAATTCCCAACAGTCACCGGTTGACGGTTGCTTCTGGAAGACAGCAATGCCTCAGTACTTGAAACCCACCATGTTCATGGTCAGAGAGTGCTCTGGTGGGAAAAAAAAACCCTCTTATTCAGACATGTAAGGGTTGGCAGATGGAAATGAGGACAGTAACCCTCACCTCTGGCCACAGAAGTGAGCATGTGATCCAAATCTGACAAATCACAATACCTCCTTCTTCTCACAGTGATTGGGCCAGAAGTAGGCATGTGATCTAGGTTGGACCAATCAGAATGCTTCCCTGAGATTTTCTACTTGGAACCTTTAGAATTAAGGATCCAGGAAGCCATGGATTCAAGTGAGTTTGAACCTACCAAGTGGAGAATCTCTTTACTGTGAAGGAATGAGGGCAACAGGAGGGATGCAGAGAAGATAGGAAAGTCCCCCCACCTCTTAATGTTTATTTATTCAAGAGAGAGAGAACAAGAGACCAAGAGAGGGAGCACACAAGCAGGGGAGGGGCAGAGAGAGAGGAAGACACAGAATCTGAAGCAGCAAGGCTTGAACTCATGAACTGTGAGATCACGACTTGAGCGGACTTTGATGCTAACCAACTGAGCCACCCAGGGGTCCCAGGGAAGCCCTTCTAATAAGCTAGTATACTGTGGGGTTACTATCCCTTGCAGTGTATAGTTTGGACTAGCGTAGTTGTCTGGAATTCCTATGGGAAATGGAACTGACCAGAGGGGAGGCTACCCATGTGGATATAATGCAAGGCCTGGGGATCATGTCAAGAGGGAAAAGGCATTGTTCCTGTGTATCTACAAAGATTTAGTAGAAATTTCAAACAGCAAATGGGAATGCCCAAAGACATTCATCAGCTAATTAACTAATGTCTTCATGGTGTTTTATTTTTGTTTTACCCCTGGAAGTAGATCCCAAACACGAGCCTGTCTAGTTAAAGAGCTGACCTCTCCCTACCCCACCAACCAGTGGACCGTTCTCTCATCTCCTTGCTCCCTTGGTTCTAGACCCCACCCACTATGCTCAATTCTGTTCCCAGGCCTGCCAGGAGAGATGCTAAACCCGTCATTAAAGAAAAAAAAAATTGGTAGAGATGCTCCCTGTCACTTGGGACAGCCTTATGTTATTCAACAGAATATTTACTATACCATCATAAAGCATCTGCTGCTGGATGATATCTCCCAAGTCCTGAGCTCGCTCAAGGGCAGTGAGTAGTTACTTAATGTAAGTGAGCATGAGTGAGATGGCTCGCCAAAGGGATCCCTCGGAAAGGAAGAGATGAAGCTGACTCAACATCACGTTCCTGCTATCCCATGCAGAGCACTGGGAGGATCACTATTTTGTGCCTGCTTCTGGGCATTGAATATTCAGAAATATTGAAATTTAGGGGCACCTGGGTGGCTCAGTGGGTTAAGCATCCAACTGCAGCTCAGGTCATGATCTCACAGTCCATCCGTGAGTTTGAGCTCTGCATTGGGTTCTGTGCTGACAGCTCAGAGCCTGGAGCCTGCTTCGGATTCTGTCTCCCTTTCTTTCTGCCTCCCCCCACTACACTTGGTCTCTTTCAAAAATGAAAAATAAACATTAAAAAAAAAAGAAAAGAAATCTGGTCTCAGGGCAGCAATCAAGAATTATTAAACACACGTGTGTGACTGGATTTTTTTTAAAATGTTATTTTCATTTTGCTGAACAGGAAGATGGAGAAGAGCTGGCCACCCAGGTTCTCTGTGAGTTTTCTACAAATATACACAGCTAAGGAAGAGATACCTAAATGTTTAAGGGAAGTAAACCCAGGTTGGAATCCAAGCAAAATAAAACAATAGTGTAGGGGAAACGCCGAAAGTAAGATCTGGGTTATAATCTGCAAATCCTGTCCTTGCCAATAGAGAGAAGAAAAATTAAAGAGAGAGATAGTACATAGGTATATGTGTATGTGCGTATGTATGTACTTTTTAAATATTTATTTTGAGAGAGAGATGGAGGGGCAGAGACAGAGAGGGAGAGAGAGAGAATCCCAAACAGGCTCTGGGCTGAGATCGACAAGGCTCAATCTCATGAACCATGCGATCACGAACTGAGCTGAAATCAAGAGTCAGACGCCTAACCGACCAAGCTGCCCAGGACCTCATGCATATGTATGTAGGTATACGTATACATACATATGTATTATCTACCTCACTTGATTTGCATAGTCATGACCATAGAGACAATCCAGTCGGACCAACACTATCTTGCTCTTAGCAGGATGGCTTCTCCTATAGACCCACTTAAGGGCCCCATAGATATCTTATCATTCTAGGTACTTCATACCCCATGCCACAAGAAAAACATTCTTTGCCTCATTACAATTTTGCAACTCATTCTGACCCTTGTAAATAACTAACGAAGACTTGCTGTTCTGGGATGCTGTTTTCCGTCAAGACCCTCAGTCAACAAAGGAGAAGCTAATGATGTAGCTGTGCTCTCTTTCCTGAGACAGAAGAGAGGCCTCACATACTTCAGGATCATTTTCAAAGAAGGGTAAGATAGAGCTACTCTAATTGGAGACCTCTGGCTGACTTACCCCCAGGTAACCGCTATGGAAGTACCGTTATATGCGGTATGTCTTAGTCACTAAACAGAAAGGAGACAGATGCCATTCAGACAGGGTCCATTAAGGTAAAAACGCTCCACTGCAAAACTGGGATGATGCTGTGAGTTTCTCAGTGTAGAACAAATAACAACGATCAGAAACTGGACCGATTTGGCTCATATTGGAAGAAAAGTGACAACAGCCAATCTTTCACGGCACATCTCAAGGAAGAACAGCTCAGAAAAGCACAAGACGGTCAAATGGTATTGTTCTGTGGAGCATGCATTATATGCCACTTAATGGTAAAGAATTTCTTATGCACTTTAATTCCTGTATCAACCCTATGAGCTAGAAATCTACAGACAAAATATCTTTTAAAATAAAGTTTTCAAGGGGCTCATGGGTGGCTCAGTTGGTTCAGTGTCCAGCTTCGGCTCAGACCATGATCTCACAGATCATGAGTTCAAGCCCCACGTTGGGCTCTGTGCTGACAGCTCAGAGCCTGGAGCCTGCGTCACATTCTGTGTCTCCCTCTCTCTCTGCCTGTCCACTGCTCATGCCCTTTCTCTCACCCTCTCTCTCTACAATAAAGAAACTTTAAAAATTTTTGATAAAATAAAGTTGTCATTGTAGAACAATCTTAGATTTATAAAACTACTGTGGAGATGGCACCAAGAAGTCCCATATATACCCCAGACCCAGTTTCTCCTGAGAGTAACATTGTGCGTTGTGTAATAAACTGATTGGATGAGTTACCATTAACACAAGTCCATACTTCTTTAGGTGTTCTCAGGTTTTACCTAAACTCCTCTTTCTGTTCCAGAACCTATTCCAAGTACCACATCAAATTTAGTCCCTCATGTTTCCTTAGGTATCTCCTGGCGCTTAGTTTCTTGGACTTTCCTTGTTTTTGATGACTTAGACAGTTTTGGGGAGTACCAGCCAGGTATTTTGTAGAATGGCCCTTGAGAGGAATTTGTCTGATGTTTTTCTCATGACTAGACTGAGGCTGTGGGTTTGGGGGTGGAGAACTGGAGAGATAAAGTGACATTCTCATCATAACCTATCAAGGATACATGCTGTGATGCCTTATCACTGTTGATGTTAACCTTTATCACCAGCCTGAGGTAGCATCTGTCCGTCCGTCAAATTCTCGACTGTAAACTTACTCTACTTTTTTTTCCATGCTATACTCTATAAGCCACTTTGCACCACCCACACTTAAGGAGTGGGGAGTTACGTTCTACCTCCTTGAGGAGAGAGTAGCTACATAAATTATTTACAATTCTTCTTTGTAGGAGATTTGTCTCTTTTCCCATGCTTAATTAATTCTTCAACCATTTATTTATATCGGTGTGGACAGACAGATATGTATTTTATTACTTTGGGTTATAAGCCAATACCATTTCGTTTTTTGCTCAAACTGTACCAGCTTTGGTCATTGGAAACTCTTTCATTTGGCTCCTGTGTCTCCTTTTTCAGAACCTCCTTGCATTCTAGTGAAACAGGATGCTCCAGGTTCATCTTGTACACTCCCTGTCCAGTGCTAGAATAAACCATCTCTCCAAGGAGCCCTGGTTCTTTTTTATTGTTGAATGGTGTTAGCACCACATCTGGGAGCTGGACATACTCATTGCTTCTGGTCTCTCTCTGCTGACAGAGTAAGGAAATCTATGTGTAAGCCCTAACTCTGATACTCAGGTATCTGCAAATATTTACATATGTAACCATTTCTATCTACCTTGAGCCAAACACAAATTCATCCTGCAGTCTCCAGCTCTAATCCATGATCCATGGACCATTCTAGGCTCCTCCCCTTGTTTATTTATGGTCCTTCGCCCCAACAATGAGAAACGTGGCTCCCATCATCTGCCATCTATTGACTCAGTTGTAAGGTCTAGCAATACCAGAATCATTAACCCATATCCCCATGCGAAACAACTTTATCAACTATGGCACAGTCTAAGGACAATGGATTTTTCAAGTTATGAAAGTGTTTTTCTCTTTTGTCTTCCTAAGAACAGGATGCCTGGGTAAAGCTAGGGAATTGGGACCTATTGCAGAAGAAACACAAAATGATGATGATGATGATGGCATTAATCAATGATGAAGACAGCAAAGCCACACGTATATACATAATACACACAGAGGTATTATTAGGTCCCAGGCACTATTCTATATATGAACTAATCCACTCATTCCAGGAATCTCTAAGAGATACATTTATTAACCCCATTTTGTAGAGGAGGAAGTCAAGGCACAGAGAGGCTTTGTAACTTGCCCAAAGCTACACCACTTGTATACAGTAGAGCTATGCTGTGTTCCTGGCCATCCGATTCTAGAATCTGTGTTCTTGGCCACTTCCTTTTGGCTCCAAGGGAGTTAAATTCAAATTTTTGACATTCAAAAAAATTACTTTGTAGCCAGACAACAATACAATTTTAAGTCATATAACTATCTTTGGAAAGTGTCTTTTTTTTTTTTAATTCCTTTCTCTCTACTCCTTTGGTTCTTTTCTAGTTTTTAAATTTCTATTTTATTTTAAACTCCAGGAGAGTTAATGTACAATGTTATATTCGTTTCAGGTGTGCAATGCAGTGATTCAGCACTCCCATACACGACCCGGTGGTCATCACACGTGCGCTCCTTAATCCTCATTACCTGCCTCCCACTCCCTTATACATTTCTCCTCTGGTAACTACCAGTTTGTTCTCTATAGTTAAGAGTCTGCTTCTTGGTTTGCCTCTCTCTTTCACTTTTTCTTTTCCCCACCTTTGATTGTTTTTGTTGGTTTCTTAAATTCCACATATGAGTGAAATCATATGAGAGTTGTCTTTCTCTAGACTAACTTATTTCAGTTAGCATAGTACACTGTAGCTCCATTTATACTGTCATGAATGGCAAGATTTCATTCTTTTTAATGGCTTAACAATATCTCATTACACACATTCACACACCTACCATTTTCTTTATCCATTCATCCATCAATGGACACTTGGGCTATTTCCATATTTGGCCACTGTAAATAATGCTGTGCTAAACATAGGAGCCCGTGTATGCCTTTGAAATATCCAATAGTGCAATTATTGGATTGTAGGGTAGTTCTTTTCCTAACCTTATGAGGAACTTCCATACCTTTCTCTCTGCTCTTTAGCATACTGAGGAGCGGGGTAGACCAGGGAAGAAAATGGATAGGAATCCTGCCTCCTCTGATTCTAGGGAATTGAGAAAATGAAAAGGAGAGAGAGAGAGAGAGAGAGAGAGAGAGAGAGAGAGAGAGAGAGAGGGAGAGAGAGAGAGAGAGAGAGATGAAGGAATGTCACTCGATTTCCCTCTTTGGTCTTCAGACCCAGGTTGGGGAGGAGAATGATGGAAGAGGAAAATGCTGAGGGCAGGGAGCTCTCATCTCATTCCCGGGTTTGGAACTCTGGGAGGAACTCATAGGGAAGAAGCGTTAAACTGTCGGGGGGTAGCTGAGCCAGGTGACAAACGAAGTGGTTTAATCTGATTACCAAATGCCTAAATTGAACTTCCTCAATGACCGTCACATCCCAGATGTCCTGAGAGCAGGGATCCCGCCACAGAACCTCTCACTGGGGGGCAGCAGATTCCACGCTGGCATGGAATGTTTCCTTCCACTTGGTTCTACTCTCCTCCCTCTCCCAAGTGGATGGTTAGCATGGACCAACTCCGACTGAAGTCACATACCCAGAAAGGCCAAAAAGAAAAGCACATTAACTATATAAAAAATGGATTTCTCTATGTATTACAATCCTATTTTACATATAAGGAAATCAAAGCTCAGACAGATTGACGTGCTTGCCCAGAGTCGCACAGCATGTTAGTAACTATCAGGATTTGATCCCAAATTTGTCAGATGGCAAAACACGTGTTTCCTCCACTAAGTTAGGCTGCCCCCAGCCAGGACGGGAAGAAACTAGAGGCTCAGCATGGAGCCTCCTCTATGGAGAGAGACTCTTCGGTCTTGAGTATCTTCCCTCTTTAAAAAAAATTTTTTTAAACATTTATTGATTTTTGAGAGACAGAGAGAGACAATGCATGAGAGGAGGAGGGGGAGAGAGAGAGGGAGACAGAGAATCTGAAGCAGGCTCTAGGCTCAGAGCTGTCAGCACAGAGCCCGAGGCGGGGCTTTGAACACATGAACTGTGAGATTGTGACCTTAAGTGAAGTTGGATGCTTAGTGGACTGAGCTCCCTGGTGCCATGAGTATCTTCCCTCTTGCAAAATTTCCAACTCAGACCAGTAACCACTAGCCAGATCTTGTGTCTTTTGGTCTCCTTTTTAATCCAGAAAACTTAACGCATAGTTATACCCAGGGAGCGAGCAGGCCTCCCCGCCCCCCTGCCCATCCTGAGAATCCCTTACTGCCTGTGGAATGCACCTGCACTCTGACCCAACTTACCCACCCATCCATCTCTCCTCACATATTTGAGTGTCTGTGGTGGACAAGTCCTAGCTCTTGTACCACTTACTGATTAGAGGAACTAATCTGGGAAAATTTTCCCAAGGTGTTTTCAACACCCAAGAGGTTGCCTGGCCCACGAGGCGATGTTGGACCTGCCCGCCATTCTCCTGCATATGAATCCCATGTGCGCCAACATACTCTCTGTGCCTCCCCGTCACTCCTCATACTGACTCAACATAATGAAATAGGAATGGAATTCTGATTCTCTCAGTTCTGGATTCAAATTATGACTCTTCCCTTTCTCAATAGCATCACTGGATATGTTATCACGCCTGTCTGAGCCTCGGTCTTCTCAGCTCTATAATGGGGACATAACAGCATCCTCTTGGGAATGGGGGCGCTGTGAGGTTTGGAGACTGCACGTACACAGAGCTCAGCATCACCCCTGAAACAGAGTCACCATCCCACGTATTCCAGTCAAAGCTTTATTGCCTCCAATTGTCCAGGAAACAAAGACAACATGATGGGGTGGCCACAGGAAGAGAATGGTAGGTTTCCATAAGGGCCTCTCTGGACTCAGGACTCCTGGACACGTTCCCGATCATTCAGTTGTCTCGGAACAGGACAAATGAGAGAGAGAATGAGCAGAGATATTCCTGCGGGGGGCAGTTGCACTGGTAATTCTCTTAACAACAACAAAAAAGAGAATGCATGTTCAGAAATCACAGCAGAGCTCTGGCTTTTAGCTCTGTTTTCCTTTCTATCCTTTCCAAACTTCTATGCCCAGTATCCTTTTAAAGAGAAAAACCTGAAAATTATAGTCTGAAACACCATGTGGATTTTTCTGCAGCCATAAGCAAGCAACAAAGAGAAAAAAATCAAATCCAACTCAAAATTACCCTGAATTTGTCAAAAGAGAACATAGCAGGCGAGGCTCTCACCAGAAAAGGTTTATGTAGAAAGAAAATTAAATCCATCTTATTGAAATTTGGTGGCAGAGACCAGCAGGGATTTGCAATGGCGGGAAAAAAAATTGCACATATATCGCTGTAAAACCTTTGGTAAATGAGGCATTTGTGGTACCTGTGGGTTTATATCTCTAAGCATACAAAACATTTTTTTGACCGTTTAGGATGGGACTATTTTAAAATTGGAGTTGTTAAATATTTATTTAATGTTCACTTTTGGCCAGTTTTGATGCAGGCCCTGGGGGTGGGGAGGAGGCAGAGATTCATTTCAAATCTCGGTTATGCCCCAAGGAGATGACAGTCTGGGATAGGAGGCAGACCAAGAACAATGCACAGATCATAGAGGACCGTTAAGACCAGCATGGTCAAGGGCCCCTGGGTGGCTCAGTTGATTAGGCATCTGACTCTTGATTCCAGCTCAAGTCATGATCTCAGGGTTTGGGAGATCACCCTCCCCCCTCCACACAGGGCTCTGTGCTGACAGTGTGGAGCGTGGTTGAGATTCTTTCCCTCTGCCCTTATCCTGCACGCACTCTTTCTCTCTCTCAAAATAAATAAACTTTATACCTATCTATCTATCTATCTATCTAAAGATCAGTATGGTTGGGGCCATGGTACAGCAAAACACAGCATCCTGTGACAGTACAAGGGACAGAGTACCTCGCTCAGTTTTAGAAGGCAGAAAACCTTCTTCACCTACATTTTGAGAAAGAGAGATTGTCAAAGACGATAACAAGAGGAACATGTTAGAAGTAGCATCAGGAGCACATTCTAGAAACTACCATTTGTTGGTATCGCTTCTGCAATGGGCCATCTCCAAGGTGGGTTAGCTGCACACCAATGGCTCAGCATCATCAGAATACCAAGGCTGCCTATGTGAACAGCAGTCATTTTCTCAAAGTCAATATCATGAGCCCATCTAACGGTGTTTATGCCCCTTTCCTCAGTAGCCCAGTGAGGCACAGTTGCTTCTTTTCTGCTCTTTGTACTCTTCCCCTCCCCCTGCATCCTTCTTACCCACAATTCCATCTATTTAGTACTTTTCTTTTCCCTTCCGAAATGGGTGGGCTTTCACCAGCTGCATGGTGCGCTATGCCCTCTCCTCCTGGACTTCACTATTTCTAGTTCAAATGTACTGTGGGATTAGAAACTAGATACCCAAGGGACACCTGGGTGGTTAAGTCAGTTAAGTACCCCTATCTTGGTTTTAACTCAGGTCATGGTCTCATGGTTCGTGAGAACCATGCTGAGCATGGAACCTGCTTGGCATTCTCTCTCTCTTCCCCTTCCCTGCTTGTGGATTCCCTCCCTCTCTCCTTCCCTCCCTCCCTCTCTCAAAAATAAATGAATAAGCATTAGAAAAAAAAAAAAAGAAACCAGAGGGGCACTTGGATGGCTTAGTCAGTTAAGTATCCAACTTTCAAATCATGATCTCATAGTTCGTGGGATTGAGTCCTGCATCAGGCTCTGTGCTGACAGCTCAGAGCCTGGAACCTGCTTCAGATTCTGTGTCTTCCTCTTTCTGCCCCTCCACAGCTTGGACTCTGTCTCTCAAAAATGAATAAACATTAAAAAAAAAAAAGAACCTAGGTACCTGAGCTTGTTACAAAAGATGGTAAAATAACAATTAGTCGTATGTAAAAACACAATTTTCCTCTGAAAAATGCTCTCCTTTTTCCCTACATCTTTCCCAAGCTGACTGTGAATCATCTTTCCAGGGTCAGCTTATACATCACACCCTCCTGGAGACCTTCCTGATCTCATCCAATCTTAAATACTCCCGCACCTCTCTGTTTGTCTGCCAGGACCACCATTACCAAAGAGTAGGGCTTCAACCACAGACATGTATCATCCTGTGGTTCTAGAGGCTGGAAGTCTAAGCTCAAGGTGTCGGCAAGCCTGGCTCCTGTGAGGTGATAATGGAGAATCTTTTCCATGCCTCTCTCCTGGCCTCTGGTGGTTCGCCGGCAATCTTGGACATTCCTGGGCTTACAGAAGCATCACCTCAATATCTGCCTTTATCCTCACACAGTGTTCCCCTCGTGTGCATGTCTGTGTCCAAATTCCCCCCTTTTATAAGGACATCCATTCTATTGGATGGGGGCCCATCTGACTCCAGTATGAGCTCAACTTAACTAATCACATCTGCAATGAGGCGATCCCCAAATAAGGTCACATCCTGAGGTACTAAGTGTTGGGACTTCAATGCATCAATTTGAGAGGGACACAATTCAATTTGTAACACTTCCTTGACTTCTTTAGCCACATAAATACTTCTATTTATTTCTAGGGCCTGTTTTCCCACACCACTGAGGTCAGGGAATAATGTGTTCCGTCTCCTCCACCTCTCGGTTCCCAGTGCCTCACCTCACTCCCTCCACGGAACTGAATTCTAACTAACACAGGAAAGGATGAGCGGGAAAAAGACCATTTTTCAGGCACCTGCTATGTAGCAAGGAGTATGCAAGGAGCTGTACCTAAAAGTCAGTGTTTTCACTAAGAAAAATGCATTAGATATATTGGCTTAGCAACAGCCATTTCGGTTGCTCTGAAATTCGTTTTTTCTTTGTGGACTGTACGTGCAGTGGGTAAGTATTTTGTGTATGGACAATTTGACGCCTGGGACAGCAAATGACAACAGCAAGAAAGCAAAGGGATGAGATAAATGAGGGAACTGGGCTCAGCACAACCACACACCAGGGTGGAACACTGCTCTGGCATGTGTCCTCTGGGTGGTAACACATCACAGACGCCCCACAGACAGAGGACAAAGTGTATCCTACACCAAGTCTCCAGCAGAAGTGATTTTACACAGGGGTTGGAGGATCCTCGGGCAGCAAGTGACTTGTTGCTTAAGGAATTTTTCACCGCGCACCAAGAAGGCCTTGAGTTCCTGTTTTGGTGGAAGCTTCACAGAGCCAATGCACGGAGGCAGAGTACAAACTGATTTTTTCTCACATGGAGGTTTTGTTTCTTAAGGAGCCCACTTGAACTGTGTGCAAATCTCCCCCACTTAGTTTGGAGAGTCCATTTTGTAAGTGCATTTATTTATTAATTTTTGAGAGAGAGAGAGAGAGAGAGCAAAAGAGCACAAGTGCACAGAGGGAAGGGGCAAAGAGAGAGGGAGAGGGAGAATTCCAAGCAGGCTCTGCACCACTAATTAGCCTGGAGCCTGATGAGGGCTCAAACGCACAAACCGTGAGATCATGACCTGAGCTGAAGTTGGATGCGTAACCAAGTGCGCCACCCAGGTGCCCCCCTCACTTTTTTGAGAGAGAGAGAGAGTATGAGTGAGCGAGTGTGAGCAGGGGAGAGGGGCTGAGGCAGAAAGGGAGAGAGGGAGAGAGAGAGAGACAATCCAAAGCAGTTTCCATGCTCAGCACGGAGCCTGACGCGGGACTCTATCCCATGACCCTGGCATCATGACCCGGGTGGAAAACAAGAGCTGGACATTTAATGAGCCACAGAGGCACCCCTGGAGAGTCCATTTTTAAGGACCTTCCACAGAAAGAGTGGTTGAGGTTCACAGCTTGACATGACCATGTCTCCCCATTTTCCATACCTTCCAAAGTTCTCCAAACAGCTTCCTCTGTGAGGAGTATTTGAGAACAGAGTGAGGTCATGCAGAGAGAAAAGGTCATCTAGACACAGGGTTCAAATCCTGCTCCAGCCACGTATCAGCCGTGAGGTCTTAAAATTAATAAGCTCTGGTGCCTCTGGTTCACTGCATACGAAATAAGGGAGATGGGAAGGCAACAGACAACAAAAGAACCGGAAGCACAGACAACAAAAGAACCGGAAGCAGGTTCTTGAAGAGCTGCTAGCTCACCCTTCTAGACCGCAGCACCCTTCACAATAGCCAGGAGGCAACAAGGGCCCACTGATGGATGAAGGAATAAAGAAAATGTGCTGTAGGCGTACAATGGACTATTATTCAGCTTCAAAAAGGAAGGAAAGTCTGATACATGCTGCAACATGGATGGACCTCAAGGTCATTATGCTAAGTGAAATAAGCCAGTTATAAAAAGACTTATACTGTATGATTCCGCTTACAGGATGTAGTTACAGTAGTCAGACTCATGGTCAGACAGAAAGCGGAATGGTGGCTTCCAGGGGTGGGCAGCGACAGGAATGGGGAGTTGGTGTTGAGTGGGTAGAGAGTTTCAGTTTTGCAAAACAAGAAAGTTCCGGAAATTGGTCACACAACAATGCGAATAGACTTAATGTTACTGAACTGTACACTTAGAAATGGTTAAGATAGTACATTTCACGTTATGCATTTTTTACCAAAATTTGAAAATGAAATGCATGTGCCAAGTGCTTTATCCACACATCCTTCATTATACCTGAAGCCAATCCGTAAGTTAGGCATCACTGTGCACAATTTGCAGATGAGAAAAAAATGAGCCAAAAAAGGGCGGTGAACCATGTATGAGGTCACAAGCAGCGAAGTCAGCTTTACCCCAAACCAATGCTTCCTTCTCCATTCTAACTGATTATCTACAACAGAGTCCAGAATAGGATAAAACAAGATACATCCTGAAAGTGCTGACCTTAATATCTGGCACATGTAAGAATCTGTAATGTTAAACCTTTCTCCCCATAATATTTCCACGTTTTAAAAACATTCAAGCCCCAATAAAAACAATCGAATCATTTCTTGTCTCTGAGAATGTTCCAAGGGGTGATTATTGCTTAGACCAAATCTTCTCTAATTGCAGGTTGAGCAAATTCATTCACTGAATAACTCACTTACCGAATAATCACCATGTGCCAATACTAGGCTAGGTGTCTTTCTAGGTACTGCGGAAGGAGAAACGGATAAGACCCACCCCTGCTCTCTGAAAAGTACACAGTCTGATGAAGGGGGGACAGGAAGGTAAACCACACCCCTGTAACACATGTGATCGTAAAAGTAGGTACAAAGACCTGGGGTGCTTAGGTGGCTCAGCCAGTTAGACGTACGACTCCAGATTTCTGCTAGGTCATGATCTCATGGTTCCCGGGATTGAGCTCTGCACTGGGATCTGTGCTGAAAGTACAGAGGCTGCTTGGGATTTTCTCTCTCTCTCCCTCTCTCTCTATCCCTGACTTGCTCTCTTGCTCTCTCTCTCAAAATAAATAAATAAATAAATAAATAAATAAATAAATAAATATTTTTTTATTTTTTTTGAGGTTTTAACCCAGGCAAATTTTTTATAATAGTTTATTGTCAAATTAGTCTCCATATAACACCCAGATAAATAAATTTTTAAAAGTAGATACAAAGATCAGAGGCAACCCGTTTCAAGATAAAAATTACCTGATAGTGATCCCTCCTATACCAAATTCCTAAAAATGACTAGCAAGGCATAAAAGCCCTTAAAAATGCAAAATGAAACCATGATGTCACTATGTATCTACAAGAATAGCAAAAAAAAAAAAAAGAAAAGAAAAGAAAAACCAGAACAACAAATCTGACAATGCCAAATCCTGGTGAGGATGTGATGCAAAAGAAACTCTCCTGAATTGTAGGAATGCAAAAATGATACAGCCCCTTCAGAAAAGTTAAGTGTAGCAGTTTCGTAAAAAGCTCAACATATACAGTAAAACCTTGGATTGCAAGTAACTTGTTCCATGAGTGTTCTGCAAGACAAGCAAACATTTTCAATAAATTTTAACTTGATAAATGAGTGATGTCTTACAATAATAGTATGTGATGCTGAATGTCACATGATCACCACTAAGCCGATGGTTCCTCCCTCTCTCTCTCTCTCTCTCTCTCTCACTCACTGTGGGATTGTGGGTGATCATCTCCCATGCTTGGATGCTCAGTCTCAGGCCATGGTGTTTGGCAGAAATTTTTTCAGGACCTTGGACAGTGCCCACAACGAGAGAACTGGTGTATTTTTTGTCACTTCAAAGCACCTGTGGCCAGTCCTTTGCTTTTCCAGACAAGAGTGAATTTCGGAACGCTTTCCTTCATTCTAGGTCACTGGATAGGTTCCTTGTTAAAGCTACATGTAAAGACAAAGATGCCATTGAGCTAAAAGATAGCAGTGATTCCATTAGTAATAGAGAAAGTCGTGCTACACAAAAGCCCTTCTCTCTCATCTCCCTCACACCAGCCATGAAGGTTATAAAAGGTAAGTGCAGGTTAATTTATTTTTCTTTATATTTGTATTTTTAAATTTTGTATTATATTGTGTACTGTAATCATTTTCATATGAATATTTTTGGGTTGTGGAACAAATCATCTGAGTTTCCCTTATTTCTTATGGGGAAATTCACTTTGATATACAAGTGCTTTGGATTACAAGCGTGTTTCCTGAACAAATTATGCTCACAAATCAAGGTTCTACTGTACTTAGAATCAGACTCTACAATCCCACCCCTACGTATTTAATCAAGAGAAATGAAAACTTAGGCTCACACAAAAACCTGTATGATGGTTAAAGTGGATTCATTCATAATCACCCAAAACTGAGAACAAACCAAATGCCCTTCAACTGGAAAACTGATAAACAAGCTTTGGCACATTCAGGCAATGGAATACTACAGAGAAGTAAAAAGGAGGAGCGTATGAATACACATATTATCTTAAGTGAAATAAGGCAGACTCAAAACACCAGGTAGGGCATGATTCCGTTCATATGACATTTTAAGCAAGGCAAAACCAGAGGGACAGAAACCGGGTCTGTGGTTGTGAGGATTCAGATGAGCAGGCTACAAAGGGGCAGCCCAAGGAATGTGAAGGCGACGGAGAAGGAAGAAGCCATTATGAGCCTTGATTCCGGTAATGATTACATGACTCCATGCATTTGTCAAAATTCACAGAACCGTTCCCCAAAAAGAATCAATTTCACTGTATATAAATTATAAAGTACATTTAAATAATTTTTTAAAAATATGTAAAGACACTACCCTGCTTAGCAACAAAGAGTTCTGCTGGCAGAGTAGAAACTGTGAGGAATCTCTGAAATGTGAGGCCAAAATGGAATTATATTTAAAAAGAAATTCATAGGGCAGCATCTGAACCAGAGAACAGAGCTGCAGAAGATGGGTTCAAATATCCCAGAGGGGATGGAAATGGGGAGGGTGAGGACACTGACACATTACTGATTTTGTGCTACAGTGGAGGCATCGAGGGCAGTAAAACCCAAGCCATCATGCAGCTCCCCAAACCTTCTGGCTTCCCAGTTTAGCAAGGCAGCCACCAAGATTGAGAGATCTTAGGCCGGACAGACAGAGCAATACCCAAGGTGGATGAGGGTGCTCAGGAAGAACCACTACCACCCAGTAGGCTACCTGCTTGAGCATCCCAATGAGTATAACATCCCCCTCTCCTCCTCACTCCCTCTGCATAGAGTGTGGCTATGGCTAAGGAACTACATGTTCCTTCCCACCTGTCCCTCAAGAAGACAGTGCTAACAAATCCATAGACAATCTAACAAGGAATCTCATATACCAACATGAGTACGCAGTACAGATCCACTGAACCCATGGAAATACCAACACCATGAAACAGAGAAGATAATCTCAAAAAGTGGAAAAACTTAAATACAAAGATACAGAACCATTAGCTGAGGACTTTAAAATGACTATAATTAATATTCTCAGAGGGATGAAGGGTATGCACATATGAAAGAAGAACAGGTATTTATGAAAAAAGAGCCAAGTAGAGTTCTTCCAAAAAGAAAAGCTCAGTTGTTGAAACCAAGATGAAGAACTGCATAGAGACTGAACTCTGAAGGATTCAGGGTAGGCTTCTTAGACTCTGCCAGCTCTCGGTTGTGAGATCATTGCTGGCAGAAGAAATAGTAAGGATAAAGGCAAAGAATCATGGAAAAGCACTTCATGATTTTTAAGGAACGATAATAAACTCAGAGTAGCTGAAGCAGACAATACATAGGGAAGGGCTCATTCTTTTTATTCAGCTTTTCGTTAGGACATTAGCCATGAATTATGTTGCAATGAAAGTGTTCACAGCCACCAGCCATGAATCACACTGTAGTGAAAAGTGTTCACCTATGAGTACAAATACATAATGTGGGCACTGGGGAGTAATATGTTTCATTTTACTCTTTTATCTCCTATTGTCTTTGGCAGAGTGCATTTTCCAAAAATGGCCACCACAATATCTCCCCATCTCATTTGCTCTTTTTATAATATGATGTTGACACTTCTCCCATCTGGTGGTGGTATCTGCGTCCTGTCCCACTGAACCCTCACAGATCTTTGTGACTGCTCTTGCCAATAGAGTAGGGCCAAAGTGAGGCTTTGTGAATTCCGTGGCTAGATCAGAAGCTGCCGGGCAATTCTGCTGGCTCTTCTGGGACGCCAGCTCTTGGAGCTCAGCTGCCATGTTGTGAGGAAGCCCAGTCTACAGACAGAGGCCATGTGTAGACGTTCCAGCTAATGGTCCCAGCTGAGATCCTAGCTGGTGGCCACAACCAACTGCCAGATATGTGAGTAAAGAAAGTCCAAGACGACATCTGCCCCAGCCACTGGCTGACTGCAACTGAGTATCACTCAGCTGGGCAGAGCCAACCTCTAGAACTATGGGTGACAATAAAATGCTTATTTTTGTTTCAAGCTGCTGACTTGTGAGGGTGATTCAGTATACAGCAACACATTAAAAAAACAGCCTAGTTTGTAAATCTGAAAATACGAGATTTGCATTTCTTTAAAATAACACCCGTTTCCAACCTCACGGGAAATTAAATGAGATGAAATTTAATCTTCAGTCCCCAACATGTGCTACAGGTGGGGCCATGAGAAGAAAAACAGGACTCTCACACCCTGACTCAGTGTTATAACCCCAACCCGGCATGACCACCAGTAGTGGATGGGCTGAGACGTGTAGAGAAAAAAGGGAGTCAGCGCCAAGGGATGTGGACACAGAACCAAAAAGGAATGGAGTGTTCCTCTTTCAGCTAAATATTTCTAAACCACTGGGGAAGAAGAAGGTTTTGTATATGGAACTCTGGACTTGGGAGTTCTGACTGTGTGATTTGGGTAAGTGATCTAACCTCCCTGGCCCTCCCTTTCCCAACTATAAAATGAGAGGAATAATAGTTATTTCACAGAGAGTGTCCATTATCAAAAATATTTGGGGAAAATGAACACACAGGGATAAACAAATTAGAGATACTAGGCCAAGTTGGGTGGAAAACTTACTGTTTTAGCTCAGGGTGGATGAGAACTTGGGATGTTCCAGACTGACTCCTTTTTGGCAGGCTTCTCTCTGAGCTTGCTGGGCACCCCACCACTACAGACGCCCAGCTACCACTGCCCCTGGTGACAATTCTTGCTTCCCATCCTAAACCCCTAAAGCCCCATGGCAGTTACACACCATACTTATTACTCAGAGTTTGGGGCAAAGATTTTGTTGGAACTCTTACCTAATACCATTCCTCCTTCTTGCTGGTTCCCTTAGAGTAATTCTACATGAAATGTGCAGCCCAGCCCCTCTCTAGACAAAGTCACCATTGTCTTCTACCTGCATCCTCCTATTGAGAAGGACTTCTCATCAATTTACCACTCACGAGTTCGACCAATCTTTATTATACACCCGTTATCACATCACTGCCCGTTTGAATTCCTACGATCAATTTCCATGGCCACTTTCAGGTAAACTAAAAATGCACACCATATACGATGTGGTCATGCATGACCAACAGCTGCCCACCTCGCCAGCCCCTGCTCCCTGTCAGTCTCTACCCCCTGTCCCCTGCCCAGCCATGCTGGCTCATATTGGGACTTTCTCATAGACAAGTCATTTCCCCATTCAGAGCCTTCACACATATTTTTCCCTTTTGCTTAGAATACTCTCTCATCTCCTGATTTCTGGTTCATCTTTTTTGGACTCTGCTTATAGCTATTTTTCCAGGGCAGGCTTTCTTGAGCCTCCTCCCCTGCATAATAAATCTGGCCCTCCCCAAATAGTAATGATGACGATTATGACAATAACACCAATCTTTCTCTCTGTAATTACACTTTACAAAAATATATTTCCTTGAATGATTATTTAACCGATGCCTATGTCCTCTACTATACACGCAGTGACCAAATCTAATTTGCTTACTGGTTTAACGCTGGTACCCAACACAATGCCTGGCCCACAGTAACTGCTCAGGATGTGTTTCGGGATGAAAAAAAAAAGAAAAGTTAAACGTTATTCTGATGGACTCTATGACTTCACTGGGTATCTCCTGGACCAGGAATAACTTTGCACCTGTGAAGGAACCTGGTCCCCAAACCTGCTTCATAAGATGTTGAATTTTTCATTCTACACAGTGCTCTGTGCCATGTTGTTAATTGTGAATCCATAAGAATGGCTCAGCCTGTTTTCCATTTCCAAACCTTTGATTTTTGGGGCGTCTCATCTGATCAGTTCATCTCTTTTACTCTGAGAACACAGATCCAGACTGCCTCTGGGTTAGGTGCCCTCCACTCCTGGTCCAAACTTCTGTGGGCTGGAAATAGGTCAAGCTAGCTAATGCTTGTCTGGACACTGCCTCATTATCTTCTATTCCCTGGGCAGTCTTGCTAGGCACAGAAGGGGCTTCTCTGTAAGGCCCCATAGACCCGTGGCACAACTGGCTTCTAGGTTTGCATTCCCAGGTCCCTGGCACAGACAAAGGCACGGGGGTGGGAAGTTGTCTGTGTTGCTCAGGACAAGGAGGGCTCCCCCAGCGTCTCAGAGCTAGATGACTCTGCCAAATAGCCAAGTGGTTAAATGTTGAGGGCTGTAAATGAGGCTCATCTGTCAGTCGTGGGCGGGCACCAGCTCCATCTGCTGCGTCAGGAGCCTGGAGAGTGACTGGAGGCAGCAACTTGTAAGCGTGAGGCCTAAGACAGGAAGGCAGAAACTTCCTCAGGAGACTATAGAATGGCAGACTCTACCAGCCCCTTCAAAAGTTTTGCAGATGAAAAACAAACAATACCTGCAGAGACGGTAAGCGTGGCCACGGTCACTCAGCAAATAGAAATCAGTGCCAGATGAGACTCAACGCTCCAGAATTTTAGACCACATCTCTCTCCACAAAGACATACCTGCCCCAACTCACACCTAGCCTGTGGAGGACTGGGTGGGGAAGGAGAGGCTCTGAGCCACTAGAGAATAAAATATCCTAGTTCTCTTCTCTGTGCTCACATTTCTTCTCCAAGAGTCTCTTTGGACCTCTAGAACCTCAGAATAGACCTGATCACATTGATTCATACATTCAATAGGTATTTCTGGAGTGCCTCTCTATGCAAGGCAATGGGAATTTATCAGTGAAAATAAAATGGACCTCGTTCCTGCCTCTGGGAGCTCATATTCTAGTGGGAAAGACAGAGAGTAGGCAGAAGAAAATCATATGAATACTTATTCAAAGTATGCCAGTTCTTTTAAGGAAAAGTCTTGGGCATGAGTTGTGCCAATGCATGTGGGATACTATGCAAAACTGACCCCCATGTCCCCCCCCATACTTCCTTTAATACAGTGACCCTTGCCCATTGGGCAGGTGGCATAGTGCAGCCAGAGTCTCGAAGGAGACTTTGCACAATGGAATCAGACAACCAAAGAGTCAGATGCCAGGTTGTTGAGCTTCAAAACATAGTACTGATAAGGACAAGCATTTGCTGAGCCTTGTGTTTTGTCTCTGGTCCAGAATATAAGAGGAATTCTGGGTCACAGGAGAGGAAAAAGCTAGGTTAGAGAGTAACTGAGTGAGCGGTTGTTGGTGTGGTGCGGGGTCCTGTATGCTGCCCGTGGTAAAAATAAAATACGGATCTCTGCAACTCAGATCGCCAAGCAGATCAAGAGTTTGGCCCCAGATCAGAGATCTTCCCAGCTGGTGACTGAGCAGGGAATAGGAAATAAAGGAAGAATTAGGTTTTCCCCAGTCAACGAATGAGGAGGCTCCCAGCCCTGGGTCCTCAAAGATCAAATGCCGGCAAACAGGCTATAAATGGAGTTGTGAGTCCTCCCCAGCCTCAGAGTAACCACACGGATGAATAACACCAAGTCAACATCATGGTTTAGCTATTGTCTCCAAAAGAGATTAAAAATGGGGAGAAGAGAAGAGATGGGGGTGATCCAAGAGCTGCAGCCCTACAAGGCCATTATCTGTCTTGAGCCTTCAGCCCACCCTCCCACCCACTCCTCCATGTGAGGTTATAATATAACAATAAGCCTGCAATTATATTTTACTTGTGAAAAAAAATAGCGGTGAGTCAAAATCCAGCTCGCAGATGTAATGAGCACCACTAGCTATGTCGGTGGGAGGGGGCCAAGTCTTGGGCTGAATTCAGAACCCCTGCTGAGGGTCCACATTCAGGAGCCTGCCTGGCTACCTGGGGTGGGCCTGTCTGTGTCTGGGAGTAGCACTCGGCCCCGGGAAGGTGTGGGAACACCGGACACGGTACTGGTCAGGATCTGGGTCCTGAAGGGGAGGCTGTGGGTCTCTAAACAGACCTCGAGGTCAGGATGACAGACAGGCACGGCACCAGGCCTGGCATGGGCCACAGGACCAGAGACCGAAGAAGAAAACAGGCACCTGTGCTAATATGAAAACAAGTGCCTATGTGAGCCGTGTGCCAAAGCGGGCAACAAGTGCAGGCTGGACGTGTGTCCCCCAAAACGCCTGCACCCTGGGCTGGCCCTCTGAACTTAGATGTAGTTGTGGGCACGAGCACCGAGGCAGAATAAGCTGAATTAAAGAAATCTTGATTGGCTGATGTAAGTTTTTAACATTAGGCCAAACAGGAACATAAAGCAGAGACTAAGCTAAGTTATAAATAAAATTCTACATATATCACATATATGAAAAATATTAATATGTAAATAAAAACATGTCATAAAAATAAAAATAAATGTAAATCTATATATTGTATGTTATAAGTATACAAATATATGTAAGTTATAAATATGTAAACAAATAAACATTTTATAAATAATACACGTAACAGAATATAAACATAAATATACAAGTTACCAATATAAAAATTAAACATACATTCCAAATATAAAGTATATTTATACGTCCATATATCTACATATTTATATACACACATATAAAGTTATATTCAGAGAGAGCAAGGATGAGAGTATACCTCGGCTCAAATCTCAGTTACGCACTTGACAGCTACCTGCTTTGGGTCCAGTTATCTGTCACCTCTCGCTTGGTCTCCTCGTATGTGATGTTCTAACCAGAGTGGGACCGCCCACCACCCTTGGAAAGATGAGCAAGTCTGGGAGAGGCCATTGTCTTTTTTTTTTTTTTTTTAACAGTTAATCATTTTTCTGAGAGACAGAGAGAGAGAGAGCAAGTTGGAGGGGCAGAGGGAGACACACACAGAATCTGAAGCAGGCTCCAGGCTCTGAGCTGTCAGCACAGAACCAATGCGGGGCTTGAACTCACAAACCCTAAGATCACGACCTGAACCGAAGTCTGATGTTTAACCAACAGAGCCACCCAGGTGCGCCTGGGAGAGGCCTTTTTCTAATGGTCAGAGGATAAAGGGGATGCTATTGCTTGTAGCTAAATGCCCTGTGGTGTGTGGGGTCCCCAACATGGGTACTCCTCCCCTCCGCTCCGGAACATGCTGACAGAGCCCCTGCTGACGAATACCGGCACTCCCCGAGTCCCTTTAAGACTGGCAGGGGAGTTACCTGTAAGCAGCCCTGCCTCTCTCATGGTCACACTGAACCCTCACCTTCCGCCCGGCCAGGAACGTGAGTGAGCCGGAGTGTATGCCCCCCTCAGAGCCTCCCACTGGGCATGTCTCACACAGATTCCAGAACCTTCCAGGAGTACTTTTATCCCTCATTCTCTCCTTCACTCCTCATAGCATCCCCAGACATGGGAAGAACCGCCCCCCTTTTGTGAGGGGAAAAGTGGGCCCAAGAGAGAGAGAATCACAGAAAGATCTGGAACCCAAGCTCAGATCATGTCACTCCAAATCTGAGTTCCACTGGGTGCCCCATGCAGAGCACCAGAACCCAGGCATGGATTTCCCAGGTCTTCATCTAGATCTGTCACAAGTGTCAGGAAGCCAAGGACGGTGGGGCATGATGCAGGAAGGTCTTTGTTTCCGTGTCAGAACAGCCTCCACTGGCAAGTAGTAAGGGGACCTACTCAACCCCTCTGTACCTCTCACATTCCCATGGGGCTTCCTGGCTCCATTACCGGGAGAAAGAAGGACCTGGAGCACCAGATTCACATAAAAACAGCTTCTCCTTTCTATGCCTTCCTCTTCCAAGGGCCCAACACTCACCTACTGCTCAGGTCAAAGCTCCAGGCTTCCTCCTGGACACCATCACCATATGCCCCAATAATGGACTGAGTCCTAATAATTCTTTCTTATAAACATCCTTCAAATTTCATGGCCCCCATCCCTGCCTCAGTTTTATTTCCATGTCCCCTGCCCTAATCCAGGCCACCAGCATCTTTCCTAGGACCACCGCCCAGGAAAGAGTAACAGCTCCTGTAGACTCACAGCCCTTTGACTCCCAGGGGATGCTCAAGGATCATGGCAATGGTGGAGCAGAGCTTCTAGGAGCAGATTTTCAGATGCAGGGGGAGGAGGAGGAGGAGGAGGAGGAGGAGGTGGAGGAGGTGGAGGAGGAGGAGGAGAATGTCTGTGTACTTAGAACCCAGCATGAGGCTGAGCCCAGAGGAAGTCATTTGTTGTTGGTAAACAAACAGGAGGCTGGAAGTTGCCACATGAGAAGGCTCCACATTGAAAACAACAAAAATGAGACCAAGCAGACATCAAATACTGCATTTTGCCAACGGACATACGCTGGAGGCACAGAATCATAAACGCGGAGCTAGAAAGAACTTTGGAAATCACCCACTCCAGCCTCTCATTTTATGGCGGAGGGGAGAGGCCCAGCGACCTACTTAGGGCCACACCATGAGCCAGACTGTAGGCTCTGCCATGACTCTGGCTCCCCAGTCATTTCCTTTTCTAGTCAATGCCTTTTTAAGACTCAGTATGGCCATCAACTCCTCCAGGAAGTCTTCCCTGGACTCCCTCGCTGGGTTCAGTGCCCTGACAGCCTTCCAAGCTTCCTCTGGCATGGAACCCACTTAGCAAACTCTATTGTAATGGCTCAATATTTCATTCACCTTTCATGCTAGACCCCAGCATCTTTGTCTCGTCACAGCTGACATCTTAGGCTAGATCATTCTTTGCTTGGGGTGGGGGGAGGGGGCGAGCTGTCCTGTGCATTGGAGGACATTTAGAGGCATTGCTGGCCTCTACCCACTAGATGCCAGTAGCACATCCCCCTGAAGTTGTGACAATCAAAAGTGTCTCCTGACCTTGCCAACTGTCTCTGGGGGCTGAGGAGCAGAGACAGGAGAGCAAAATCACCTCCAGATGAACAGAGTGATCTAGGCTGTGAGGTCTGTGAGGGCAGAGGCAATGTCCTTCTGTCTTCTGCATTCCTACCATTCAGCACAGGGCCTGGAACATGGCGAGCCTACAATAAATTGCATCTATACTTAGGACACGCATATGTGGGGCGTGTCTGTGTGTATGTGTGTGGGACACACGTACATGCCGTCCCCATATTGTCATTTCCAAAATAAAGTGTCCGAAACTGCAACATTTTTTTGTTCTCTTGGGATGCGTTAGGCACTGCTGTGTTTATGTTTTCTTGTTAAAATAAGAGTAAGAGAAACTGTCGGTGCTAATCGGAATTTAACAACTTTTTGTTTCTGGACTGGTGTGTGTGTGTGTGTGTGTGTGTGTGTGTGTGTGTGTGTGTGAAAGATCTCTTGATTGATTAACAGCTCCCTCTCAAGCAAAGGTCCCTTGGAGAAGAAAATTCATTTTCAGTCTAACAAGAAAACCCTTCCTCCATTCTCGAAAAAAGACATTATTGGGTCATTAAAGCGTGGCTCTGTGTTCGGTTGTTAATGTACTGGTCTTTACTCGGGAACACATGGCGATCACAAGGAAGAATTTTTATTGCCAGATGAACAGATCGGGAAGTAAGATATTATGGAATGTGCCATTAGGTGGCAGATAAGTAATTAGGTGACAAGCAAAATACATTATTCAGCATTTCAAAATATTTCCACTTCATCTCCTGTTCATTAAAACCCGCCTCCTCTCTCATGGGCCCCCGGGAATTTACATTAAGATTATTTACCAAAAAAAAAAAAAAAGAGAAAAAGAAATGAAAAGGAAAGGAAACTATCAGGATAAGTGAATTGTGATTAAGTCATAGAATTGTTTTTAACACTTTTCTATGAGTCTACAGAGACAGGAGAAAACAGGCTCGGATTCTCACTGGTAGACTGGATGATAGTTGTTCTTGCCAGCATGAAGGTGATGGCGAGGTGATGGTGTTTTCATTATTATTTCACAAAAAGGAAAAAAAGAATGGAGGGGCCATGGATGGTGCACAGAAAGGGAGGACAGTCAAAACCATAATTGAGATGATGGTGCATCTACGGCGAAACTCCGCACAATGATTTGATGCCATGACTAACGGCCGGGCTTGGGAACCCATTCCCCGATCAGCACCTGGCTTCCCTACAGTGGCCTGTATGTTTAAATAAGGGCTCCTTACGCGCTTTGGGCCACAGAGAGGCACAGGTGTGACAAGTGGGGGACTTCCCACTCCCTGGTCATCTCTGCAGAACCCGGCATCATGCTAGAGTCCATTTCACACTCAGTGATTGATGAATCGATTTAATGAGTGCAGTAAACTGGATGCCTGGGTGGCTCAGTCGGTAACGCATCTGACTCTTGATTTACGCTCAGGTCCTGATCTCACAGTTCATGAGCTCAAGCCCCACGGTGTGCTGTGCACGGTATCAGCTCAGAGCCCACTCTGAAGTCTCTCTCTTTCTCTCTCTCTCTCTCTCTCTTTGCCACTATCCCAAGTTCTCTCTCTCTCTCTCTCTCTCTCAAACTAAATAAATACACTTTAAAAAACCACAATAATCAAAGAAGAGTGCCTAGTGTTTTGTTTTTAAAAGGCTTGAGTGTCCTAAAAGTTAAAAGAAGCAGAATGTATCCTTTGGTAAATGTTCCCGCCCGCCTCCCCCACATACACTGGAGGTATTAGCCTGACGAAGGCAGAAGAATGGAGGGAACAAGGGAGAGAGAGACGAAGAAGAGAAGGAGGAGGAGGAAGGTGGGGTGGGGAGAGGAGAATGAAGGTACGAAGGGAGGGAAGGAGGGAGGTTGGAAAGAAGAAAGAAAGATCAAGAAAGAAAGGGAAGTTTCTTACTTAAGGCATGCCGACCACGAGGAGAAGCATATGCACTTGGATTACTCCATATAATGGCTACTGTAGAACTAGAGGCGGGTCCCATTATTAGCTTCATTTAGTCCACGTGGAATGGATGAGAGAGAGAAAATTCATGTGGCGGCACGGAGTTCATGTTCCATCTTTATTTACTGCCCTGTACGTGTCTGCGTGCGTGCCTATTTGTAGGACGGGCATGTCACCTCCTAAAATGCTCCGATGGTTTTCTAGTGACAGTCCTGCACAGCTCCACCCATCTGTCCCTCCTGACGCCCCTTCCCCTACTCCCTCCTTTCAGCCACCTGGCCTCTTTTCCATTTTCCAAATGTCCTTGGTTCTTTTGCTCCTAGAGCAGGACCTTTGCCAATTCTGTTTTCTCCTCAAGGAACACCCCCATTCATCCACTCAGCCCCACCTGGTAAAGTCCCCTTCCTTCCTGCCTTTCAGCTTCAGAGGGAGCCTTGCCTGACCCTCCCTGACAGTATCGGGGAGGGTCATACCCTCTCTCAGCACTGCATACACCTCCCTCATGCATTACATCTACCCCATCTGCAGCCTCTCACCAGCCTCAGAGGTTTACTGATGAGCACACAGCCCCTCTGTTTCGCTAGAAGCATCTAAGTTCAGGACTGCCCATCCGCTACTCTATGCCCTGCACAGTATATGGCATGCGCAGTAGCTCAAAGGATATTTACGATAGGAATGAATATATACTGGTGATTGATGTGACTATGAATGAGTACATATATTTAGGTGGCTATGTTTTTAATCCATGGGTAAGAATTCAGAACCAGATTATAAAGCCAGCCAGAGACCCAGTACATCTCAGGAAAGCCCCGAGAGAAGAAGGTGGTGATTCAGGGCTGGGACATAGAGCCTAAGCTTCCCCCCAGAGTGATCACCCATCATCATTAGTTTTGGAGGGAAGCTGCAGACCGGGCTACAAAGTCTACATTAGTCTCTGACTTCTAGCCCAGGCTGTTCGTGATCGTTTCAGAAATCCAAAGCCAGAAATCTGATGAAATGCTGTTGTTGTTTTTTTTTTTTCCTCCCCTTTAAAAAGGATGGATCAGCTGCTCGGCATTTTTCATAAATTCTTCAGCCAGAGTTGCGTTTTTCCATCCACGTTTCACATTAAGGATTCTTTATGAAAATTGCTTTATAAGGGAGGAATTTAATGAGATTATGATTTTTTTTAAGCTTTCTCTCTCTAATTAATACCCCAGAGAGGGACATTTTTTCCTAACATAACGGCCTTTTGGTGTTAAAAGGGCTTTAATATTATGGTAAAATATGTTAACTTTCCTGGCACCATGACCCAACTGATGAAATAAAAAGCAGTACATCTGTCTTCCCAGAGCTTCTGCCACCACAAATGGTGTTGTTTTCGGCATTTTCATAATGAACTAATCAACTGCTTATTCACTAATTGCGTCTACATTAGAAACTTATTACCCTGGGAAAGGGCTGCCCTGCGATCGACCTTCCAACGAGAGCTGGGTGCGGTGAGGGTCTCATGGCACCTGGAAAAGAGAGAAATGACCAAACTCCGTATTGCATGTCACTCTCTCCTCCGAAACAGGTTTGAGGTCCTCTCTGGGGGCGAGGAACTGGGAATCCAGAACCTGGAAGCTGCTTCTGCTTTGCTAGGTAGGGTCTGTGCCTCAGTAGGGTTCCATGTAATTAACAAGGTGATAAAAATGAGAACCACAACACTCATTGAGCACAGTGTTGGTGCCAGACACAAGGCACGTAGGATTGCCAATTTCACATCAACCCTCTGGGCAGGTATCGATGCCCACTCTTACTGGTGAAGAATCTGGGGCCCAGACAGGTAAAGGGATGTGCCCAAGGCCAGACGGCCACTCAATGGCACAGAGCGATGGGAATCATGCCCTCCTAATTTCACATCTTGGGCTCCAAGGCTCTCAGGGGATGCTGGGGAAAAAAGAGAAATCTGGTGCTGATGAGGTCTAGAGCAAACCGAAGACAACTAGCTGCTTCTAAGCTCTCACTGCTTCCTGGACAGCTCTGTCCATGGTAGTGGTTCATGGCCCCTTCAAAGGCTCCCTCTTCTCTTTCATGGTGTCACATGGGCATATGGTGCTTAGCAGTTCACCATACCTGTGCACAAAGGAAGACTACACTTCCCAGACTCCTTTGCAGATAAGATTAGGACCATGTGATGAAATGTTGACCGATAGAATGTTGACAGAAGTGATGGAAGCCACCGCCAGACCACTGCTGTGGCATTTTTAAAGGCCGTATGTTTGGGTGGATTGCTGCAAGATGGAAATGGCCTGCCCAATATGCTGCAGAGACGTATAAATATGAAATAAAGTTAAGCTGCTAAGTTTCCAGATAAGATAAGATAAGATAAGATAAGATATAATTGATATATCTCCTTTTTGGCTTTCTAAAACACCCCCAGGGGTCAGGATGGCCTAGCGGGCTAAGGCGCCAGACTCTAAAACACCCTCAAAGAATCAGCCGGGGTAAGACAGATAATAAGACAAATGAACAAACAAATTAAATAATTACAATCTCCGGTACTTTCCATGAAGAAAGCCAACAGTTTGCTTAGAATTATAGGTGGTCAGGAAAGGGGTCTCTGGGGACATAACATTGTTCTAAAATATAGGTTTTATTATTAGTCAGGTGTGGAAAGGTCAACAGATCAGATCTAGAAATGTTTTACCACTGAAATGATAGCTTACACACTCACAGATCCCAAGAGGAGGGGGCACCCCACGCCATGGGGGGGCCACAGGGGAAAAGATGAGGGTGAGTCAGGAGTCAGGTGGATAAGCACAGTGGTCTCTCTGGTCAGCAGACATGGGAGTCATTACTTTGAATGATCTGGGTGGGCTCTGGAGCCTAGGAGCCATCCTAGTTGTCCAATACTTAAACCTGGGTGGTTCGGGTGGAGGAACAGTGATTGGCCTGGTGATTCAGAACCGGATAAGAAGGGTGGCTGGGGGTAAGGGTTCTGGATTGGGTGGTGTGCATATGAAAGGCTTTACCATCCCTAAGGATTGGCTAACCCTGGGATGGGCAGACCCACCAAGGTCCAGCAAGGCCACAAGATGTCAAAGCATCAAGTACAGAAACCAGAAAACATGGTTATTACAGACAAGTGAGTGAGACCTGAGTGATGACAAGCCAACAGCCGTGGAAGAGCAAGGAGGCATACTCAAGCAGACAGAGCAGCACAGGAAATCTATGAAATGAAATAAACGAGTGTCCAGGCATGAAGGGAGCAGGCAAATGTGCCAACTCCTCAGAAGTAGAGTAAAATAAGAACGGGAAAACGTTCTTCTAACAAACAAAACTCTTGGTAGAGTGTTCTACCCATGGCTTCCTCTGCTTCCCTATTTCCTCCATCATGATCTGGCTCACCAGTGGCTTTTCCGCTCATCACATCCAATGACCTTTCCTTTGCCCTCATTTTGACAGCTTCTCTGCAACGTTTCGGGGACGTGCTGGGGACAGAGCAGTAGATAAAAGAGACAAAAAGACCTGCCCTCATGGGGGTGACATGCTTGTGTAGGAAAAAGGCAGCCCAAGGGACAAGTATATAATGTCAGTTACAGAGTCTCTGGGGAAAAGTAAAGCAGGAAATGTGGAGGGAGAGGGGAAAGGGGTTTTCCTAGAGGAAGTGGCCAGGAAAGTCCTCTTCATTCCCGCCTTGTCCGCTGCATGCCCTGATCCCATGGCAAAGGGGATGTTCTAGGACTGTTAAGCAGGAATGTACGTGCCTTGACCATATGCCTTCTCAAGAGGGCTGAGACATGAAGATAAGTTGGCTAGTGGCATAGAGAGACAGCTAGAGGGTGCTCTGGGCAGAAGGACCAAGCCGATCAGAAGCCCAGAAGCATGAAAGCACTGTTAGTAATCTGACAGCTGCAGTTGAGAGGGGGGCTTGGGGAAAACCCATAATCTGAGACAAGTCCCTTCATGCCTCAGGACCTGGAATGTCACAGGGTTACGCAATGAGAGATCAGAAAACTGACACTTGCAAGACAAGACAAGCATATATAAAATCCCAAGCAGGATCTCCTGTTAAACAGCAGGCATTAACAAATGATCGCTATGATTATGCGAATGACTTCCCACTGAGAATTCTGTGACTGGGGAATCAGAGTCCAGACTCTGAGGATCGAATAACATCTGCCATTTTCTTTCAAAGCCTATACTGAGCCCACCTTGTGGAGCCAAAGCTGTTTCCTGGGCCCAATTTAAAAGCTCCCTACTGTTTTTATAAAGATCTGTTGACATGATTTATTGAGAATTCTGTCCATTAACATTTTTAAGGGCTCAATAGGTCCCCTGACTACCCGCGTAAATTAATCTTAATAAATTCACAGCAGAAAGAACCCTGCTTGCCGATCACCATACGATAATGTGTCCAGTCTCCTGCCCGTTATAAAAATGGATGTGTAAGTGAAACTGTGAACCTCCTGAAGACAGAGAAGAAAGGCAGGGCAAGTGCCTTCTCTACTCATGGTCAGAAGACTCTGAGCCCACCTCAGCCTCAGTTTCCCCATCCATGCAATGGGATAGGGGATCTAATGGAAAGTTTCCTAAGCTTATGACACATGTACGGTGTGTTTATTAAACAGTTCTTCTTAAACTCAGGTCTGATATCACTACCTGCTTCGTTCTAAGCAGTAGCCCTTGTAAAATTGCAGATTCGATGTGTTAGTTATATTTTTCTAATAAATTACTGAAGTCATAATTCGTCTATGTACTCCCCTAAGTCTTCTTCTGTTTTTTATTATTTTTTAAATGTTTATTTATTTGTTTTTGAGAAAGAAGAGAGTGTGTGAGTGGGTGGGGGGCAGAGAAAATGAGGAAGAGAGAGAATCTCAAGCAAGCTCTGTGCTGTCATTGCAGAGCCCACCATGGGGCTCGAACTCATTAACTGTGAGATCATGATCTGAGCTGAGATGGAGAGTTGAATGCTTAACTGACTCAGCCACTCAGGCGCCCAGCCCTGAAGTCCTTAAGCACAGCCAGGGACATGTATATTACACTAAGCCAATGCACTAGAAAGACAGTGAGTTGTAGAGGATATGACGCCAGACTGTGAAATCTGACTGCCTGAATTCTTGTCCTGGTTCTGGGTGATTTGAAGCATGCCATTTTAACTTCTCTGAGACTCAGTTGACTCGTTTTAAAGATATATTGAGGATAAGACTTAATAATTCAAATCTCTCTCTCTCTCACAAAAAAAAAAAAATGAGGGGCACCTGGGTGACTCAGTCGGTTAAGCATCTGGCTTCTGCTCAGGTCAGGATCTCACAGTTTGTGGGTTAAAGCCCCATGTCAGGCTTGTGCTGACAGCTAGCTCAGAGCCTGGAGCCTGCTTCGAATTCTGTGTCTCCCTCTCTCTCTGACCCTCCCCTGCTCACGCTGCCTCTGTCTCTCAAAAGTAATAATTTAAAAAAGATTATAAAAAATTTTTTTAAAATGAAACAGTGAAATTTTTTAAAAGATAGCAAATATATGAAGAGAACATTTGCTGGATGTGGATATCATCACGTGGTCTAATGTATGTGGAACCCGAGTCCCTGAAGGAGAGGAGAAAGGCGACCAAAAAAAACTGTTTGAATAATCAATGGCCAAATATTTTCCAAATGTTATAAAAACCAAGATGGCTATCAAATCACAAGCACAAGAAACATGAAGAAAACTACACTAAGGCATATCATCACCAAATTGCTGAAAACCAATGATACGTAGAAAATCTTAAAAACAGTGGGAAGAAAGGACGCGTTATACACAGAGGAAACAGACAAGAATAATGGAAGATTTCTCAACACGCATGATGCAATCCAGAAGACAATCCGTAGACGAAACATATTCTGGGCCATGAGACAAATCTCAACTATTTTAAAGGGATTCATATACAAAATATATTCTATGATCACATGGAATTAAAATAGAAACTGGTAAGAGAGAATTATCTGGAAAATACCCAAACATTTGGAAACTAAAATACACTTTTAAATAATCTAAGAATCAAAGAAAAGATCAAAAGGAAAGGAGAATGTAATTTGAACTGAATGGAAATGAAAACACAGCAAACCAAATGTGTGGGATGTAGCAAAAGTAGTATTTAGAGGGTACTTTATACCATGAATGCTCACATTAGAAGATCTCCAATGAATGGCTTCAGTTTCTATTTTAAGAAACATTTAAGGAAGAAATAATATGAATTATACAAAATATTTTCCAGAAAAAAAACTGAAGAGGAGGAAATATTTTGCAACTCATTCTGTGAGGCCAGCATTACCACACCAGACAAACACATTAAAAGAAAACCACAGACCAATGTCCATCATAAACATAGCTCAAACATTTCTCCACAAAATTTTAGCAAACCAAATTCAACAATACGTTAAAATAAAATATCATGGTGAGGTGTTAATGACCCATGAATCTAAGGTTAGTATACCATTTGAAACCATATTTGTTACTCATAATATACAGTATAAAAAAGCCATATGATTACTTGAATGTAGAAAAGTTATATTACAAAATCCAACATCTACTAATCCTATTTCAGCAGTCTAGGAATAGAGGAGAATTTTTAAAACTGATAATGGACATCACATTTAATGTTGAGATACCCAAAACTTTCCCCTAAGGTCAGGAATAAGGTGAGACTATCCATTTACACTATTTAATTCAGGAATTTACCGGAGGTTCTAGAAAGCACAATAGAGAAAAAAATCCACATTGGAAAGAACAACCTAAATTTGTCTTTATTTTCAGGTAACATCATCATCTACGTAAAAGTTCTTTGGGATCTACCCAACAAAAATTAAATAAATAAATAACCACCTCCAAAAACAAAAAAATGAAACTAAACAATATTACACCTCATACATTATTTAACAAGGTTGCAGGACACAAGATCAATATACAAAACTTGACTATTTCTAAAGAATAGTAATGAACTATTAGAAATTGAATGTGAAGAAAAATATCACTTGCAATTGCATACCAGTATCAAATACTTGGAGATAAACCTGAGAGAAGATGTACAATTCTTGTACATGAAAACTACAAAATCTTACTGAGAAAAAATTTAAAGGACCTAAGTAAATGGAATGATACACTCCATTCATAGTTTGGAAGACTCAACGTGGTTGTCAATTGACCCAAATTAATATATAGATTTAATTCAATCCCAACCACAATCCAAGCAGACCTGTGTGCAGAAATTATATATATGTCATATATATAATTCATATGGAGAAGAACCTGGGTGCTCATTCAGTGAAGCATCCGACTCTTGATTTCGGTTCAGGTCATGATCAGAGTTACAAGATCGAGCCCCACATTGGGCTCCAAGCTGAGTATGGAACCTGCTTCAGATTCTCTCTCCTTCTCTCTGCGCCCCTCCCTACCTGTGTTCATGCTCTCTCTCTCTTCCAAAAAATTAAAAATAAAATAAAATTCATATGGAAATTCAAAATACCTGTAATAACCAAAGCAATTTTGAAAAGTAGAATAAAGTTGGCTCAGAGATATTAAATAATTTTCCTAAGGTCAAGCGAAGATCATGCCTTTCTCCTCCCTTAAATGACATTTGGGATTTATTGCCTCTCTCCCCAGGACTTGTTCTAAGTAGGTACTTCCAAACACATTTTCTCATTTAATTCTATGACCCTAAAAGTTAAGCATTATTAGCCTTCGTTTATTTTATTTCCATTTTTGATCATTTTTTTATTGAAGTACAGTTGACACACAACGTTACATTAGTTTCAAGAGTACAACATAGTGATTCAACGAGTCTATTCGACGAGACATTATGCTGTGCTCGACGCAAGTGTAGATGCCATCTGTCACCATACAACACGAGTACGCTACCAGTGACTATATTCCCTATGCTCTACCTTCCATACCGATAACTTACTCATTCTATAACCGGAAGGCTGCACCTCCCACTCCCCTTCACTCATTCTGCCCAATCCCTTCTGGCAACCATAAGTTTGTTCTCTGCATTTATGAGTCTGGTTCTGCTTTTTTGCTCATTTGACCATTTGTTTTGTTTTTTTAGATGCCACATATAAGTGAAAGCATATGGTATTTGTCTCTCTCTGTCCGATTTCTTCCACTTAGCAGAATACCCTCAAGGTCCATCATATTGTCGCAAAAGGCAAGATCTCATTCTTTTTATGGCTGAGTAATATTCTATTATACTATATCTGTATCTATCTATCTATATTATACACACATACACACATATATATACATATATGACTTCTTTATCCATCCACCTATCAATGGACACTTAGGTTGCTTCCATACCTTGGCAATTATAAATAATGCTGCACTAAACATCTGACAAACTTCAACATCTGTTTATGATAAAAACTCTCAGCAACGGGGGTTTAGAGGGAACATACTTCCACGTAATGAAGGCCCTCAGCTAACACCACACTCCATAGTCAGAACCGGAGCTTTTGCTCTAGAATCAGGAACAAGGCAAAGAGGTCCACTCATCACACTTCGTTTTCTTCGCAGACCCTGAAACTGAGGCTCAGGTAAATTAAGTGAATTGTTCAAGGCCACTCAAGTTCTGTCCATGTTCTTTTAAAACATGTTCTTTAAGAGAAGGATATGGGGTGATTTAGAAAACATTTTAAACAGCACACTAAGGGTTGAGGGGCGCCAGGGGGGCTCAGTCGGTTAAGCATCTGACTTTTGGCTCAGGTATGATCTCACCACTCGTGGGTTTGAGCCCCGCCATCAGGCTCTGTGCTGACAGCTCAGAACCTAGAACCTGCTTTGGATTCTGGGTCTTCATTTCTCTCTGCCCATATTCCCATCATGCTAATGTGCTCCCTCTTATGCGCACGCTCTCTCTCTCTCTGTCTCTCTCAAAAATAAACATTAAAAAAAAGAATTAAGGTTGAGAAGAGCCATCTTTTGATAAGACAACTTTTCCAAGGCAATAATGTTCAAAACCACTTAATCTTCTCATATCAGTATTTTTTATGTAAATGACTAATTTAATTTGCTTTCCATTCCAGAACACTAGAAACTGAAGTCTTCTTCAAGTGTTCTGACATCTACCTTGCTGACATTCTCTCCCATTTTCTCTTATGACAATAATCACATACCTACAAGGTAATAGCCACCTTCTCTACCAAAAGCATTACAACAAAATCCTGTATGGAACACGATCAAGGTTCCAGGTTCATTTGCTATACGCTGATTCTATCACAGAAAAGAATATGGACAAGCCTTGAATTTGTTTTAATGAAATGTGGTTTATCATTCCAGTAATCAGCCCTACGTATTAACAATGGGCACAGCGATGGGTGCTAATGTAAGGTCTAAAAGAACATCTTGGACTTTCTGTTTCTTTGACAGCCCTATAGGAACCTGCAAATCTTATTCGTTTCTTAATGACTTCTATAGTTGAACAAATAACTACTTTTCCTGTTTACCATGAAAGAATTATACTATTCTACACTAACTCATAAATATTAAAAATTCATTCTCCTTATTCTAGATCTCCAAGGAACCCAAGACTGATATGTGTATTTCATGTTTCCAAGGAGAAGCTCTCTCCCACCCCTTCCAAATACCCACTCTTCTGGGTGCTTTTACTAAACCTTATGTTACCTACTTTAGAACGTAGGGTGCTGTATGAGCTAATTCATTGACAGCCAGGCATGTCCGAAATCCACCTCTGCCATCACATTTTCCCCTTCTCCAGTATAAAGTCTCCCAGGAAACAAATCTTTAGAAACTCCCCATTTCTTACACTGGTAAGGAAAAAATATCTGGAAATGGCTTTTGCTTATAAGGGAGACTCTAAATTCTCCCACCCCAGCCCACCGATAACTGTCTTGTACATGGCTGGCACCCAAAAGACTACGGCCTATAAAAGAGGCCAGGATATACAAAGACAAGAAAAAAACTGGTTCATCAGTGCCTGGGTCCTGGTCATGGGTCTGGGCCAACACAGGAGACCCAAGATCGCTGGGACACAAAAACGCCTTTGATTACAGGAGTGCTGATTCATAGGGGCACGTGCACCCCAATGTTTACACCAGTGCTATCAACAATAGCCAAATTATGGAAAGATCCCAAATGTCCATCAACTGATGAGTGGATCAAGAAGATGTGGTTTCTATACACAATGGAATACTACTTGGCAATGAGAAAGAATGCCATCTTGTCATTTGCAACAATGTGGATGGAACTGGAGGGTATTATGCTGAGTAAAATAAGTCACTCAGACAAAGACAAATATCCTATGTTTTCACTCATATGTAGAATTTGATAAACTTAACAGAAGACCATAGGGGAAGGGAAAGGGAAAAAATAGTTTTAAGCAGAGAGGGAGGCAAACCATAAGAGACTCTTAAATACAGAGAACAAAAAGAGGGTTGATGGGAGTGGAGAGGGAGAGGGGAAAATGGGCGATGGGCATTGAGGAGGGCACTTGTTGGGATGAGCACTGGGTGTTGTATTTAAGTGGTGAATCATGGGAATCTACCCCCAAAACCAAGAGCACACTGTATACACTGTATGTTAGCAACCTGACAATAAATTATATTTTTAAAAATGCTTTTGAGTTCATACAGATGTGGCATCTTAGCTATAGAGAGACAATCAGGTTGAGAAGGGACAAGTGCCCAAAGTTAAGGCCAAGATGAGAAAGATTAATTAACTGCTTCAGGAGCTGGTTAGAAAGATGTTTCAAGATAGGTTAAGAGAAGCTGAGAGTACTTATCATGATACTGAGTCATAGAACTGTTGAATCATTATATTGTACTCCCGAAACTAATATAACACTTTATGTTAAAAAATTGTACTCAACTAAAAGAGAGAGAGAGAGGGGCGCCTGGGTGGCTTAGTTGGTTAAGCGTCCAACTTCGGCGCAGGTCATGATCTCAAGGTTCATGGGTTCAAGCCCTGTGCCAGGCTCTGTGCTGGCAGCTCAGAGCCTAGAGCCTGCTTCAGATTCTGTGTCTCCCTCTCTCTCTGACCCTCCCCTGCTCACACTGTCTCTCTCTTTCAAAAATAAATAAAAAAAACATTAAAAAATTTAAAAAAAAGCAGAGAGAGAGAGAATTTAATTAGAAATTAAAAGAAAAGAACATTGAAATAGTGTTAGGGCCTAGGTCTGTATAGAGCTGTCCATGTGGGCAGCTTAATCTGATGACATAAAGGCCTTAACAGTGAGGGGAGACATCCTCAGTGATTTCGCAAAGGCGATCAATGTAGTAATACCCCTCCTCTCTTGACTTCGTTTTAAAAAATTTTTCTATGTTTTATTTGTTTTTGAGAGAGAGATCGCAAGTGGGAGAGGGAAGAGGAGACACAGAATCGGAAGGAGGCTCCAGGCTCTGAGTTGTCAGCATATAGCCTGATGTGGGGCTCAAACTCACAAGCTGTGAGATCATGACCTAAGCCGAAGTCGGACACTTAACTGACTGAGCCACCCAGGCTCCCCCTCCTCTCTGGACTTCTGATCATTCTTGGACGGTCTCCTTTTCCACAGACATCTCAAAGAGCCCTAGGCAGCCTGGAGCTCCCCACAGCCTATAATTCTCTCTGCTTACAACTCCCTAGAGACATACAGGACAGAAAAGTCTGAGAATTTCTCTGGCTCCTTTGAAATACATAGGGTTTTGGCTCTAACCAGGGTTTGCTTTTTCCAGTAAATTGTAAGGTTTTGGCTCCAATGCCAATCTTTCAACTTCTCTTGCCATGGGAAATGGGACTAGGGAAAGGCACCAGGGTCATTTCAACCCAATCTCTATACCCTGAGGCTGAGAATCCACTTGTTCCCTTGCAGCCAGCCAGTCTGAAAAGGAGAGTGTTGATTTCTCGCTCCCCTGTCTCAGCCAGAGGCAGCGGAATTAGGAGGCTTCTGGGAGACATCATCATTTCCCTCCTGTCAGAATGTTCTCAACAGAAGTATTCTAATAGATCTACGTGCATATGTAGGAGCTTGTTAAATATTAGGTTCAGAGGGCCGTATCATTAAACTGAGCCCAAGGAGGTGTGAAAACCATCCCCAAAGAGCACATACTAGAATTCTCTCATCAGACTTTGATTCTCATATCCACTGCTTGAGGTTGAGTTTCCTGATTTGACTGTATGACCCAACTTGCATTAGATGCACCCTACTGAAGCCATGTAGGACCCAATGGCCTTCTGCTTTTGGCTTCACAATTTTGCAGCAAATAACACTTGAAGGGGCCAGGACCACCTACACAATACAATATACAAATGAGAGCGGAACTAATGTCAATCAACAAATGTCAACTTAAGTACCGCCTTCAGTGAATAGTATATTCTGGGCACAATTAATAAGAGGCAGACATTAAGAAGTAGAAGACGCAGGCTTGATCACAGGAAACCCAATTTAACAAACCAAGATAAAAAGTACTATTAACTGAACCCTGTATGCCATTGCCTCCTCCCTTTACTGTTCTCTAGCCATGCTCACCCTGTACTTGTACCCAGGATGTCTCAGCTCACATTTACCCAAGGCCTATGGACACATGGTTCTCCTTGCCAGGAACCCTCTCTCCTTCAAGGAACCTCCCATTGGCATCCAAACAAAGTTTCCTAAGCTTCCGTTAGGCCATTGTTTCAGAGTCCCCCTAGCCCTCAGCCACTACAATATGAAATTATTTTATTTCTTGTTTATCATCTCTCTTCTCTACTAGAAGGAACATTGTGAGAGTAGACAGCATGTTTGTCTTGATATCGACTTTATCTCCAGATTCTGGCACATAGCAGGCCCTCAGTGAGTAACTGTAGGAGGAAGAACAAGAGTGAGAAAGAAGACACTATGGCTACAGGTATATTCATGGAAGAGCGAATTCTGGGGACTGAATGGTTATAGAGAGCTTCACCCAGGGGACAGACCTCAATCTGGGACTTGGAGGAAGGGCAAATGATATGGACATCTCTGGGAGCCTAGGTTCTCTTCTAAGGGAGTCTGCCTCCAGCTGTCTGTGCCAAGAAGGCTTTCGTGGCATCATCAAGAGATAATTTCTCATCAAGAGAAAAACATATGCTCCAATTCATGAATCCAGAGCCACTCACGCCATTTTTTTTTCAATATCCTGAGTGAAACTGTACTTGTTCCAGGCAAGAGAACAAGACCAGTACCAATCCTGAGCTCTTTCTTAGAACTGGACAGTACTGGGCTCCCTTCTTGGGAAGCTCCATGAACCACTGGGGATTTGGAGACAACTCAGCATCATAGTGTCTACCACTAACCCAGCTAGGAAGGGACAGCCTTCTGGGAACTATTCCTGAAACTCAGGCCTTGAAGTAGGTTCTAGAAAAAGGGAAAGGATACAGGTATTCATTGAGTGCATATAATATGCCAGGTATGAGGCCTAAGCCCTTCACAGGGGGGAAACACATGTAACCTTCATAAGAATTCTTAGAGATGGGTGTGGTTTCTCCAAATCTGCAGAGAAGGAATCAATATTGTAGTTGACAGTGTTTGGTTGAGTTTTAGTCTTCCTGTTGTTTTTTTCAATCATCTTCATCCCCTCTCCCTATATCTGGGGAGCTCCCCATCTTCTAAGTCTTGCAGAGAGATGGAGTCTGCCTCCCTGAAGCTGGTAAGACTAGATACTTCCTTTCCTAGCCTTCCCTCCTGCTCAGGCAAGAGCGTGTGAGCTAGGCTTGGCCAGTCAGATGCATCAGCCATGAACTTTGATTTGGGAGCTCATAGCACAAGCAACAGGGATGGCAAAGGAGGAGGAGAAACAGTGTGGCAACATCCAACATCCTGTTTTGGTGTTGGCAGTGTCCTCACAGGACAGCTCCCATGGTATGGTTGTTCTGGCCATTTTGTCTCCCTGGGTCTCTCCTCATTTTCCATGCTAGTCTCCCAGACACCCTGCAAATTCTATGAGCAACCTAATATTCTTTCAGTAAGTTCATTTTCTCGGGAACCATTCAGAGTAGGGTTGCTTTGCTTGGAACTGTGGACTTGGTTGGGCTGATTCAACAGCCTTGGAGAAGACTAGCAAATTCCAGTTGGGAAGAGGCAGAGCAGAGATCTGGACACTGGTCAGTCTGAAGGCAGAGCCCAGGCTTCCCCACTATTTCTGCACTGCTCTGAGGGGGGAACACCGGAAGAACTCTGATCCCATTTACAGCTGAGGCACAGAGGAGAGAGATAAGCCTAGAAGGGACTGGAACCCTGGATTGGGCTGCCATTCCCTGGTTCTTTCTAGTGTACCAAAGTCATCCCCAACAGCACCACTCCCTGACATAAAAGATCTTGTTTCACACTAACTGAGGCACCCGTGTCAGAGGAAGCAGACCCTGGAGATGAGTAGAAGCAGAGGTAAATTGAGACTAGACAAGAAAACAGGTGAGGGCTCGCTGGACCTTAAGCAGTGATTTCTAAAAGTCTCATCACTGAACAAGATTCAAATCTGTGATCACCGCCAGGTCCTGGGAAACTGGGAGAGGGCATGAACGATTGTCTGGGGATTAGAGCGGTGGACTCCCTGCCCCTTTGGGGAACAGGGATAGAGAGTAAGCAGAAAGGACAGCTGAGAGGCAGCGACAAACATCTAAGGGTAAGACCGAATTCTCGGATCCTGTTTTCCTGTGTGCAAAATGCGGACAGCCCCAAGAGCTGCATCGGCCTGCCTGAGAGCAATCGATGACAGCAATTTTAGAAACAACCTAGAGCACTTGATGTGTGCCGCACACCATTTTAAGGGCTTTCATACATAAATTCTTTCAATCCTCACCGAAACCCTAGGCACTGGGTCCTGCTGCTGTAGTCTCTGTCTCCCTGATGAGAAAATAGGGCACAGAAAGGTTAAGCAACTCATCCCATTACAGCAAGTAATTGGTACGGCTAGGACGTGAACCCAGGTATTTTAGCTCCAAAACTGGTAGAGCTTCAGTCCTGGGCTAATCAAGTATTATAATGTATGCAATGGAGCCTTGTGACTGAGTTGTTTCACACATATTAGCAAACAATTTACTTGATGCCAAGATAGATAAGAAGCTCCAAGAAAGGAGGTGCAGGCCTGTCTTGTAAGCCAATAATGGGCACATGACGTGCATTAGTAAAGAGAGGATGGGAGGGGGGGAGGCTAGGAGGAAGAGGAAGAGGGATGGAGAAGAAAGAAAAGAACAGAGGGAAAGAGGGAGGAAGGAAAAGGAAGGAAGAAAATAGAGGGAGGGAGAAAAGGAGGAGGGAAAAGGAAGGAAAGAAGGTAAGAAAACATAAAATGAGGATTCAGATGGGAGCAAGGAGATGGAACTTTGCCATCTGGAAGTGAGAAAGAGCAGGATGTGGAAACCAGTTTCTAAATGGGGGTCCTGTGAAGCATGCTTGGAAAGCCCTCAGCCAGGTTTCCCAAGGAAGTTTGCTGATTGCTTCTATATACTGCCTACTGGATTAAAAAAAAAAAAAAAACAGCCCCTCAGTGTTCAGTTCCTTTGTGTTCTCACGTTTTGATGGTGCACACATCGTGGGGTCGGGCGGACAGATGAGGGCACATCTAGCCAGATGCATGCATGTGCAGGTAGAGGTGTGCGCGCAACTCTGGGCACAAACGGAATCCCGCAGGCATGCCCAGCTTGCGATGTGCACAGTTGTGCAAGGATGTACAACAGGACCCAACAGTGAGTGTCTGCACCCCTGGGTGCATACACATATGTGCACACAGTTAATAAATAACGGGCTAGCGACAACTCGTGCTCACCACGCGCCAGCCTCTGCCCCAAGCATGTAGCAAATATCAGCTCCATTCAATGCTCAC
This sequence comes from Helogale parvula, assembly GCA_004023845.1. Lineage (NCBI taxonomy): Eukaryota > Metazoa > Chordata > Mammalia > Carnivora > Herpestidae > Helogale > Helogale parvula. The sequence continues at coordinate 260,396 of PJEM01000176.1, forward strand.
GGCGGCGGCGACGGGTGCGCCCTGTTACACACGTGTGCACGGCTCTGTCTGAGCTGCCCATGCACACATTTCTGTTCGGGAAGCACAGGCTCAGGCTGGCTGTCAATTTTCTGCTGCTTAACCCAAGCTACATGAATACCACCAGGAAGGCACACTTTCCTGGGCTGGAAGCAGTAACAATGAATTAAAAGACAGATCATAAAGTCCTTTCAAAATACCATCCACTTAAGAAATAGCAGACACCCAGCCTGCGTTTTCTTGCTGTGTAAACACATTCCCACCACCCCACTCACTTAAATAAGGCTCACTCCACTTTGGCATCCCCGCAAACACATTTTTTTTACAGTTTCTTTTTCAAAAACAAGATTGCTCCCCCGGCAACTGTTTCCAAGCACATTCCCTCATTCTGGGAGAGGGAAGGAAAAAGCAGAGCAAGCCTCTTGTTACTATACAGGGAACGCAGAGCAGGGGCAGGAGGAGAGCAGACGTGGGGAAGAGGCAGAGAAGCTGAGGCTGATGGTATGTAGTAAGCTGTACTTTCCCAGAAGGGAACTGGCCACATGCCCCCTGACCCAGCACTATTTCCCCCAGGCCCAGAAATGGTTTGGTTTGAAGGCTTCAGTGTATAGTGTATAGTGTGTAGTGTGGATATGCCAGTTAGGATCATCCTCTACTTCAGTGTGTGTGTGTGTCTGTGTGTTGCACACACATGCACATACATACCATCAAGGCTAGAGGCCATCCCTGGAGTAGCCTGGTATAGCTAAAGAGGAGATAGGAATTCTTTCCCTCCCAAAGGAGACATCTTTTTAACAACGGCACTTTCTCAACAGCATGTTGACTACTTACAACAGCAAAAATCATTCCGGGGGCAGGGGTGAAGGTGGGGTGGGGGTGGGAATAGGAGACTGGAAGCAAAGCCTGCTTTCCAGCCCCATCTATGCCTTTAATCCAGCAGGTAACTGTTCTCTGCAATTCATTCCATCCCATCCCATCCAAACGTGTCCCTCCAAGTCGTCCTACGAAATCCACTCCGAGCTCTGCCAAGCTCAGCCTATTCCATGCCATTCCAATCACAACTCATTCCACTGGATTCCAGTTCAATCCATTCATCCCTCATCCATGTCCACTGCTTCTCAGGCTCTTCCATTTCAAGTCACTGTGCCTCACTCCATTCCGTTCTATTTCATCCTGTTCCATTATTTCACTGTCTTCTTAACCATTTTGATCTGTTCCAGCATCTGCTGCCAGAAGTATTCATCAACAGCTACATCGTGAGCCATCCTGAGTACCATGAGGGATATGGAGAGAGGGACAGAGTCCCCATCCCCACAATCCTCTTGGGGAGGCAGAGACAACCCTTACAAAATAATAGCACACGTAACCCTCTCTGCCTTCACTCTCAGTTGAATCCAGAATCATGGCCAAAACCTAAAACTAAACCAAACCCAAATCTAAACCAAAACCCAAAGGCCTCGCTATGTACAGGTCATGAAGAAGAAGCCAAATCTTCTTTGGTGCCTTGTAGAGGGAAAGCCAGACTAAGAAGGGGTCAAATTCCAGATATTCTCCTTTGCAGCTACAGTCGACTGGGTTAGGTACCAAACAGTCTCAAAAATCTCAGTGGGTTAAAACAAAGATTTATTTCTCATTCATGATTCATGTCTTTCATGCACTGGCTGGGGGTGCTGCTCCATGTATCAGTCTGTATCTGGAACGCTGCCAATCACCACGGTCAAGGCAAGAAGCACATGGCAAATAATGGAGTGGCCCCTCAATGTATCGGCTTTCTAACCCAGAAGAGATAGGCTTCATTTCTACTCACCTGCCACTGTCCTAAACAAGTCACATGCCCATACTCAAAGGGCAGTGCAGAGAAATCACACTTTGAGAAGGTCAAATCGGAAATTCTCATGTGCTTAGGAAGAGAACCGGAACTATTTGCTGGACAGCGCCAATGGCTGCCACACCTGCTGGGTATCTCGTCTAGAGATCCCTATCTTAACTTCCTGGAACCTCAGTTTCCATGCTTATAAAATGGGGATAATGAACACCTACTTCTTAGGTCTGTTGCAGATGCTAAGTGAGAGAGGTATGGAAAGAACCCGCACATAGTAGGTACTTAATAAATCTGAGTTCCCCTCCCTGAGCCTCTCTGCATGGCGTTCCCTGCCAACCTCCTGACTAAAGCATCAGAGGTGCAAAGTAGATGGCTGTTATCTGGGAACAGAGGAGAGATTTCAGTCCCCCACCCCCAGCCCAGCCCTCATATCTGTTGCCTCTCTTTGAAACAGGAGCTTCAGCCACCTGCTCGTTGATGATCCATCTGCTTTGCAAATGTAAAAATGTAATTATATCACAACACTGATTTCTGATGGGCATAGACCAATACCCAGAGATGCCTCGTTCCCAAACATTGCAGGAAAAAAGTACCATACTCCCCGGAGCAGAAGTGTAATCAAAAGGAATCAAGCACAATATTTTCTCAGGCTCCAGAGAAGCCTGGCAAACATCCTGGAACATCAGGTTTGGACCCTTCCAGAGGGGCCGCATCTCTCTGTTTGCTGGAGCTTGTAATAGGTGGAAGTGGTCCTCCAGGGCGCATTTTTTTCCCTTGTCTAAAGTCCCTCTGGGGGGCAGAGATGGAGAGGCTCTTTTTTGGTGGGAAGTCACACACTGGAGGTCTAGAACACACAAGGTTCTAGAACAATGGGCAAAAAACGATTCACTGAAGAATCCAATGAACACCAGAAGGGAAGAGACCAAGAGCAAGAAACTTGCACTATCAGTTTAGGAGGCCACCATTCCCTCCAAGTACCTCCTTTGTGCTGGGTCTTGGAACAAAACTATGATTGTCCACCTGTGAGGACTGAAACACCAACCTTTCCATTAAAAGCCCAATGTGGAAACGAACATTTATAGGCGACCCCTGTTTTAGAAATGTGTTGTTTATTCTGATAATCTGTAACTATATCGTATTGCTATTGCAAACGACCACACAAATGTGTGGCTTGACACAACACAAATTTATTATTTTATGTTTCTTGAGGCCAGAGGTCCACATGGGTTTTGTGGGGCTAAAAACAAGGTGTCAACAGGGTTCTGTTATTTTCTAGGGGAGAAGCGTTTTCTTATCTTTTCCAGTCTCTAGAAACTGTACTCATTCTTTGTCTCATGGCTCTTTTCCATCTCTAAAGTCAGCATTGGCTGGTTGAGTTTTTCTTATAAGACATCACTCTGACTAGCGCACCCACATTTAAAGGACCCTTGTGATTACAATGGCTTACTTGGACAACCTATCTCCCGGTCTTAAAGTCAGTCCAACGATCAGCAACTTCAATTCCATCTGCAATCTTAATTTCCTCTGGCCATGTCCCGTAACATAAGCGTGGTTTCTAGGATTAGAATGTGGACATCTTTGGGACTATTTTCTTCCCACCACATTATCTATTCTTCTGATGCATCTTGGTCAATCCAGCCAACAGGGTGTTCTCTCCTTGCCTGGACAAGGACTGCACATGTGACCCAAGGTAGGCCTGCCGCTGGGATTTAAATCTTGAGTTGAGTGTCTCACCAATGAAAAACGGTTGAAGTTCACCCATCCCAATGACAGAGCATGCCGAAAAAACACCTTTGGTTCCAGTTCTCTGAAACTTCCCTGATCTCTGTCCTTTCTAAAGTGAGGTTCCCTAGCATTTACCCTGATTCCGTGAGCCATCCCCTATTTCTTGCGATTGATCATTTATTTGTTTAATGCAGAATTAGTTTCTGTTGCTTGCAACCCACGAGCCCTGAGAGATTCAGGCACAAAGAGAGGCGCACAGGGACGACGAGAGAAATTCACAGAACCTCAAGATAAAGCCGGCACGGAGACACACTCTCCTGACTCGTATGGAGGACAGCAGACTTATTTTGAAAAAAAAAAAGAAAGAAAGAAAGGAAGGAAAGTGAGTCTGAAATAAATAGCTCGACCAGATGAATTTATTTCTAGGGAGTGGTAGTGGTAGACTTGTTATATGCATCTCTGGGTATTTTCACAGTTCCATTGTTGGAACGAGCCCCTTTTATTTATTTACACTGAATGAAAAGAGCAGTATGATAATATGCATGAAATAAGGGTTCTACATATTGTTTTCTTCCCTGATCTTTTTCTCACGTGATTTAATCTAGGGAGCCATTCTGATCCCTACAGGCAGAGGCTGCAGAATTGACTGCTCCCGCTGTCCATTCAGTCATTCAAAATTAATTATAGCACCTACTCTGTGCCAACAAACTGAGGGATGTGCAGACAAAAAAGTCAGACTCCCTGGGCCTAAAGGTCTTGCTTAGTGACTCATTTAAGAAAAATTTCCTAAGCATACCTACTAGGTGTCAGCGACATGGTCCTGTACTCAATGGAGATTAGAGTCTAAAGACAGAGGAGACGTGCTGGTGTGCAGAATGATCAGCAAGGAATCTACTTTTTCTGAAGGAGTGAAGTACATTCGGCTAATTGATAAGCATATAAAATATATTTAGTTCAAGAATTTGTAAAGGTTTAATTATGCAGTCATGTAAATTTGGAAATATTCTTTATATAACAGCAGTAGAGATAGATCCTAATTGAAGGGAGTCGAGGGAGCATGTATTGGTGGGTAGGATATATAAAGAGGATATAGCTACAGAGTCTTTATATTCTTGTGAACATAAGAGGAAGTTAAACTTCTTGCTGTTCAGTCAGATGAAGGGAAGATACGGTCTACCGAAAACCAAAGACACTGGGTACCATTCTTGGTTGCTCCATTTTTGGATCACTCTTCTCTTGTTAATTATAACATTAAAAAAACCTATCTGCAAGTAAATATGCAATAATTAAGGGCAGAGTTTCCCACAATCTGCTGGTTCCACCTTGGAAATATTGGGATAGATCTTGGGAACAGTTTAAGAGGAGGGCAAAGATGAAGATCGTATGGAGAAAGATTCGGGGATTCAATAAAAGGGAGAGACTTACCTCATCTTGCCTACATGTGGTATCTACCTGTGTTTTCCTCCATGGTCATGGTTGAAACCAAATGAAATAAACCAAATGCTCACAGATGCACTTTACTTCACTTACCCGGTCTCTCACCATCATTGCACAGGGGGAGTCCTAGACAGTGTTCCTCAAATATCATTATGTAAACGAATCACCTCATTATTAAAATTTATATTCCAGCTCAGCAGGTCTGGGGTAGGGTTGAAATTCTGCATCTCTGACCAATCTCCCAGATGATGATGACAACTCCCCGGAACATACGCTCAACAGCAAGGCTTGGAGTAGACGGATCTCATCATCCTAAAGACTGTTGTCAGCCCTCCTTCTTAGCTACTCCTGCTATCTCTTGCTGCCGCCAAACAGGGTCCAATCTGCCACAAAGGGGAAGGGTGGGGGACAAGGGTCACCATGCGCAAGAAGCAGTGCCAGAGTGGAAGAATCCTGAGTCTTTCTTGGGGTATCTGGGAACACCAACCAGGGACGAGCTCACACTTGAAGGGTGAGTACAAGTTTGCCGACACAATGAGGAAGGGGATGGCAGTACATGGAGAGAAATCAGCATGAGCAAAGACACAGAGCTCTAACAAATGTAGAATATTTGAGGAACTACTGAAGGGTCAATGTGGGGCAAGAGTAAACTGCGACCTTCAAAGGAAAAACCAAAGAGCAGGGCTTCTTTAGAATTCAATCTTGGTCAGAGTTGACACCAGAAAATAGGTTTGGTTTGAAGAAAAAAAAAAAGATATTCTGAAGACTACCGAGTGTTTTCTATATGCTATGTTCTTTTCATGATTCTATCTTTTGGACATCACAACAATCCCCATGTTAGAATTGGGGAAAGTGAGGCTTAGAGAAACCAAGGAACTTCCCCAAGGCCAAAGAGCTAATGGATGAAAGAGCTGGAATGTGACCCAAGATAGCCTCATTCTAGGCACCATGCACTTAACCACCATGCAGTACTATCACCCCCCCCCACCCGCCTGGGATAGTAGCCTGGAACAGTGGCCACTCCATCTCCGCCAGTAGGTGGCCTCTGGAAACCCTCTGTGACCCCGTGTCCAGTGAGTATGAACAGCAGAGCCCAAGGCACTGAGCCACAGTTTCTCCACACAGGCCCCCTCATCTCTATTCCAACCTGTCCTTCAACAGTCATGGTTGAAACTTGAGCCTGATCAGCTGGAGTCCCCACTCCTTTCCCCAGGTATGTGACTCACATCAAGAGAGCTTGGGAAGGCGTATGTGGCAAGAAAAGACCATTTTTTCACGTCGTGATCTCGGCTTTACTGTGTTCAGGAAGCTCATCGAATGGGCTGAGGGCATCACTTCCCCCCAAATAGTCCACCCCTTAACCAGAGCAGTATATTCCTTTGCCTAGAACACCTGCTGCTGCCGCTGCTGCTGGATGAAAGGGCCTTACACTCCCATCACCAAGGGTGGAGCAGGCACTGACGTCAGAAGGCAGAGCTGTTTGAGTTACATAATCCCAGAAGCTGCCTGAGCACGGAATAAGGCCATATTTAACACCAGGGAGCTAAAAATAGGCAAATAGAATTTTATTTCCCCATAAAAATTTTAAACTTTAAATAATACTTTTTTTAGTGATCCTAGGCAAGGATTGCATTTGGCCCCGGGCAATGTTTTCACTGTTGAAATATGATTACTAGGAAATAAGTATGGTATACACACACGGTATAATCACGGCATATGTGTGTATGCATATATGTGAGTGAATGAGGGTGTGCGTGTGTGTGTGTGTATGGGGTATGTGTGTGCGGGTAAATATAGCTGGAGATACGGCTGTGGATGCGCATATAGACATAGAGAGAGATATCAATAGAATATGGGCTGGGGTCTGCTGTGGAGAGGTGGTAGAGGAATGCTTATGTAACTTGGGTGAGAAGGTGAGTATGATATGTGTCTATTTGGGGAGCCGGCAGGTTCTGATGCAGGTGTGTAGTGTATTTCTGTGGCTAAGAGCATGAGCTGTATGGGTGTGTTGTAGAAAATGCATGGTATGTGTGTTTGCAGGGGTGTGTAAGGGTGTGTGAGCATAAGGCACTGCATCTGCTCCTGCTTACGGGAGTGTGTGGTGGATATATTTCACTGAGTGTGGGGAACGTGTCTTTGTGTGTATTCAGAGAGTGTGGGGACGGGTGGGAAATGTGTGTTGACAGTGTGCGTATGTGGGCAGCGCCAGAACTCGAAGTTGAACACGCAGGTGGGTGCTGGGAGGGGTGCGTGCCTATTTGTGTGTGTGTGTGTGTGTGTGTGTGTGTGCGCGCGCGTGCATGCATGCCATGGCTGCTGACATAGGAAACGATGCTCACAGACTCTTGAGTACATCTTTCTAATGTTTAGAACATCCTAGATCCTCCTCCAACATTTTTCCAGAGACCTGTTTGAAGATGTTCTCCAGAACGCTAACTCACTGCTCTTCTTTGTCCCTTTGGGATTCCAACCCTTGATTACCCCCTTCGACTAGGCAAAAAGTATTTCGAGAAATTAGCATCCCTTGGTACATATGGGCTTTGCTCAAACTCTGGTATACAGACAAAAATTTTCCCACCTAATGGAGATGGTCAAAACGAAAACGACAAACCTGTCCTGAGCAGAAATTACACGCAGTTAAAGCTCAGTTCACATTTTCCCATGAGAATTAAGAAGACAGTGTGGCGTAGAAGAAATTCTCTGGCTTTAGGGTTTCTAGTTTCTGCTCTGTCACTATTCTGTGGTCTAGTCTTAGGCAAACCTGTCCCCTTCTTAGTTCTAGAGTCATCTTAATTTTTAACTATCCCAACACTTTTTAATGTGTTTAACAACTTTTCATTGGCTCCCTATAGCCCTCTGGATAGTATCCAATCTCCTTAGCATGCCATTCAAGACACTCCTTGATCGACTGTACTAGTTTCTCATTCCCTGCCCTTTTCCCACCATATCTTTTAGGCTCTGGCTGTTCCTCAAAGGCAATATAATCCCTCCAAGAAAAACACAGGTTGCTGACCCTTGTGCTGAGTAAGCCCAACTTGGCTGTCTTCCCTCTGTAGAAACACCAAGGACCAGGAAGGACATGTCCTACCATATTCATTCATTCATTCATTCAAAATATTTTGGGGCAATTAAAAAGTTCCAGAAACTCAACTACCTTCTAAAATGCAGTAGCCAGCTAAAAGGTAGATACTTTGCCCTCGTAAAGCTTATATATTAAAATTGATGGAAATCAGACTTTTCTCCAGAAAGCTGGTCCCATCACCTGTGCATGAATCTGGAGTGAAAGAAAGTTTCAAGGAAAGATCCCATCCATCAAGTTGGTATCTCAATAGTAATGGCTAAGAGCATGAGTTCAAGATTAGGCAAACCGATGCTTAAATTCTGACTTTGCCACAGTGTCTCATTGTAAGAGCTCAAAAAAGGTTGGCTTTAAGAAGGACGTACCTAACTTCCTCCCAGTGGACTTGGATAATAACCCTTTCATTTCCTGAATGCAAAAATTTTGACTTCAGTTAAGAGTCTTGTCCATTGGGCTGAGGTTTCCAGTGTCTTCCCTAGTCAAATAACTGTAAAATTTTCATGATGTACTGGGATGTAACTCGATAATATCAGCAATGTTTCATATGTTGTGTTCACTGATAAAGCTTCTGTGTCTAGAACAGTTTCCAACACAGAGTAGGTTATTTTCAGTAAGTTATTTGTTAGGAAAATGAATACTGTACCTGTCAGCAGACTGCAGAAATCGATCTGTCCGATCGTTACTATTATTGACAACTGCCACTTTACCCCTAAACTGTGAAATGCGTTCTGCACCTCACCTTTAATTCTCTCAATAAAATCATGAAGTGGGTCTGATTAATTCTGTTTTATAGCTGTGCAAGCTAAGTAATCTAAGACCCGGTGAAGTTAAAACTTGCCCAAGGCCGCATAATTGCTAAGTGACACAAATGGAATTCGAATTCAAGGTTGGTTCCAATATCGGACTGTGCTGCAATCCAGGCACCCCTTTGGTTTCCTGGGGAGAGGCAGAGAATCTTTTTTCCCTCTTGTCTCTGATGGAGGATCCAAACTAGACAGCGAAGAGCACAGGCAAAGAGACGGGCATTAAGGAAACAATAGGGCAGAAGACACTGCATGGTCAATAACTGCTGAGAAATCATGGCACTAATTAAGGAAGATGCACCTTGTTCTGCCAAAAGCTCTATCTTCTTGCAGGAATCAATAAATCAAAAATAATTGTTTACTTTGTCTAGGCTCCCTGCCTTCTCTTCTGCCTGTGTTTTTTCTTCCATTCTTTGTATAATGTGAAAGTTGATGAAGGAGCCTCATTTCCACTAATGAAAGAAACTTAATTTTTTTGGCACTAGATCCCTCATTAAGAAGAGCAAAATCTACTTAGTGGTGCCTTCTGCTTCCTCCCATTTGTCCAAACCAAAGCCCAAGATCAGCAGAAGGCCAGTTTTCACATGTAGTTTGAACTCCCATTAAATCTTTTGTTTCAGGAAGGGCATTTAATGATAGATGGGAACAGTCAGTAGAATGACACCAGCCCTGGCCTTTTGTTTTTTGTTTATCTTGCCACTTTCTCCCCCAATAGTGTATGCAAGGCCAACAGCGATGTGGCCCCAGAGAACCTGGAGTCTACAAACCTGGTTATCCACTGAACAGAAGATGGACACCAGAGTAGAAATAAATAATATCAACTTAAAGAAGTAGTAAGGAAGTAAAAAAAATCTCCCAGGCTGGGACATAACAGTAGATCTATCCATTAGCAGAATTCCCGCCCAACGACAAGGAAGAAGACATCCGTCATGCCCTTCCAAGGGCTGTGCAAGACATGTCCAGGACTATGCTACCAACTTAAGTATGTTTTCTGATACATGTAATAAGTCAAGTGATAAACTGATAAGTGTTTAACAATCAGATTTCTGGGGGAGGAAGAAAAAGCAGTAATTTGTAACACTTGTCAGTTACCATGGTGTACATACTCTCAGCATGCCCAACTGCAAGCAACCAACAGGAATGCTGGATTTGGGGAAAGACGTGTACAGTTGATCCTTGTAGGTCAAAACAAGCATGCTCCAGCATCCCCGGTGGTATCCCCATAGGAATATTTTGACTGTAATTTAGCTTCCCATATGGTGTGACCCACAGGACAGAGTTCACTTATCTGCCCAATGTCGTCTGCTTGATAACCAACTCTTCCTTTCAGTGGCAACAGATATATTTTTATGATGGTTTATACATCAGTCTGGTGGGAGTCAATTCCTGGAGCCAGACTGCCATCAAGAGGGACAGCCAATAAGGACAGGGAGCACAGCTGGTGTATGGTGACCAGACCACAGCTGCCCACCTGGGACCAGTGTAGCTGCCCAGTGGTCTTCCTTCTGCCATGTGTGAAGTCCTTACCACCCTCTGTTGTAATTTTGTTTTGTTTGAATTCCAAAATGATAGGCACATGATAGGTCCTATGAGGACCTTTACTCATCTCCATATGCTCTTAAGTTCATCCCCGCTGACTGGACTATATCTTCTCCCATAAAAAATATAAAAAGGGGAATTAGGGAAAGCCTTATAGCCCCTGTGACACACTCTATAGCATCCTGAATAATGTTCCCTCTAAAAAAAATTCCTCAACAGTGTACTACCATGCTTTAACTTGCTTCAAAGTAGTAAGGTCTCTGCATTGCCATGGAAATGTCTCTCCCTTGGGGAAATAATGACATGATAAAAAAAAACAGTATTAAATCTGGGGTCAAAAAAAGGCAGAGGTGAGCCAGGTGATGAACAATCAAAAAAATGACTGGATAATGCGTTGTCAGCAGTCTTCATATGAAGGGCAAGATAACTATGTCTGGCTCCAATATCAAGACCTGGAGGCTGAGTATTATGGACTAATGGTCTCTACTCGCAAAGTTCCCACTGAAGCTGGCCAAAGGGTTGTAGTCATTAATTGGGGTATGATTACATGCATTTATCTGGACTGTGAAAACCAAGTGGAACCAAGTGGAGCTCAAAAGCTGCATTTAAATTGCCTGGCTCAGGGAGTATAGTTGGGGGACTCGAAGTGTATAGCCACAGAAGGGCACGTGTAGGCTGTTACTGATGTGGACTTGGGGACACAAGTAGTTGTGGCTATGCCATTTGGCCTGGCCATGCTAGACGCCCCCTATCTATCACAATTATAATGATCCTTGGGCTCCCACTTCACCCAGTCCACACCCAGACAGGAAAGACCTAGAGCCAGACTCAGCAGAGCCTTCTCCAACTGGATACGGGTTTAAGGATGAGGCTCAGAGACATTTCTAGTATGGGGATGCTGGGACTTTATTTCAGATAGAATAGAAAGCCATGTTTATTTACATTTATATGGTAAGGAATCTTCCTACCATCTGAGTTAATTTTCTGCTTCAGCATGGATGACCTATGGACAGGTCCCTTCATGGTTATCAATGTGAACTGTCATTCATCAGTGTCCAGTATTATAGCTACCGAGGAAAGGGGAGTCATGGGAAGTATCAACAAGCCACTACGTTTTTAGACAAATCCCCATGCCTTGCCCATTGTCTTACTTGACTACCAAGTGATGGCAATAAACTTCAATGAACTAAGACTCTGAAATGGGAAATGGGGGCGAGAGGTATACAGGAGCTCTCTGTACTAAGTTTGCAACTTTTCTAGAAGTCTAAACCATTCTAAAGTAAAACACTTAGAAACAAAAGACTATTAAATCATTTCCAGTTCGCTGAGATTTTACTTAGGGTTCCAGATATCACTCAGCCCACAAAATCATTGCTCTAGTGGGCAAGTCTGGATTTGACTATCCTGTTGAAAACTCACCATCGGTAATGTTTCCAACTACATTTAAAAATGCATAGTAAAAAGACTAGAAAATAAGAAATTGTTGCCTTTGGAGCATTGGCTTCCCTAGGTAAGATGTTTTGTTTTGTTTTATTTTGTTTTGTTTTCTAGCTCTTTGATTTTTCTTCTAAAATTTCCGCCATTACTTTTGAGGGAAATCAGATATGCAAAAAGGCTTCACTGATGCCTAACTATCTACAAAGTAAAGCTTTTCAGTGTAATATACCAGAGCCTCTGGGGGCTGGTCTTGTTCCTCTGATTTCATCATCTACTACTCCACTTCCTTCTAGAGGTGACAGTATTTCTGGACAGTTCCAAATGCCCATACATGTTCCATACATGTCCTGTGGCTTCACAACTTGGAATCTTCGTATATCTTAATCCTACAACTTGAAATACCTCACCTCCTCCCCAGTCTAATTTTTGGATGTTTCCTTCAAAACCTGGTTAATATCACCTTTCTTGGGAAAGCCACCCTGATGCCACCAAGCCTCCCTACAGAGCTGATGCTCTCCCCTCACTGTCATGCACAGGTTTCTATCAGTGCACATGTAACACTGATTGGTATTGATGTGTTTGCATGTTTAGTCTGACCACAAAATCACGGAGGGCAAGGTAGCGTGTGATGTATTATCACATTCCCAGTGACTAGTACTGCTTCTGGCATATGGAACTTACTGTAATAAATCCTTGTTGGGTGGATAGTGAATGGACTCATGAGATGTTTGCTTACCCCCAGAAGGGAGCATTAATGACTTATAAAAGAAAAAAGCTTGACCAACAGCCAAGAGCCAAAACAGAAAGACAGAGCCAAGCTGGGAAGTAGGGGGAGGAGTGGGTGGGAACCATGACAAAGGGTACAAGGATACAGATGACCAGGAGCCTCATTTGAGTCAGAACCAGGATGAGGGAGTCTGAGCCTGAAGGGCCGCCTCTTCTGAGGCCCCAGGGTCAGAGCTTCAAAGCGGTCTTGCTGTGAGATGGCAAACAAGACATTCTAACCTGACGTGCCGTGTTTACTCACACTGTCCTTATATTACTGGGAACAAAATGCTCATCAGACACCATCAAATCCATCGGTCTGCAAACTGCACTCCACAGGAATGTGGGATTCTACAGAATTTTTCAAAGGCAGAGAATGTGGAAGAGGCTTGAACTGCAGACACACCAAGTGGGGCAGTTCCACTCATGACTGGCTAATAGAGTGGCACCCACAGAAGATTCCTGAAGAAATGGCTCTGCTGATAAAGCAAGGGGAGGGAGGGGGGAAGAAGAGAGAGAGAGACGAAGAAAGGAAGGGGAAAGAAAAAGAAAGAAAGAAAGGAAGGAAGGAATGAAGGAAGGAAGGAAGGAAGGAAGGAAACAAAAAGAAAAAGAGGAGGAATCTCAAAAGGGGGGAGATGAAGATTGAGAAGGAAGGGAAAGGAAGAGAGAGAAGGAGAAAGATAGGGAGATGAAGGGAGGTAGGAACAAAAGAAAAAGAGGAGGAAGGGAGAGAGGAAACTAGAGAGAAAAGCAAGGAAAGGAGGAAGGAAGGAAGGAAGGGAGGGAGGAAAGGAAGAAGGGAGAGGAAGGAAGGAAAGAAAGAAGGAAGGGTGGAAGGAGGAAAGGAGGGAGAGAGGGAGGAGGGAAGGAAGGAAGGTGATGGAGCGAACAAAGTGAAGGAAGAGGAAAACAACAAACTAGTAATAACACTCAAACCTATCATAAGAAAACGAAGAGTCTGGAGAGGAACAGTTCTGAGGTCACATAGGAAGGAAACGTCACTTTCACGATGATGACTCTAGTCTTCTCATTCAAACTCGGTACATTTGTTTTAGAACAGAACATCCATTAGCTCCATTTCCAGGCCCTCCCTGCCCCCCACCGACCCCACCCTGCCCCACCTTTACCCTGCATTACAGTAAGGCACCCTAACTAAAGCTCCTGGCCTGAGGGGCACCTGGGTAACTCAGTTTAGCATCCAACTCTTGATTTCAGCTCAGGTCATTATCCCAGGGCCATGGGATGAAGTCCCACATGGGGCTCCATACTGAGTGTAGGGCCTGCTGAAGATTCTGTTTCTCCCTCTCTCTCTGCCTTTCTTCCCCTGCTCATGCTCTCTCTCCAAAATAACATAAACAATTAAAAAAAAAAAAAAGCTCCCAGCCTAAGGTGCCAATGAAGCAAAAGTGAAGGTAGGTGGAGTAGAGTTAAAAACTTGAGATGGACGATCAGACACTCTGGCCATCTCATGAGGCACAAATCCTGCAAAAAGATATTGCCAAGTAGGGAATCCTCATGACCTGCTCCCATGAATGCAGAGAAATGATTCATAATTACAGCAGCAATTGTTTGCATGGAAATAAGAGATGGTGTGTCTGGAAATCCCGTGTCCTCCTAAATGGCTCAAATACTCCCTTTGTGAGGCATCCATATTCCTGAATCACTGAAAAAATAAAATCCCTCTAAAAAGAGAGCTTTCATAAGACTTGGAGGGATGGTTAGTAGAGCCTAAGGTCTGGGGGCTACCATATTTGTTCCTTCAACATTCATTTCCCTGAGGGCCTCCTGTATGCAGGTACTGCCCTAGGAGATGGACATACAGAAGTGAGGATGTGGGCCCCTGTTCTCAAAGGGTAGAGTATGCTGATTATAATCATGTGTGATAAGTAAGGGATGTAAGGGAGGGATCATGAGAACCTCCTCTCTCACCCATCCCCGCAAAGATGAGTAGAGACCAGTTCCTGGACCAGAGGTTCTCAACTTTACCTGGCATATGGACTACCAGGGGATCTTGTTCACATGCGGGTTCTGATTCAGCAGCTGGGGGATAGGGTCTCAGATTTTGCATGTCAGATGGATCCCAGGGGATGCTTATACTGCTGTTTGCAGACCACACCGAGAGAATGTCCTAGAACAGAGTCACTCAAAACATGGCCTATGAACTAGCAGCATCAGGATCACTGTTGAGTATGCATAGATGCAGATTCTCAGGCTTTACTAAAGACCTACTAAATCAGAATCTCTGATGATAAAGCCCAGAAAGCTGTGTTCTATCAAATTCTCATGGTGATTTTTATATCTGCTAACATTTGAGAAGCAGCCTCCTTGTGGATCTGCAAGAAGAAAGAGATAATACTGCCAGGTTAAGAACTCCGCTCAACAGCGTCTAGCATGGACTCTACTATCTGCCTCCAAGTTCAGCTCCAACAAATATTTCTCATTCACTTGGCCAGTTCTCAGGGAAACTGAAAACTCCTGGAGGGGAAAGATACATCCTGTTGAAATGCCACAAAGATGGTAAGTGTGTGGCACGTGGGCCCCCATATGCTCCTTCTGTTCCTGTGACAGACATCATTAATCAATCCCTGTTCTCTTTTTTGCTTAACCCAGGCCCTATTTCAGAAACCTCAAGCGAGCTCTCCAGGCATCCCTGACTGACTGAGAGAAACTTGTACCTAACAGAGAACCCTTCTAATCCTTTAAATCATCATGGACTAAGAACTTTAGTTAAAATAAATATTTTACCAAGTATAAAGAAAAAAAGCACCATCATCACTTTTCTTCCTGGTGTGCATTTCTCAGGAAGAATCCATATACCAGGGTCATCAGTGCGAGTGACCAAACCACCTACTCAGCAAGTGACATTTGCAGACTTCATCTAAGGGGAAGAGTAGAAGGGGAAGGAAATGAGTGTTTACTCAGCACATACTATGGGCCAGGTACCTTCCTAAGAGCTTTATGTATAGAATACTTGTCTAATCCTCACTATAACAGTAGGGGGTAAATTCTGTCACCTATATTCTATAGAGGAGTTTCAGGGAAGTTATGTAAGTTATCTGTTGTCAAGCAGCTGCTAATAAAGAGCTTGAATTCAAGCCCAGGTCTTTCAGGCTTGAAATATGGGTCTTTTGCTAGTACATTCTAGTAAACAGAGGCATCGCTGATATGGTTGATTAAAAAAACCAAGACCACAGAAGAGCAAGGGCTTATTTCTCGATAGCTCTAACCATTACAAGAGCCTGTGGATTCTCCTAAAGGGTCATCTTAGCCCAGATTCTCTGAGTATCAGATGGCCTGGGATGCAGATTTCAGCTTCTGGTTGATCCCAAAGGATCAATAGTGGCTTGGAATATTTGCCCCAGGAACACAAAATCCTGAGGAAACAAATTGGTGGCTTGATCAAACAAAACCCAAAGGAATGATCTGTTGCTTTAAATACTAAATCTTCAGCCTGGTTTATTTCCCTAAATTAGCCCTTGATGGGGAGTATAATACAATAAATACATCCACCTTGCTGTTGATATTATTATATATTATAATAATTCCATTATTATCATTATTACTATTATAACAATGTCACAGGTCGGGTTCTCCAAAAACGGATGCTGAAATGGAATTTAGGGCACAGGGTGTTTACTAGGAGTCAACATCTATCTGTGAGGGAAAAGGGGACAGAAGCAAGATGGGGCAGAGTGAGACATCGAACTTCAAATCAAACTCAAAAAGCCTGACACCCCAGGAAGGAGATCTGGAACAAATATTGTCCATCAGGGCTGTTCCCCTTCATACCAAAATGGTCCAACCTTTATAAAAATGCCTCATTTAGTCACTAGATACCGAATGGTCTGGGACCAATGTGACAGTACAGCTCTCTCCAGCTGAGGCCAACCTTGAAGGAAGTGGTAGCTATTGACCCTCAACCGATCACATTCCTGGTAGCTGGACAGCAAGTCCTTCTTTGAAGGAAAATGCAGCCATTTGAATGGGGCTTTACAGTTTATGACATTTTCATATCATGGTGCCTGTGACCAGAGCTGCAAAGAAAGAAGCAAAATTCAGGGAAGAATCTGAAACCTTAAGTTATCCAGGCACCATTGGGCAATGACCCACATTTCCAGAGCCTGTTGCTTGCCACAGTATTATTCTGATAGGATAAAGAGAAATGAAAATCAGGGACATTGCTTAGGAGTAAGTCGCCCCCCTCTCAAATTTTTATTTAAATTCCAGTTAGTTAACAAAGAGTCAAATAGTAGTTTCAGGAGTAGAATTCAGTGACTCATCACTTACATACAACACCTTAATGCCCATCCCCCACTCACCTCCCTCCATCAACCCTCGGTTTGTTCTCTAAGAGTCTCTTATGGTTTGTTTCCTTCTCTCTCTTTTTGCCCCTCCCATATGTTTATCTGTTTTGTTTCTTAGATTCCACATAAGTGAAATCATATGGTGTTTGTCTTTCTCTGACTGACATATTTTGCTTAGCATAATACACTCTAGCTCCATCTATCTCATTGAAAATGTCTCTGTGTGTCTGTGTATACACATATATACACATATTTACATCTTCTCTATCCATTCATCAGTTGATGGACATTTGGGCTCTCTCCATAGTTTGATTTCTGTTGATAACGCTGCTATAAACATCGAGGTGCACGTATCCCTTCAAACCTTTGTTTTTGTATCCTCGGATAAATACCCAGTAGTACAATGGCTGGATCATAGGGTATTTCTATTTCTAACTTTTTGAGGAAACTCCATACAGTTTTCCAGAGCAGCTGCACCAGTTTGCATTCCCACCAACAGTGTAAGACCGTTCTCCTTTCTCCACATCCTTGCCAACATCTGTTGTTTCTTGTGTTAATTTTAGCCATTCTGACAGGTGTGAGTTCTAATTCTTGGGCTTTTGATGATAATTTTTGTACAGTTTATCATAATAGAGAATGGTAATTTCCATATTCCCACCCTTTTGCATCAGGAGAGAATGCTCTCATATTTCATAAAACCAAAATCTGGAAAAATAAAGCATTCGTTTGGACGAGTCCCTCCTAGCCCTGTAGTCCCAATCTGGAGGACTGCTCAGTTAATTAGTCTACTTGTCTCTTTGCCTAGATTGTGAATTTCTAGAATGTGGAGATACCATCTCATTCCTCTTTGCTGCCTGAAACAAATGAAACTCAACAGATGAACACCGGGGAAGGGAAGGAAAAATCAGATAAAAACAGAGGGGGAGGCAAACCGTAAGAAACTCTTAAATACAGAGAACAAACTGAGGATCAGTGGTGGGGTGCTGGGTTGGGAGATGGGCTAAATGGGTGATGGGCATCACGGAGGGCAGTTTTCGGGATGAGCACTGGGAGGCATATGTAAGAGATGGCATCGCTGGGTTCTACTCCTGAAGCCAAGACTACACTGTATGTGAACTACCTTGAATTCACATTTTAAAAAAGTGGCCTTTGGTGTATTGAGTGAATAAAGGATGCCTTCGCTTCTTTCTGTCATGGTCTTACCTGGTGACTCTCTCCTAGTATGCCTTCCCCAAGAGATTGACTCAGTCACCAAGAATGCCCTCCCCCTCATGGAGAGGATCTAGAGATCTGGGCCACGGGATAAGTCCCCTAATATGTGATTTCAATCAGAAATGCCTTCCCACAAGCTACTCGCTCTTCCCCAAAAGTAATTCTGCAGTGATCTTCAGTTATCACGTCAGTGAGAGGGACTCAATGAGGTGTTGCTTTCAACTTTTGCTTCACACCTGTTCATTTCTCTATCTTTACGAGGAAAGCACTTGCTTGTCAGGACTTGCCAAAATGTCAGGATGGAGAAATGATAACATGACAGCAGTGGTTCTCAACTGGGGGAGATTTTGCCCCCCCCTTCGACCCAAGGGACATTTGGCAATGTCTGGGCACGTTTTGATTACAACCAAAAGAGGGAGAAGATGCTGCTGAATCTCGTGGGTAGAGGCCAGGATGCTGCTAAACATGCCCAAATGCACAGGACTTCCCTCTCCACTCAAAGAGTTATCAGCCCAGTTTCTGTCAGTAAGAAACTCTGCATTATAGGCACTGGAGGTTAGAAGCAGTCAAGATATGAAGCCATGCATTCCATAAATTTGGGACAGATAGTGACGAAGATCATGATGAACAGCAGTCACAGCAGTAAACATCTACTGGATGGCAGACATTCGCCTAAATACACACACACTTCTCACCGTTTTGTTCAGCCCTCATCCCCAACCGCCCTTTGAGGCAGGGGGTGTTACTATGCCCATTTTCCTAATAAGGAAACTGAGGCTCCCAAAGTCACCCAGCTGTTAGGTATCAGAGATGCTGTTCCCACCACTGCCTGGCCCTAAATCTGTATTTTTGACTACTCTGGTGAACTGAAAATCAAGAGAGAATTTCCCTTCTGGCTTCTAGGTTGATTCCTTTAGGAAAGAGACAGAACGCAAGAAAGCAAAGTGTTTGCCCTTCCTCAGGTTTTTGTGGAAGGAAGATACCAGGACTAAAGACTGAGCAGTGACTAGTGATTGTAGTCAAAGGGGACAAACGGCAGATCTGTGAGTCTGAGATCAGGTTCTCTTCCCACCATAGGGGCTAATAAGGGAGTCTGGTGTAGTGGAAAGAAAATTATATCAGGAAGCAATGGACACAGACTTGGGGTATGGCTCTGACACAAAAATGTTGTGGGACTTTGGACAAGTTACTGAAACTCTCAAGCTTGATTTTTCCTTTCTGGTGTTTCCCATATTTTCACTTTTAGCCTTTGCCATGGTTGTAGACAGCAGGAGTTGACAAACTGTGGCATGCAGCCCATATCTGGCTGTTTCTTGTTTTTGTCAATAAAGTTTTATTGGGGCAAGGCCACCTATGTCTATTTTCATGCTACCAGGGAAGAGCTGGGTAGTTGCAATAAAGATTGTATGGTCCACAAAGCCTAAAATACTTATTATCTAGTCCTTTACAGAACAAGTTTGTTGAGCCTTAGTGGAGAAGTCTCTTGATAGATTTTCTTTCTAAATCTGTGAAGTAAGAAAATAAAAACAAGCCTGTGATACAAACTATACTGAACCATCATGATACTCTAATAAAATCACCTATGTAGAAGTAATTTGAAAAAGTACTAAAAATATATGAATCATACTATTATTATTTATATATTTATTATGTGGTGTGTAATTATTTATAAATTACATAACACATATTTAAAATTATGTAAAATATATATTATGTATTTGCTACATATCAGTATTAATATTAGGTGATGGGGTATACAATATGCTATAGTAAAAAAAAATCAAGGGGCTCCTAGGTGGCTCAGTCAGTTGAGCATCCAACTCTTAACTTCAGCTCAGGTCATGATCACATGGTTGGTAAGATCAAGTCCTAAGTTGGGCTCCATGTTGATAGTGTAGAGCCTGTTGGGGGTATTCTCTGTCTGTCCCTGTCTGTCTCACCACCGTCCTCACCTCGCTCCTGCTTGTGGGCTCATTCAGTCAAAATAGATAAGTAAATAAATAACCCAAACCACATGGGATTGGGAATCAAGCACATCTTAGTTTGAATCCAAGCCCACTCAACTATTATTCTTGGGATTTGAAGTAGTTATTAAATTCCTTGAGGGTCAGTTTTCTTACCTGAGGGTATTATTATTAAACTGGGGAAGAGAAATAATGCATAATGGGGATAATTACACTTAATTCCTAAGGTTGCTGGAGGAGGGGGTGAAATAAGATACATTCAATCGTGTATACATCTGCCCACTGAATATGCCCTACAGATGCTGCTTCATGTACCCAGGGCTGTGCCAATCACCAGATGTACAGCCGTGCTCAGCCAGCCATGGTCCCTGCACCCTGGCACCCACGGTTTAGATGAACAGACCTTGGGCCACAAGTTCCAGCACATGTAAGTTCAGCGAGGACTCTGATGCATTCAAATGAAGCAGTAGCATGAGGGGGACAGCTACGAAGAGCTGAGAATTTTTCAAACGTACAAGAAATGACCTGGGTTCCCGGTTGTGAGACGCCTTCGAGGAGAGGCAGGGGATTCACAAGGCTGGAAGATCTGAACTCAGGGAAGAGAGAAGGAAGATAGAGCACCGTAGAGATCTGAGCACGGAATAGGGTGTGGGGTAAGAGAGGGCAAAGGGAGAGGAAGAGAATGTGAAAAAGGCAGGCCCAGGGGTCAGATCTCCACTACCGAGCATCATGGGACCTCGGGAGGGGGGGGACACCACACCCCCATCAGGGATGCCTCCTTCCCTCGCAGAAAGCAGCCCCCTGAGCTTATCAAGAGAAGCCCACACAGCTGCCAACACCTAGCAGAGCACAACCACATTCGTGTACGTGGTGGCAGAGGACACATGCATTTTTTTTTTTTAAACGAAACTGGTTCCCTTTTCTTCCTGAGAACCTAGCCACACCATATTTGCTAGGCTCCCTGGTAATGAGGTATAGCCACACAATACGTCCGGATTGTGTGATGTTTGCCCCTCAAATCGTGTTTAGTAAGAGCATCCCATCTTGTTCTCCATCTTACACGGTCCCCTGGTCTGCTAGGGGCCCATTGGAAGACTTCAGGGCCCTAAGAGAATGGCAGAGCCAGCAGAAGGAAGGGTCCTGAGTCCCTGAATGACTGCACGGAGCAGAGCTCACTGTGATGTGAACGGAAAATGAACACGGGTCATATTCACGCACTGGAAATTTGGAGTTGATGTTATTTTCCTTTGTAGCCCTAATTAACACATACAAGTATTTTATTTTCCCTTTATATACTTACTGCCACTAGAATGGAAGCTTCATGAAGACAAGAACTCTGTCTTCTCATTCACCCCTCTGTCTAGAACAGTGCGACATAAACAAGATGCTCAGAAACACATTTGTAGACACAACTACTGGTAGGTTGAGGACAAGATCAATGTCAGTCAGTGACGGAGGGTCACTGGGAAGGAGAGATAAAGACCACACACAATACAGCTCTTCTGTGAACAGTGAAGTTCTGTGCAGACATCCACCTTCCCCATCACTGCAGAAGTGCGCTGGTGGCCACACAGGCACAGAGCGGGCACGCGGGCATGGCCACAGCGAGTTCTTACAGCACGGCGGTGTAGACACAAGTACACAGACATAACACAGCTGGATTCCTATAGCACGATGGGAACTGGAAATGATCGTGTACTAAACAGAAGAGTGATTTCCCTGTGTCCACGTGGGACCCGTGTCTGCCTCCCGGTGCGTTGCAAGCGAAGCTCACAGATTCACACACCAAGCTTCGGCTTGGGGCCCAGCTACTGTGGGAACAGATGAGAATGCCAACACACTGGTACCCAGTTCTTTGTAGCTGCCTGGCACAGTGCTGAGAGTGTCATATATGTCCCATGATGCTGAATTCTCTTAGCCACCCTACATGGTAGGTGTTACTGCTATCTTCATTTTACAAATTCAACAAATCCAGGCTTACAGAGGTGAAGGAGGGTACTCAAAGCCACCCAGCTAGAGGGGCTTCCCAGATGCTGATCCGAGGCACATGCCTTCACCCCTCCACTAGTCTGTCTTCATCTGTAAAATGGGAGCAATAATGCATGCCTAACAAGTCTGTTTGGGGGATAAAATTAAATCAGACAATGCATACAGAATTCCCTGCCGATCACCTGGCACTGAGAAGGAGCTGGGAAACATGCCACCTTCCTTCCCTTCTCTTCCCTCCATTTGCCCAGGAGAGCCATTTTGTCCTAGGCAAGGTTCTGAGCTCCAAACACCAGCAGCAAGCAGAGGCTTTGTCCCCAAATGACTCTGCCACCAGGGCCAGCAGTGCGCACCAAACCCTTCATAGTATTTAAACTCCGTCTGGGCACCTAATTATCTTAATGATGCAAAATTCAAAATAGCACAGTCTGTGTGTACCCCAGGAAAAGTCCTGATCACAGACATGGGCCTATTAAACCAGAGAAAATAGTCTAATAAAAGAAGTTAACAAGTGGAGTACTTAGAATGGGAAAGGCTGACAGGTCATCATTGGGAGCCGGGCTCTCCTTGAGATTCCCTTCTTCCCGTCTGAGCTTCTCAAGATACCTCCACCTCCTCGCTTGGGTCTTGCATGCTTCAGGGGCTGTGACTCTTTTGTCGTGATGGTGTGATTTCATTCTCACAATCGTGTGAGGTAGACATGCCTAAGCCCATTTCTCAGACAAGGGGACTGATCCCTAGAGAAAGGTGGGTCTTCTGGAAGAAAATTCCCAAGGTCACCTCAGCCTGGTGTCCTCGGAAACCAATCACATAGACAGCCTGAGTTCATGTCTTGAAGAAGAGCCAAAGAGAACCCCTTCAAGAGTTGGCCTGTATAGTCTTTTCTTCCACCCTTTCTTTCCCCTCCTTCTCTTCCTTCTTCCTCCTTCCCTTCCTACCTTCCTTTTCTTATTGATTTTCTTTATTCTCTGCCTCCTTTGTTCTCTCTCTTTCCTCCCCTCCTTACTTTGATTCTCTCCCTCTCTCCTTCCCTTTCTCCCTTCCCTTTGTCTCTCTCTCTATATCCCTCCTTCCTTCCCTCCCTCCGCACCCTCAGGGTCTCACAGTATTGATTAACTACCTACTCTTTCTCTGGCCTTATGTACATGTTGGGAACACTCAGATCCATCAGACATGTCTCTGTTCTCAAGGAATTCACGTTCAGGTGGGGTAGGGGGACAGAGAAATACAGACACCATAGTACTGAGGTTAAGTGTTATGATGGCGAAATCAGAGTTGGCTGTGAGTGTGGATGAGGGCCCCAGGGAAGGCTTTCACTTCAAGGCAGCCTCTTCATAACTGTCTAAACTTCTGTCCAAGCTCAAGATGTCACCATCCACACACATGGGGCTGCGAAGCCTTTGTCAGCTTTTGTCGATCACGGAGTTCTCAATCTGTGCAGTAAGACACCTAAGCCACTAGCTAGGATATGGCATGGAATTGGACTCTTCCTCAAGTCCTGGCAATTTCGAATGGGCCTGCCATTGCTGAGATAACCGAATAAGGTAGTCTACTGTCTACCTTATTCTTTATCCCAGATAAAGATCAATAAGCCAGGTAATATTAGACATTAACCAGCAGATGTCCAGAGCTGGTTAATGCCTCAGAGCTGATTAGTGCTCAGGGCTCATGAGAACAGATTACAGAACAATAAACACATAAATAATTCTTTTGTTCCAGTTATACTGAGAAATAATTGGCATACAGCACTGTGTACGAACACATGTAGGCATACAGCATGATGGTTTCATTTACATAGATTATGAAATGATTAACACAATAGGTTCAGCTAATGTTCATCATCTCATACAGATACAATAGAAAGAAAGAAAAATTTTCTTTTTGTGATGAGAAGTCTTAAAATCTGCTCTCTGACCTCTCCTATATACCAAGGGCTAACTAGTCACCATGTTGTACATTATTACATCCCCAGAACTTAAAACTAGAAGTTTGTAGCTTTTGACCACCTGCACCAATTTACCCTCCCCTTACCCCCTGCCTCTGATAACCACAAATCTGATCTCCGGAAGAAAGAACCAGTGATCTGGAGGATAGGACATAAGAAATTATCCAGCTCTTTCCGCCATCTTGGAACGCATGGAGACCTCCTGGGAACAGCACTTCTAAAACAACAAATATATCTAGAAGGCTGTGGTCCAAGGTCATTTTTGCTGGTGGTAAGTGGGGCCTCTGGAAACGGAGGGAGTACCTAGCTCTTTTTAAAACGGAAGGTGTTTATGCTAAAGATGAAACTGAATTCTATCTAGGCAAGAGATGAGCTCATGTGGACAAAGCAAAGAATGACACAGTGACTCCTGGAGGCAAACTGAAGAAAACCAGAGTGGTCTTGGGAAAAGTAACTCGTGCTCATGGACACAGTGGTGTACAGCTTGTGCCAACCCTCAAAGCAAGCTTCCAGCCAAAGCCATGGGCCACAGAATCCGTGCGATGCTCTACCCCCTCGAGGATTTAAACTTACTGAAAAGCAAATAAACAAAGGTGTATTGTACATTTAAAGAAAGAAGCGGAAGAAATTGTCCAGTGAGAGGAAAGAAAAGAAACAAGAGCAAAAAATACTGAAGAAAGCCAAGATGACGTGGGAGACAACGTAAAAAGAAAAAACAAAACAAAACAATACTCACATTATGAGAATTCTAGAAGGAGAAGAGAAAGAGAAAGGGACAGAAAGTATATTTAAAACAATAAGGCTGAAAAGGCCCCGAACCCAGGGAGAGAAATGGACATCTGAAACCATGAGGCTTGAAGGATCCCAAGTGGGCTGAACTCAATTAGGGCCATACTCAGACACATTATAAGTAAATTGGCAAAAGTCAAAGCAGCAAGAGAAAAGTGAGGGGTTACATACAAAGAAACACCCATGAGACTATCAGATGGTTGCTCAACATGAATATTTCCTGAGCAGAATTCTTGCACCAGACCGGATGGTTCTGTAACCAGTGTCTCATGTTGAGGTATTCTCGCATAGACGGATGAAGTGTCATATTTGGAGTCAAAGCAGATTTGGTCCCTAACTGTGAGGTCCTGGATGAGAAACCTCAACTTTACGAGGCTCGGTGTCTCATTTTTATAACGTGGATAATAATCTATGCCGCCGGGCTGCCGATCAAAACAGAACACAGTGTCTTTCTCCGCCATAAAAGGAGAACATGGCAAATGATACTTATTTCTAAATATTATGACTATAATTCATCCTATGAGAGTCTGTGAGATCTCTTCATTTATCAGGCAAGAAGTGGAGACTTAAAGGTGAAGCCAGCTACCTTAAGATACACTAAAAGAGAGAGACAAGATCTGAGACATCACTCTTCCATGTAGCACATCCCATTCCATTGGGGAAGTTACTGTCAGGAAATCGATGGTGAATTCATATCTCAAGTGGGTCCAGATCGCGGTGGATGCCAAGGGATTTACAGTTTTATTCACCTGTGTGGAGCTGAGAGGACACAAGGTGTGCCAACCCTTGTGGTCCCAGCATCCCCTGCAAAGTTACCAGGCGAATTACACATAGCGTAAGACTCCAAATGCTTCCTGCTCCAACAGATCCAATCTTTCTGGGGCTTGGGGAACTGACACTCTCTCTCTCCCCGTCTCCACACCAGCTAATAACTTTGGTCATGTGGCAGCCACTCTCCGAAGCCTTTCTTTCCTCTCAGCTTGAGAAAGCTCCAATTTGGTGATTGTTCATTATCCCCCCATTTAGACAATTTTCAACCCGCAGTGGAACCTTTAAACAGTGTGAACAATGTTGTCAATCTTTCTGCATGCTGCCTCTGCCAGGCATTAAGAGGTAAATTGACTGCACAGCAGGAGGGGAATTAGGAACACAGTTTCCATTAATAGTAATAGGGGAAGCCAAGTGGGCCCTGAAGTTCGGTCATGGAGAGGGGCAGGCAGTAGAGACACCTGTATACCAAGGGCTGGACAGAGTCTGAGTCAGGATTCGGTGCTTCCCAGTGGGGTCCTTCTTCACCAAGGAGAGAATCCCCAGATGCCCGGCACAATAGGGAGGGGGGAGGGGGGAGGGGGAGGGAGTGATCCATACACAGAGTACCTGTTGTATGCAAAGCACTTTAATGATGTTATCTCCCATCATCCTCAGAGTAACACCAAGAGACGGGAGCAGGATTCATAAACCCTGGATGAGCACATAGAGGTAAAAACCCAGTCACACAGCTCATGAGTGATGGCGCCGGGGTTTGAAATGTGACCTGTCCAGCCCCAAAAATCCCACTGTTAGTAACCACTTTCCTGGAAGAGGCCCGTCCTTTCTGGATTCTTCCGAATGTCTCTTTTGCACAGACCGGGCAGCCTCCCCTCGAGGCAGCTGGAGAGTTGTTAAGTTTGCTATCTCTTGTTATAACACAAAATGATGCCTTTGCCCATTTTCAGTGGATTCAGTTTCTGCCTGCTGCGTTCACCATTCACCTCTTACCTTTGGTGTCACAATGATGCAGTCCACCCACCCTTATTTATGCCTTTCCTGTATCACCCACAACAGCCACTTCTCTGCTCCATGAGTAGCTATCAGAGAAATAGCAAATGAGTCACTAATTCCTCAGCCCAGCTGCAAAATGGCCTCCAGCCATCAATTTCCCACCAAGCGCCACTGTCAAACAGATCAGATGAGATGCTCACGGTTTACTGTTTGCCAGGGTCAAGCACAGCTCCTAAGTAAATGAGGGAATGTATCCTTTAAATTAACAAGATCTCCCCTCTCCAGCCCCACTTCTCAAGGGCAGAAAACCAAACTGACTACATTTCACTGTGTGTTTACTCTCACATCTCTTTGCTTTTTCTATCCCCACACACCCTCTCAAAGCTTTAAAAACCCAGACAGATATACTAATTCCCAAACCCTAGTCCTATCATTTGTTTGAATTGTATGACCTTAAGCGAGCCGGCTTCTCCATCTATAAAGCAGGCAAGCTAATATCAGCCCTACAGCACTGTGTGAAGATCAAATGAGAAAACACACATAGAGCACTGAACACGATGCCTGGAAAATGGACAGTCCATCAATATCAAATTGAGAAAACACCCAAACATCTTAGGGGCATCTCTTTCTCCTCCACCACCACCTTCGCTTGGCTGGTTTCCTATGTGATCGAGGTCTCACTATTTGTTCCCTCCAGCATTTGGTAAGGACAGAGCTCTCAAGTCAATGTGAGGACAACCGCTTGCCAGAGGCAGAAACAGTTGCTTGTGGCTTGGCAAGAAACGGCCATATCTCTGAAATGAACAAATCAAGAGACTACAGATGCTGGCGAGGATGTGGAGAGACGGGCACCCTCCTACACTGCTGGTGGGAATGTAAACTGGTGCAGCCGCTCTGGAAAACAGTGTGGAGGTTCCTCAAAAAACTATCCATAGAACTCGCCTATGACCCAGCGATAGCATTGCTAGGGATTTACCCAAGGGATACAGAAGTGCTGATGCAGAGAGGCACATGTACCCCAATGTTCATAGCAGCACTGTCAACAATAGCCAAGTTATGGAAAGAGCCTAAATGTCCATCACCTGATGAGTGGATCAAGAAGATGTGGTATATATACACAATGGAGTATTACATGGCAGTGAGAAAGAATGAAATCTGGTCATTTGTAGCAAAGTGGATGGACCTCGAGGGAGTCATGCTAAGCGAAATAAGTCAGGCAGAGAAGGACAGATACCATAATGTTGTCACTCATAGGTCTAACAGGAGAAACCTAACAGGGGACCATGGGAAGGGGAAGGGAAGGGGAAGAATTAGGGAAAGGGAGTGAGGCAAATCATGAGAGACTCTTGAATACTGAAAACAAACTTAGGGCTGAAGAGGGGGAGGGGGTAGGGGAGGGGGGTGATGGTCATGGAGAGGGGCACTTGTGGGGAAGAGCAGTGGGTGTTATATGGAAACCAACTTGGTAATAAACTAATTAATAAAAATAGATATTAAGAAAATTAAAAAAAAAAAGAAAGAAATGGCCACATCTTAAAGGGACAGCAGAAGACCCCTGTCTGAAAATTCCACAGTGGCTGGTGACCACCGACAGCTGTACCGTACACAGAGACTGGACCTCCTTCTCTCAAAACCAGGTCAGCCTCAGAGTATTTCTATCTTCTTCAACAACAACAGAAGCACCGGGCCCCTACTATGAGCAGGGTGCATGTGTGATCCATCAACCACCTCTCTGCGTGCTTCTCCAATGAGCCATCTGCTTAAAAGATGACCATGACATCTGATGTGGATCGAGAGCTTCCAGTGTGCTGGGTGCTGTAGGGTTTTACATGGACCATCTCACTCAGTCCTCAGATGATCCCGTAAATTAGGGCGTTCATTGCCATGATTTTACCAAACTTCAACATCATCACTTTACCGAGAGAAGGATGCAAAATACGTCTGTTATACAGACGTGTCCTGTGTGTGTGTGTGTGTGTGTGTGTGTGTGTGTAATTTAGTGATCTATTCTAAAAGTCATAATGCTTCTCCTAAAACTTTTGAACAGAAGTGGACAAAAACGTTAAAGAATTGCATGCTCTTTAGCAAAGTGCCTGTCGTATAGGTATTCAAGACACAAATAACAAGTGTCAGTCCCTCCCCTCCCTAACAGCATTATTTGATTAGTCCTGCCCTCCGTAATGTCTTCTTCCAACAAGGCAGCCTGGCCACAGCTCGGGGCACCCGTGACGTCTCTCTTTTCTTCTTTTGCTATTCTCTTCCAGGGCTATTTCTCTCTCAGCATTTTCGTCGCTCATAAATATTTGCAACAAGTCAGGCTGCTCTGTCTCATTGTGTTTTCACGCCTTGTTTTGCCACCTTCTTAGCAGAGCTGATCTGACATAAATATTTATGTATAAAAATATGTTCTCCGGTCCCCGGGGTTCTCCGCCCTACTTACCACCGCGGGGAGCATCGGGGCATGGCCAACATGGCGCCACCCTGCAGCCTGGAGTAGGCCCAGGCCACCAGCTCCAACCCGGGTCGTGGGGAGGAGCAGATGTTTATGTGTGACCCCCCCCTGTGAACAGGTACCCTGGTAATGGGACCTTAGGTAATAGGCTAAAGGACTCCAAATGTCTGGAGTGGAATTTATCAGCTCTCATCGCCTCGTTATAGTGAGAGCACCCTCAACAGAGGGAGTAACTTTGCAACCAAACTAGTATGGCCGAAGCTAAGAAATACTGTAGATATACCTCATTGTACGTCTGCCCCCTTCCTTCCTTCGATTCGTCCTCAGAGCTGTGCTCCCTGCCCCTCTTGAAGCCAACTGCCGTCAGGCCATTTTTGAGGTCATGCCAGCTGCTGGCACCCATTCCCACCGGACCTCGAGGAGGACACGGTCTTCATCCCTTTATATCTCTCTTCAGATCACGTTCTCATCCCCCCCTTGGAGTGCGCTCGGCTCTATCTGAGGTCACCCACCGTCCTTCTTCCATAAAACGTACCTCCTAACGACTGACTGCACGTGGGGCTGGCATGGCCGTTTAGATCCCCTGCAACCCTACAGCAGCAGCAGCAGCGACAACAAAACATCAGCCTCCTTTAAATAGTCACTACCTAGCTGATAGAAGCAGGGGGCCAAGAGCTCAGTGTTTGCCTGAGCCAAGCCTAAGCCCCACACTGCAGTCGTCTTTAGGGCTCTGATCGGGGGAAAGCTGATCCGGGTGTAGCCTAGTTCACCCCAAGCCTCACTAGCGTCACTTTTCCTAAAGGTAACAACACACAGAGAGATTTCTGCCCACACCTTTTGGGAGACGATGAAGAGAGGCAGCTTAATTATAATTAATTTAATTAGTTGAAATGAATGATGATGATTCTTAATAACCCAGGGATAATTGTGACTTGATTATATAATTATTTAATAATAGAAAGCATAATAATTATTATTAGTGGCCAATACACGTGCACATGACATCAGTAAGTGGATACAGACTATAAACCATCTGTTCGTAGAAAGAGCCTCTCGGGCCGGGTCAGAAAATAGAAACCTACACCTTATTTGTATGCCGCGACCGGATGGCATGGTGAATTATTAACAAGTGCACTGTCTTCAGAGTCAGAAAACCTGGGTTCTAAAATCAATGGTATCATTGGAGGCCGGGTGACCTTGGGCAAGGCAGCTCTTCTCTGCAAGCTTCTGGTTTCCCAGCCGCAAACGGGGGACCTGGCCATCCCCAGGGGAGGCTCGCATGTGGTAAGAAACGGGCAAAAAGTGCTGTCACCTTCAGAACACTCAGGCCTTGCTCCCCCAAGTGTGGCTGAAAGGGCAGAGGGCCGTGAGGACACAGGTGATGGAAGCTGGACTCAGGTCTGGAAAACGCCGGCTAGCACCTGGCATTCTCACTCACTGGCTGCCCAGCCCTGGGAAGTCACTGAATTTTTCGCAATCTCAATGTCCTTATCTGTAACATACGGATGATATGTCATATCCGCCTCAAAGAGCCGTTATGAGGATTAGAGATAGCATAAAACCTGTCAGAAATGATGAAGTTGTTACAACCACAGATACAGCTGAGATTAGGAAAAACAGAAAGTGTTATTTAAAAGTTTCACCTGAAAATAGAATCTCATTGAAATGGCCAAGTTTTCAAGCAAAACTTGCATTGCCCAACTGGCCCAAGAGTAAGGAGAAAACCACAGTAGTTTAAAACCCATTTAAAAATTAAAGCCATTTCTGGGGCGCCTGGTGGCTCAGTGGGTTGAGTGGCTAACTCCGGCTCAGATCGTGATCTCACAGGTCACGAGTCCCAGCAACATGTGGGGCTCTGTGTGGACAGCTCGGAGCATGCAACCTGCTTCGGATTCTGTGTCTTCCTCCCTCTCTGCCCCTCCCCCACTTGTCCTCTGTCTCTCTGCCTGTCTCTCTCTCTCTCAAAAAAATAAACATAAAAAAATTTTTTTTTTAAATTTGAGGTCTTTTCTGTTGTATTTTCTCTCAATCTTTCTGTAAGTTGAATATTTTTCAAAATTTCAAAATAAAAGTCAGGGTAAAAATAAAAAATACACGCACACAAAAGTAACTGTCCCAATTATTTTACTGCCAACTTGTAATGGACCTGTGAGAAACAGAGAATTCCCATTTTAGTCAGACCGCTCTAGAACACAGGGAAGAGGTGAGTTACACCGATCACCTTAGGACACCAGTATATAATGTCAGTACTCAGACTGGACAGAGACCATAAAAAGCGAATCCAACCCAATCTGCCTTCCTGAACAAAGCCCACCCAAGAAAACCAATCTCCACTATACATATAGATGCAAAACAAAATCCCCCCCCCCAAAAAACACCCAGCTGAATTAATACCCCTTAATGTCTGGCACCTGTTCCCTAATAGCCCTGATTAGTAAGATGTCAAGACTTACCAGACAAGAAGGGGTTATTATTACTATTAATTATTATCATTGAAACAATAAGTTTGTTTGCATCCCTTTAGTCCTTCCAGCTTCTTCAAAGTGTTTTAGCAAAGGAGCCCCTGGAAATCTAAAACTAACAGCTAAGCAACCTTGCAAAGACAATGTGGATCTTACAGGTCTTGACGGAAAAGTCAAATAATACAAAATAAACAATGCCAGCAAAGTGAAAGAAGCCCACGGGCCACTTGGACACACACCCAGAGCTTAGTGACGATACTGGAATTGGGATTTGCTGGAATAAAGAGGGCTAACGGGAAGAGGCACGTGGGGGTGAATACCCACATTTGTTTCAAACGTTTACACAATAATGAACTAAAGGATTGTGCCTCAGTGCGACTGCTAACAAATGAAGGAAAAGATTTTAATGTACTAGTTAAAAATATATTAGGTGATCAACAGAAGAACTTAAAAAATAAAAAACAAAAACGAACCAAACAACCCCCCTCCCCCCCAGAAATTAGGGAAGGAGCAGGAAAGGAGGGAAAACCAAGGCAAAGAAAACTAGATCGGTGATTCCCAACCTTGGGTGTATTCATTAGAATACCTCGGGCTAGTCTCAAAAATCCTGGTGCCTAAACCACATGCCGGAGCAAATAAATCCAAATCTCTGGCAGAGGCCAGACAGAAGAACTTGTTAAAACTCCGTACGGGATTCCTGTGTGTGTCTAAGGCTGGGAAGCACCAATCTAGAGGAAAAGAACCAAGTGGGAGGGCGAAGAAGACAGCAAGGACACGTAAAGAATATGAGCATCACCAAAAAATGAAGACAGAATTGATAATAAGCATGCAAGCTACATGGGAAAAGAAAAAGGACTCTCAGTCAAAGTCAAAATCTGGTCTTCATTTGCATATCATAAGAAATCACAGGATGCCTTGTTTAGAGCACTGGATTCAAGGTCAGAAAACCGAGGTTCTAAGATAGCAAAAGATCCCATCTGAGGCTATGTGACCTCAGGCAAGGCCCTTCTCCTCTGCAAGCTTCCTGTTTCGGGACCTGGCTCTCTCCCGGGCAGGTTCAAAGACGGTAAGGAGCAGGCAAAAGCGTTGCAAACTTCAGAATCCTGAGGCTTTGCGCCTCTGCAGACCAGCAACAAATGCAGAATCTCCAAATCTACCCCAGAGCCACTGATTCGGAATCTGCAGGTTAACAAGATCCCGCAGGTGATCCGGGTGCACCTTCATGTTTGAGAGGCACTGCTCCGGACGGCTCTCTGACCGTCCCAGGAGACTTGGCAAGACAAGAATCATTCCCTGTTCTTGCTGTCTCTTGCCTGTGTGTGTGGCTCCCTCTCCTGAAACGCCCTCCTCCTTGATCTCTGGGACAGAGCTTCAAGGCTCCAGCAAGTATTCCCGGAAACACCCACGCGCGACCTCACCGCTGGGTTACCTGTCCTTCCTGGGCTCCTCTCTATCAGACCCTCAGCTGCTGCGCTGTGCGACTGGTCCTCTCCCAGCGCTGCAGGGGCACCTTTTAAAGGGCATTTCAATAGGCACCTGCATGTGCAGAAAAGGTACTCGCCTAACCCGAAGCCAGCACAGAACCCACCTCTGTTAGGGTGCAGGGGTGGCTGATGATAAATAACCACACCCTTGGTGGCTTAACAGAAACACATCCTGCCACAGTCCTGAAGGCCAGAAGTGGGGAATCAAGGTGTTGCGGAGGGCACTCTCCCTCAGAAGCTCTAGCGGAGGCTCTGTCCCTGCCTCTTTCAGCTCTTTGGTGGCTTCAGGATCTCCCCTCTGCGGTCACACTGCTTCCTCTGTGTGTCTCTTTTAAGGACTCCTGCCTTAGGAGGGAGGGCTCCTGTAGATAAGCTAGGATGATCTCATCTCATGGGCCTTCATTCAGTACATCTGCAAAGACTTTCCCCCCCACCCCCAGGTAAATTCATGTTCACAGGTTCTGGGGATTAGGATTTGGCTGTTTGATGGTCACTGTTCAAGCCCACTGTATACCGTCTCATAGTAGGTGTCCAAATCTCCGCTGTACTAATGTACACCCACTTTACAGAGGCAGAAACTGAGAGGGCTTAAACACAAATAAAAAGCAGCCATGTCAAACTTTCCCAGTATCATAACTAAACTAGCATCGGGACAAAGACACGTGTCCATCTGCCAAGTGTTTGTCCCGAACATACATAAAAGCGCTAACCCATGTTAAGCGCAGTGTGTTTACGGCACACACGCTGTGTGTCAGTATCAGGCATTACACATACAGGATACGTCCTTTCTCCAACAACCATGAAGGTCGATATTACTGTCACCAGTTTTCAGGCAGGGAAACTGAAATTCAGTTCAGGGAAGAAATGTGCCCAAAGTCTCACAGGTGGCGGCCAGCACCAGAGCCAGGATTTGAACCCAGGGCTATGTGGCTTCATTCACACCCTCAGCAAATAGTTACTGAGTGCCTACCACATGCCAGGAATGACGGTTTTTAAGACACACAGTTTCCTAGATTTTTCTAGACCCAGCCCCAGAGAGGTAAGTGTCTAACTCCAAAGCCAGTGCTCCACTCACTGGTCCACACTGCCTGGCTGTCAACCACCATCTCACCTCCATCTTCTCAAAGCACATCTTATATCTGGGACTTCAGTTCCTTCCTGATACCTTCAGCAATGTCACTCTCCCACACCAAAAGCCAGAGCCAAGGACCAGCAGGGCCAAGAACACTTTGGGAAGTTCCCAGGAATAAGAACTGACACCTTTGTGTTGTCCCAGGCACACTCCTCATGCCGCACTGCAAGAGGACTCCACCACTGATCCTCTGCCGACCTACCAAGAGTTTGTGGTGTACCCCCAGCGACCAGCTGACATTCATGCTTAACTGAGAGGTGGGTACAAAATAAACTCAGTAAGGTACACTACCAGGTCCGAAGAACCTATAGTCCATTGGATCATTCAGCCTATGGACAATGCTAGAGAGACAACCCCAGTTATAAGACAGTAGAGAATCAAAGCAAGTATTTGCTTTAAAGGCCCGAGAGTTATCCATGCAGGGGGTGCTCTTCGAAATGGGCCAAAGAGGCTGCTTAGATTTCTACAAGGAGGGATGATGTGAGAGAGTCAGTAGTCAAAGGAGAAAGACTTCCTGAGGAAGACATTCAGATTTTGTTCCTAAGAACATCGCCAGTGGAAGGGGCCTGCAGTATTGCTACTGGAGGGTTTATAAATTCAAGTAGCTAGAAGCAGGCATACTGGTCAGCTGGTGTGAGCCAATATGATAGATGTTCCAGTTATTCATAGCCAAATGAGTCTGACTGGGCCATTGCAAGGTTTTATTATGGGACATAGGGGGTTATCAAATATTTTGAGTATCACGCTTGCTACTTGATGAGGCAAGAATAATGAGTAACACAGAATAGGTGTAAAATAGCTAGACAGGCAGATAGATGAATAAATAAGTAGATACATAAATGATGATGATGATGATGATGATGATGGAGGAAAAGGAGGCAGAGAGGAAAGATTAGATAGATAGACAGACAGACAGATAGATAGATAGATAGATAGATAGATAGATAGATAGGAAGGATGCCTATCTATCCATCAGGAAACAGGAACAGTTGGCTAGATGGATGATGGGTGGGTGGAGCTAGATATAATACCTAGCTAGACAGTAACATATATAAAGCCCCAGGACATAATGTTGAGTGAAGGGGAAAAAAGTAAGATGCAGAATGCAATGTCAAAAATGATACAATGCACAAACATTGACACATAAAATACTATATATTATTTATCAAAACATAAATCTATACGTAAAAGTTAAGAGTACCTACATGGAAGAGTTAAAGCTATCGCTCTTAAAAAACAACATATGCAAAAAGCTTCATGCCATTGGATCTGTCAATGATCTCATGGATTTGACACTCATGGGATATGACACCAAAAGCACAGACAACAAAAGAAAATAGATAAATTGAACCACATCAAGATCAAAAACTTCTGCGCATCAAAGGACACAAGCAACAGAGTGAAATGGCAAGCCACAGAATGGGAAAAAATATTTTCAAATTATATATCTGATAAGAGGTTGATATCCAGAATATATAAAGGACTCCTAAAGTCACGAAAAAAAAATGAACGACCAAATTCAAAAATGGGCAAAGGACCCGAATGTACATTTTTCCAAAGAAGATATAAAATGGCCAATAAGCACATGAAAGGAAGCTCAACATCACTCATCATCAGTTAAATGCAAATCTGGACCACAGTCTACTACCTTAGACACATTAGAACGGATGCTATTTAAAAAAAAAGATAGGAAACAAAACAGAAAATAACAATTGTCGGTGAGGATGTGGAGAAATTGGAACCTTTATGCACTGCTAGTGGGACTATAAAATGATACTATGGAAAACAGTATGGTGGTTCCTCAAAAAGTTCACCATAGAATTTTCATACGAACCAGCAATTCTACTTCTGGGGACATACCCAAATGAACTGATAACAGGGACTCAACTAGTTATTTAAGCACCGTGTTCATAGCCACATGGTTCACAATGACCAAAAGGTAGAAGCAATCCAAATATTCATGACGGATGAATGGATAAACACAATGTGGTATATACATACAACAGAATCCTTAGCCTCAAAAAGGGAGGAAATTCTGACACACGCTATATAACACAGTTGAACCTTGAGGACATTATGCTAAGTGAAATGTCATTCACAAAAGGACAAATACTGTATGATGCCATTTCTACGTGGTACAGAGAGTAGTCAGATGTATAGAGGTGGAGAATAGAAAAAAGACAAAAGTGTGGCTCCCGTGGCTGCCAGGAGCAGGGGTAGGGGGAATGGACGAGTTAGTATTTAATGGGTACAGAGTTTAAGTCCTGCAAGACGAAAAGAATTCTGGAGATGGATGGTAGTATTGGTTGCACAATTCATGCCACAGAACTGTACACTTCAAAGTGGTAAAACGGAAAATTTTGTTATGTAAATTTCACAATTAAAAAATAAATAGTTTTTAAACATTTAAAGTTAAAAGTTATATAGATTAGATATAACAAGGAAACAACTAAAACTCATGAGTGTTAACCGCATGACTAAGAGATGGTAAGATACAGATGGTATGAGAGACGGGGCAACTTCAACATGACATGGAACTTACTGGTTCTGATGCCAAAACAAAAGACATCTGATGAAATAGGACCAAAAGTTGACAATCATGGAGTCTGGGTGGTGGAAGGCTGGGTGAATGTTACCTCGTTCTTTGTACTTTTCTGTACCCTTTCTAATTTCTTCGAAATAAAAATTGTAGTAGAAGAGAACAAATTGGGAGTGGAGGGAACACTTTGATATTATGACTGCTAAATCGTTAGATCTGTGTATTCTGGGAAAACAGTCGCCTGTTTCTAGGAATATTTTAACCAACACAGGTAATCTCTAAAAACTCTCCAGGCATATTTCCAGGCTTGTAGTAGGCCCTAGATAAGTATGTGCTGAATGAATGAGTGAAAGAATGAATGGGTGAGTGAGTGACCAATCGCTGCTGGGTAGTTTAGGGTAGAGGCTTACATTAACCAGCAGTCAGATTAAATGACCACTTGGCTATGGCCACAAAACCCTCTCGTCCCTAAGATACTGGCCTGGGCCTTTTCGCAGTTTGCACTGTGTTCAGCCCTCCCTCCTTCATGGGTTCCAAGAACACAGCCAGAGAACGCAAACAAATGAGCCGGTGATTTTCAGGACATTCTCAATTCCTGGGCCAGGTCCCTGCAGCAACTGAATGTTAAGCACATTAAATCTGACCTCCCTGCCCAGATCCCCTTGTATTGGATGCAGTAATGAGCCTCTCAGGCAAGACAATTTTCCCAAGGCTTCGATATCTATTCCTGTCCAATGGGCATCACCTATGAGTCCTGAAGGCAGCCAATTAATTCAGAGATGCTGTAGCAAGCAAGATGATCATCCTCTACCCTAGGTGATGGGAAATTCAAATCAGGCACAATGGGCGCTGCCTGGAAAAACAGATCACTCTAACCCTAACCTAATGCTAACAGGCGGGATGAGCTGCCTTATACAAACTCACAGGAGAGGTCCTCTTACTGGTCTCTTGGGAACCCCCCCCCCCCCCCGGCCATCGTCACTACAACTCGTGAAAACACTTTTGATTTAGGTCAATTTAGACCTGAAAATCTTTAGTCCTGAAAGTCAGGAAAATGGTTCAAATCCGTTACTCTACCATCAGCAAGCTAAAATGAGATAAGGGTGCAAAAAGAGACTCTGGTCCCAAGTGACACAGGCTTTGGTTTAAGGGAGAACGTCATCCCTGCACAGTCCTTGGCCCCCACAAAGGCAAAGTTGGGCCTTGACCCTGTGGTGCCTTTTAATGGTCCCTAAAAAGTGCCACTGAGGACTCCTCCGACATGGAAATTACTCGGAAGTGTCTAAATAAGAGACACAACCAGCCCAGACTCACAACCTGTAACAAATCATTTGCTAAACCTCAATCTAAATTTGCTTCAAAAGAACCAACCAACCAAACCAAAATAAAGAAAACTACAAACTCACAGTACCTGCCCAGGACAGACCTCGGGGATTCCGACTCAGTAGATGTGGGGTGTAAGCCTAGAATACAAATTTGGAAAATATTCTGTTGGAGATGCCAAGGCATATTCTGATAAAGTCCCATTAATGTACTACGTTTCAAAGGCAGGCCTTGGAGCATCTGGGTGGCTCAGTCGGGTAAGCATCCCACTTCTGCTCAGGTCATGATCTCATGGTTCATGGGTTCAAGCTCCACATCAGGCTCTGTGCTGACAGCTCAGAGCCTGGGGCCTGCTTCGGAGTCTGTGTCTCCTTCTCTCTCTGCCCCTCCCCTGTTCATGCTTTGTCTTCCTCAAAAATAAACATTAAAATTTGTTATACTAAAAAAAAAAAAAAAAAAAAAAAAGGTATGCCTCATGAAGGAAGACCAAAATCTTTCCTGCCCTCACTCCCTCCTCTCTTCCTTTCCAACCTTCCTTTCCCTTTTTGGTTTCTTCCCCTGTCTTTTTTCTTTCTCTTCTCCCTCCCCACTTCCATCAATTCAACAGGTATGCACTGAATATATTTTTGTTAACAGAAACTCCATTGCTTCTATAGTTAAAAAAACTTTCATTGGCAGACGGCTCAAGTAAGCCCTCAGGCCCTCTCCGCCCCGGCACAAGGCAATCCTAGTCCATTCCTCAAAGAAACCCTTTCCCCCCTTTTTAAAAATGATGTGACCATCTGGACTCAAGGTGGAGAGGCCTTGGGGTCATCTTTGGGAGACAAATAGTAAAAGCAAGTCCCTGAAGCCGGACACACCTGGTTTTGAGTCTTGCCTCCATTTCTCATCTGTGCGTCTTTAGGGAAGTTTCCTAATGTCTCTGGGCTTCAGTTCCTAAAGCTGCAAGTAACAGTTGGCTCCATAAAGACTGGCCTGGACAGATGATAACTAAAGACAGGCTGGCTCCTCAACCAGGCAAGGATGATGGTTCTCTCCCCACCTGCCTCACCTATAACCCTACGACATTCAAAGAATCAAAATCTTTGATGAGAGGCAAAGATTGAATCACCGGGGGTTACTTGGAATAGATCAAGATTCAATTTTTCCCATCTGGTAGAATGGAGGCTTAAAATAGAAAATTACATTAATAAGAAATAAAGCATAAATTTAAAAATAATGGTAACGATGGTTAATGTTTACTATTCATCCATCAAAGTATCCATTCCTTTGCTAAGGGTTATACAAAAATAATCCCAGTTAATCCTCAAAACAAGAAGGTATTACTTTCAGTCCCATTTAACAGATGGAGAAGCCAAGGCACAGAGAAGTTAAATTATCCAATTATCTTGTATAAGTACTCTGATGCCTGAGATCACCTTCTTTTTCTAAAAGTTTTTTTTTATTTTGAGATGGATAGTTTGAGTGCATGTAAGCAGGGGAGGGGCAGAGAGAGGGAGGGAAAGAATCCCAAGTAGGCATAATGCTCAGTGCAGAACCCTATCGGAGGGCTCAATTTCATGAAATGGAGGTCATGACCTGAGCTGAGATCAAGAGTCAGATGCTTAAGTGACTGAGCCACCCAGGCATCCCCTGAGGTCACCTTCTTAACAGCACCTTCTCAACAACTGACAATTAAATCTTGGGAACCTGGTTTTGAGTATTTTTCTGAAATTGCCTCAGCCCCATTAGGGGAGGATCAGTTACCAGTAAGGAGACCAGGACTGTTGGCATCTGTTCAACCTACACTGACCTCTTGTGTCTTAGACAAGCGGAGGTTCCATTGGGCACCATCCTTTTGAGCCTAAATTCCCCAGGTTCCCACGGGATGAACAAAGCCACGTGTGGCTCTCTGATCACAGGCTCCCCATCACAGCTCCTCAGCTGCTGACTGGCCTCCCTGACCTGTCACACCATCGGGAGGCCGTCTCCAAGTCTCCAGAAACCTTTGATTCCTGCTAAGGTTTCACACACACACACCCCCGTGCTTCTGAATGTTAACACAGACCCAAGCCACAGCAGAAGCTGCAAAAGGGACCACTCCTCAAACGCAGCTGATTCCTCCCAGGGAAACACGGAGCAAACAGTGGCCGCTGTTTATTCCGGCTACCTGGGTTCACCTTTGCAACATGATGTTCAGCTCCTCTGTCTCCTGTATGTAAAGCCCTTTGCAGCAGGAAAGCACTGCGGCTGCATCTACAGGACTGCGTCGGTCTGGTCCAGGGAAAAAGCCCAGTTCAGATGGCCACAGCTCTATCTGTGTTCCCTCTTCCTCGGCATTGGGAGGGGGCTGCGTGGACAAGTGGCTGGGGGAGGCGGCGGGGACCTGCTCCGGCAGGTGGCAGAAGGTCCTGAAAATCCCAGTGTGAGCCCTGGGGCAGTCATGTGGGGAGATGATGCAGGGCCACCAACGGCCCTTTGCATGCGGCCGGGAGGACAATTTAACATGGCTCAAAAACTAAGCTGTAGGGGCGCCTGGGCCGCTCAGTTGGTTGAGTATCCGACTTCTGCTCAGGTCATGATCCTGCAGTTCATGGGTTCAAACCCTTCATCCGGGCTCTGTGCTGACAGCTCAGAGCCTGGAGCCTGCTTGGGCTTCTGTGTCTCTCTCCCTCTCCGCCCCTATTATGTTCGCACTCTCTCTCTCTCTCAAAAACAAACAAAAAACAAAAAACTAAGCTATGAGTTTCCTAAAAACTTAAATACAGTCTTCCTGTATGACCCAACAGATCCCATCTTGGTCTCTAGCCAAGACACATGAAAACTGACATCCACACATGCGTGTGAGACTATCCAGAGCAGCACTGTTCATAATAGCTCCCAAATGGAAGAGTCCAAACAGATGCACAGAGTGGTCTCCCCATATAATGGACTATTATTCAGCAACAGAAAGAAATGAAGACTCGATACCACCCTCAACACGGATGAGCCTCTGAAACGGGGTGCTGCGTGCAAGAGGCCAGACACCAAGGGTCGCGTGTGGTATGCTTCCAGTGACATCAAACAGCCAGAGCAGACAAAGTGACAAAAACAGAAGAGAGATTGGTGCGGCCTGGCAGGAGGATGGGCACAAGAACAAGGACGTTATTGGGGGAGATGAAAATGTTCTAAAATCGGATAAGCAGTGATGGTAGCGCAAGTCATTGAATTTACTAACAATCCCCGAAACTGTACACTTAAGATGGGTGAATGCTGGTGAGGCTTTTTTGTTTTAACCATCAAACATTCAGATTTTTTTCTAAATTACTGAAGGATCCATGAATCAGACTTCCTTTCTTTCTCTCTTTCTTTCTCACTCTCTCTCTCTTTCCTTTTGAGGCTGCCACCAACCCTCCATCCCTGAGCAAGAGGAGAGACTGAGAAACAAATGAGGGACAAGGGCGTCTGATGGGCACAATACTTGGTAAC
Organism: Helogale parvula; assembly: GCA_004023845.1. Lineage (NCBI taxonomy): Eukaryota > Metazoa > Chordata > Mammalia > Carnivora > Herpestidae > Helogale > Helogale parvula. The sequence continues at coordinate 301,824 of PJEM01000176.1, forward strand.
TGAATGAATGAATGAATGAATGAAACAATGATTGGATTTTTAGAATCCTGACAAGCTTGGCAATACCAAATGCCTGTGGATCCAAGACAACCAGGTCAAGACGCCCCGCCCCACGCCCCGCTCCTGAATCATGGCGCATGTAGCATGTACCTGTCACGGGCCCGGAGACAACAGTATTACTGGTACCGTTTCAGGGCACTCTGGGAGGCTTCTGTCAGTTGAGGACACATTTTGGGGAGGAAGGTGGAAAACTTGACTTTAACTGGGGGAGACTGTTCTCCCCCTCGGGCTCAAGATGGTCTCTGGTATTAGAATCAGTTGCAATGCGAGTCCTTTCAAATCATGAAAAAAAAAAAAACCAAAGTTGTTCAAGGAAAAAAAAAAAAAAGATTGGCTCAGATTCAAGATTGTCCCAGTGGTAAAATCAATCCTATCTATCCCGATATGTTCTGTAGTTCCTATGCTGATTTTTCCCCCATTGAGTATTACGTTATAAACATCTTTTCGGAGATTAACAAACAGCCCCTCCCATGCGCCCTGACTTTGAGGCAGACTTCCCATCAGATTCCCTTGCCCACCCTCCCTAAACTGCACCTGCTCCCCCACTCCCTGTCTCCCGTCCCCCCCAAATCCAAATGTCTTTTCTCCTTAGCTCTGATCACCACCTAACATACTGTGCACACATCACCCCATGAGAAGTACACTCTAAGATGTCTGGGAACCTCTCTATTTTTTTACCAGCTGAACCCCAAGTGCCTAGCACAGTGCCTGGCCTCCGACACGTGCTCCATAGACCTCTGGTGAATGGATGATTTGAATGAATGAAACTAGGATAATGTAAAACTACAGCCAACGAGCTCAGTTCCTTAAAAAATAAAAAAAGTCAAATCAAATCAAAATATACCTATTGCACCTACTATGTGCAGGGCTTACGTTATGCCAGGTTAGACCCCCTACCCACATCCCATCCCGAACTTGGCTTTCACTAACTCAAGATTGAGGACTAGCTGTGCCCCACATCTACCAGTGCGGTCCTTATTCGTGCCCATTCCATGTGACCTACTGGTCTTTGGTTTCACCATCCGCTACTTACCCTCCAATGCGGCATTATGACATTTAAAGTTCTTCATCACGGGGCCTCAACCTGCCTCCATTATTCCCCAACTTTATGGTGACTTTCACACCAGAAAATAGCTAAGTCTCCATGTCCTGCGCCCTGGAAAAGAACCTCTCACCCTGTGAATCCTACACCCTGTTCCCTGTCTTCACCTTTCTGCCTATCTAATTATGTGATCTTCATTCAATATGCAGTTCAACTCTGATCACTTCATATGCGATATTATTTCATTCACTCCCTCAAGCACTGACCACGTAAATAAAAATAAGACTCATCACTTCCAGACACCTACTGTGTGAAATGCAAGTTCTCTTGCAAGTGACAAAAACCAGTAGAAGCCAACTCAAGCCAGAGAGAGAAAGGGAGAAGATTTATTGGTTCGTGTAGCTAGGAAAGTTCAGATGTGCCTGGATCCAGAAACTCGAGTTAACATGACCAGAACTCTCTTTCACTCTCCTCTTGGTTCTGTTTCCTCTGGGCTTTCAGGAAAGAGCTGTCGTGTCTGGTGAAAGCAATACCTCACTGTCTATATGGCCCTTAGCACTCATATCTTAGAAGGATGGAATGTGTCTCTTCCTGGTATTTCTAACCAAAGTCCCAGTGATCACACGTCCCGATCACACGTTCACCTCTGAACCAATCCCTGTGGCCAGGGAATCCTGTGCGCAGACCAGCCAGGGGCGTGTCAGTGTCCCTAGAGCTGGAAATTAAGGTAAACCCCATCCGAACTGAGTGGATGCCCCAAAGAAAACAAAACCACCACTCAGTTGGCATGGAGCACCATGCAAACATCACCTCACCAAATCTTCACAATGGCCTGGGTAGGTATTATTGACCAAGGCTCAGAAAGCTTAAATAAGTCACCCAAAGCCATAGAGCTAGTAAGTGGGAGAAGCCAAGGTCATTCCTGTACATCAGGCTCTGTCCTGAGCCCAGAAGATACAGAGGTGGAAAATGTGCAATGCATGCAGAGGGGGAGACAGATGTGCGAGCATAAAGTCATGGCATAATGTGATAACATGTGCTGTTATACACACCAATATTTGAGAGGTAACAGAGCTTAGGAGCCAAGGGCTCTTGAAATCACTGAAACCAAGATTCTAATTTCAGCTCTGCCACTTGCTAGCTATGTGACCTTGAATGAGTTGCTTGACCTCTCAGGCTCAATGTCCTTCTCTGAAAGAAAAAAAAAAAAAAAAAGAAGAAGGGGACATAGGGCTGCAGGGATGAAAACAAAGAAACGGGGGGAATAGTACCTATGGATATGGAGCACACAGGACACTCAGAGGAGTCAAGCCTGAGGTGAGATGCACACCAGAAGCCAAATGATGAAGACTTTGAATGCCAGTATCACCCAAGATGGCGCTCTCAATGTCAGCTCAACATTTCCCAACCTCGAAGCTCCATGTCTCCCACCAGGCAGCGTCAAGTTTTCAGGAAACCCAAGAGGTGCCGGGGGACCTGGAAGGATGGAGTTTCTCGGCCCCTGGCAGCTCTCCTGGGCAGAGTAGCTCGATTCCTCCTGACAGGCAAGCAACTGCCAAGCCTAGAACGAAACTCTCCGTGCTCTGTGTTCTCTCCCCAGACTCCCAGCCATCCTGCTGGCACGAGCCCAGACCTCCCTCCTCCAGAGTCTCCCCACAACTAGTCTAATTGGGAGGCTGCGGGAAGCCCTGTGGGGACATCCTGACCGTCCTCCGTGTAAGCCTCTCTAACAAGAAGCTTTGCAAAAATAAGCAGTAGGAGCCTGGGAGCCCGGGGAGCCTGGAAGACCGGTTGTGGTGAGCAGGGCACCATACGTTGGAAAACTCTTTCCAAGATAACAGAAATCGTATTACTTCACTGGCTGTGCACTCCTGAGGTATGTTTCAAAAAAAATGTTAATAATATAAAAAATCTTTCAGCATCGAGAAAAGACAATAAAAAATTAACTTGTATTGAGCACAGAGTGTATAAATGTTCCATTCTTCATACATGTTAACTATTATTATTACATTTTCCTGATGCTAACCATGCTTTGACCATTTTAATCCTCCCAACAACCCTAGGAAGTAGGACTTATGCCCATATTATGGATAAGGAAATAGAAGTTCAATTAAATTAAGTAACCCGCAGGACACCTGAGTGGCTCAGTTGGTTAAGCATCTGACTCTTGATTTTGGCTCAGGTTATAATCCTAGGGTCAAGGGATCAAGCCCCATGTCGGGCTACTGCTCTGACAGCAAGCGGAGGATGCTTGGGTTACTCTCTTTCTTTCTCTCTCTTTCTCCCCCTCTGCCCCTCCCCTGTTCTCTCATGCGTGCACCCTCTCTCTCAAAACAAATAACCTTAAAAACAATAAAATAAATGAAGTAACCCACAATAGCACAGCTAGTGAGCAACAGAGTGGCAACTCAAATGAAGGTCTGTCTGAATTAGAGCCCACATCGTTCTTTTTTTTTTTTAAACTTTCATTGAGCTATAATTTACATGTCATGAAATTTGCCCATTATATGTATACAATTCTGCGATGTTTATTAGTTAAGTCACAGAATGTCCATCATCAACACCCTCCAGTCCTAGACATTTCCAGCATCCTCCCAAATTTCCTCCATGCCGATTTTCTGTTGATCCTTGTTCCCACTTCCCTTAGGCAACCACTAATCTACTTCCTGTCTCTATAGAGCTGCCTTTTCTGGACATTTCGTAATGGACTCGTGTGACACGGCCATACATCTGGATTTCTTCATCTAGCGTGTGTTTGAGGGTCAAAAGCAAATTTGCTAGCAGTTATTATTTCACTGCTTTCTTATTGCCAAACTGTGTGGATCTTTGACATCGTGTGTATGTGTTCACTGACTGATGGTCATGTGGCTTGATTCCACTATGGAGCTATTATGAATAATCCTTTTCAGAATATCCATGGCTGTATCTTGGTGTGAATACAGGTCTTCACTTCTCTTGAGTAAGATCCTGGGAGTGAAACTGATGGTTCATAGAGTAAGTCTACATTTAATTGTCTTTTTTAAATAAGTTAAATGAATAATTTTTTAAATACTTTTATTATTTATTTTTAAATGACAGAGAGAGACAGCATGAGCAAGGGAGGGTCAGAGAGAGAGAGAGACACAGAATCTGAAGCAGGCTCCACGCTCTGAGCTAGCTGTGAGCACACAGCCTGATGCGGGGCTCAAACCCTTAAACTGTGAGATCATGACCTGAGTCGAAGCCGGACGCCCAACTGACTGAGCCACCCAGGCGCCCCTACGTTTAATTGTTTAAGGAATCACCAACCTGTTTTCCAAGACGGGTGCACCATTTTACATTCCCATCCAAGCCTATACTATTAAATATTACCAGGCCCTACCTTGAAGCCAAACTGGAATCCCAACATGTCTGAGAGGTGGGCTGGGCCCCCTGGGACAGTGCTTTTCCATGAGCCCATTGCATGAGGGCATTGGTGGGGGATGAAGAAGAATGCAAGAAGCTTTGATGTCCCAATAGAGGGAGAGGAGGGTGGAGCACAAATCAGGTGCATGGCCCCTGCTGCAATCTAGAGAGAATATGAATGGATAAAATGAAGTCTGTGTTTTCATGAGACACTTTAGTGCAAAGCCCAAGATGCATAGCTTTGGAGCTCTGGTGGTAGGATGTATCCCAGAGTCAGGGAGATGTGACTTCTTCCCACTGCTCTGGAAACTTTAGAGTTTGCATCTTTGCAAACGTCAGAAGACAGAGCCCAATACATGGGTGCCAGCTCCAGGGAGCACCCACAAGAATGTCTCAAGCTGCAAACATTGGCAATGAGGCCAAAGTAAAAAGAAAAAAAAAAAAGAAGTGGCAGACACCGTAAGAAGAATACAGCCAGACAAAAGCAAAACCACGAAGGACCCACTGCACAATCCTCAGACATTAGAGAGGAGACTGTGCATGGACAGAAGTCCTAACTGTGTGCAAGGTGACCCGTGCCCGAAAATGGGGGTGGTCCTGCTCCTGTGACTCCCTCTTCCCCACAGGCTGGGGGATGGTGTTCGAGAGCAGAGCTCTTCTCACCTGAGGCCCTTCTTGCTCTGCTGGTGCCACCCTAGCTTCCTTCCCATCAGCCCCTGCTGCTCCCACTCACCTGCTCATGGAACATGAAGGACACTCTGTGACCTGGAGTGTGCGATAATGCACACCAAACACGATCACGTCCCCCTCTGCATATCCCAAAGTCTACAAAGCAAGATTGACAGAGGAAGATAGATACATCATCACACTTCTACCAAAAAAGAAGTTTTGAGAAGGGGGCTTTCAGGCTGGCCCAGGAGATGGACAAAAATGAAAGGCAAGAGAACGGAGTTACCAGTGGGGCTCCTGCTCAAAGCACATGTGGGCTTTGGAGTTTAACACACCTGCGTTATCCCAGCTTTGCCACCTAGACTAGTTACATGACCTGGGATAAGTCGTGCAATCCCTTTGCCTCAGTTTCCTCAAGTTACAAAGCAGCATACCACCTACAGGCAGTTGAGAGGCCCAGAGACAATACCCTAAAAGAGATCCACACACTAGAGGTGCTCCATCAAAGCACAAATAACAAGGTGCGCTTTTTTTAAGATAAAAAGGGTATTCTTATTATTATATGAATAAACTATCATATTGGAACTGATAGAGGGAGGAATTATTGCCTCCCTCTGCCAACCCATGACCCGTCTCTTTAAGAATGAAAAACCTAAAAGTCGACTTAGCCATTTATCCTTGAAATTAAGATGACTTTGGGCCCACGGAGAATAATTATTATTTTCCCCTGAACAGTGACTGCATTGGATGCCACATATTGATTGAGGATTAGCAGGGACAGAACCATTCATGGAGAGTGAATTCTCCCCAGACATCAAGGGGAATCATTTAAGCATCACAGCAGCAGAGACGCAGGGATGTGGGGGGAGGGGGTGGAGCCGAGAGGGGGAAATCAATTACGACGCCATGGATGACACGTTTCCCAAGGGCCAGCTGCGACCCTGACGTTGCTGTGCGATCAACTGGCTTGGGAACGCTGCACCAGGGCACCAGACGGGATGGAGGGAAAACCTAGCCTCTCTCTTGCCCCTCCGCATTTCAGAGGGGCTCCGATGGCTACCATGGCCACACTCTGAGAAATGACCATGGGGGCAGCAGGTGAGGACAGAGGAAGCTGTCCACGGTGAAGACATCCAGGGCAGGTCAGACATCTACCAAAATAGCAGCACTCGGCCTGTTAGAAGCTTGTTCTGAAGGCTGCTCTCCCCCAGAGGTTGAGCCCAGAACACTGTGCTAGAAGCTTGCAGAGACACAATAAATAGGAGGGATCCTAACTGGTCATTGGTCGTGACAAACACATGAGGGACTGAGTCGAGGGAACGAATGGAAGTCCATGGAAGTCCCTAGAGACAGGATACAGCTGCAAGCGGGTCTTACTCAGATCTGGAGCCCCAATTTCAAGAGATTCAAACTCTAAAGCCTGCAGGGAAGAGGGGGAGGGGCAGGCAGGGGCCATAAATTAACAAAGTAGACCTGGACCAGGAGTGAGTTGCAAGCACACACCCCATTTTTAGGCAGCTATTCAATTCTCTGGGCAGGAATTTAGGCAGAGCATGGCCAGATTCTCCTGATGTTTCAAGAGAAGTACAAATCTGGAATTTATTGTAAAGTCTTTTTTTTTTAATGTTTTATTTATTTTTGATATAGAGAGACAGAGCATGGGGGGGGGGAGGGTCAGAGAGAGAGGGAGACACAGAATCGGAAGCAGGCTCCAGGCTCTGAGCTGTCAGCACAGAGCCCAACATGGGGCTCGAACCCACGAACCCCTCCGGCAATGACCGGAGCCGAAGTCGGACACTTAACCGACTGTGCCACCCAGGCGCCCCATGCTGTAAAGTCTTTTGATTTTCCAAAGCCAGTACCTAGGGGCACCTGGGTAGCTCAGTGGGTAAAGCATCCAACTTTAGCTCGGGTCATGATCTCGTGGTTCCTGGGGCTGAGCCCCGTGCTGGGCTCTGTGCTGACAGCTCAGAGCCTGGAGCCTGCTTCCGATTCTGTGTCTCCCTCTGTTTCTCTGTCTAACAACCCCGCTTGCACTCTCTCTCACAGAAACAAACATCTAAAAAATATTAAAAAACAAAACAAACAAACAAAAAGCCAGCACCGAGTTTAAAACACATATAAACACGCACAGGTGCACATGTGTGCACACACACACACACACACACTCGTGCAACCAAAGAGCACAGGGTTGCTGGCTAGGTCCCCCTGAAGACTCCAGTTTGCAAACTGGCAATAACCAGTATTTCTCTGTTTTTAAGGACATTTGTGTCACCTCTCTTCTAGAGTGGAAACTTCGAGAGGGTAGGAGCCAGCTTGCAAACTCTCTCCCTCGAAAAGTCCTGAGCCCAGGGCCAGGCCTGGAGTGCAAATGAGCCAGGCCAACAACCATCACTCCTGGGCTAGTTACACCCTCAAGGTTTTAAAAGCCGAAAAGGGCCACGCAGACCCCAGTCGTGGTGCCATCTGACGCTAACCCACTCGGCATGCCCAGCCCTCCACCCCTGAGCACTGTCTGCGTTCTGGTTCATGTCACAATTCACCAGGGCACGTTACGTGAAACAACAATTTACTAATGCGAGGTCCCAATCGGCCATCTCCAGAATAAAAAAAAAAAACATATTAAAAACTTTAAAAGCCCCCAGCCCAAATCCTTGTGGAAAATCGGTAAACCTAGGAATATTTGTATTTGTGCTGGAAAGGCACTGCGGGTATGTTCTGCTGTGCATCATATTTAAAAAGACAAGTTGAATCACTAGCAAACATATAAAGGCTGGAAGACTTGATATTAAAATCTGCATTTCTGGGTTCTCTTGAGGAATCAGCTCTGGGGACACAGAGCTCACATTCCCAGAGTGACAAGCGGCGGGACCTGATCAGCAGCTATGTCTTAAAGGGCCATGTGCCCACTTTGCTACAGGCCCTGCTTTCCTGGTGGATCATGCCCAGTCTGGCCGGTGTCAGTGGCTTCTCAACACTGCCTTCAGGGGCCAAGGGAGAAGGCCAAGGATGGAAGCCTTAAAGGTCCACGTGGAGACCCCAGGCTCTCCAGTCTCCTAGATTTTGCCCCATTCAAACACTGCAGCCAGAGTGAGTCTTGCAAAGTACAAGCTCAACACCATCCAGGGTTCCTGGCTCACTCAGGGGGAAAATGCGGAGTCCTCAGAAGAATGTGCAAAGTCTCAGACGACCACTCCGAGATGAGGAGTCTCGGTCTCCTTCTTCTCCCCACTTCTCTGTCCCTACCCATCCTCGTCCGGCCAGACTGCACTCTCAATGATTTTTAGGACACACCGCACACGCTCCTGCCTCAGGGCCTTTGCACTTGCCATCTCCTTTACTCTTCCCCCAGCTACCTCACTGCTCATCCCCTGACCTCTTTCAAGTCAGGGTGAAACATCACCATCTCAGGAAAGCTGGCCCCAGCCCAGCTCTACAAAATTGCAACTGCATTCCCTCCCCTGCATGCCCTGTCGCCCTCCCCAGTTTTATTTCTCTCCACTTTCTAATAAATTATGGAGTTCAGTTATTTATTTGGGCTCTTATCTGTCTCCGCTCTCCCAGAATTAGCAAAGAGGTGTGTGCACATTTTGTTTACTCCCTCTCTTATCACCTCCAACTTCGCTGGAAATGGTCAGATGGTGAATATTTTATGTATTATGGGCCGTGTGGTCTCTGTCACAGCGACTCAATTCTACCACCATGGCACCAAATCAGCCAGATGATACATAAATGAATGAATATGGATGTGTTGCAACAATGCTTTATTTACAAAAATAGGCAGCATTTGACATGTGGGCCAGTTTGCCAAACCCAGATCTAGGACAGTGCCTAGCAGACACTGAGTACTCAGAAAAGATGTGCTGAACAGATTCAGAGCTTTAATGCCAGTTCCTCACATACAGACAACACTCTCCTTTAACTTCTTGTTTGCTCATTCACTCTTCACAACCACATCAAGGAAACGGATGAAAAAACCAGCATTGAGGCACAGGGAGCTGTCCAAGGTCACGGAGTCTGGAGGGGCAGAGTCAGGGATGTGCCTGAGTCCAGAACTACCCAGTCTCTGCAATTCCAGCATCTCAGCACTGAGCTCTGTCCCTGAGGCCGCAAGGGCCACATGCACAGACTTGACGGGAACCCAGGGCTGGTCCTTGAAGAGAATCTGGAAGTTCTGCCCTGTGCATCCTCCAGAAACCACTCAAGTCGTTTGGGTTAATTCCACATGCCGCTTTCTCTGAGCCTCCTTCCTTTCTTGCTAGAGGCTGGGATAGTTCCCGGGCGCCACAAAGAGAAAAGGGCCCCCTCCCATTTGCAGAAAACAAGATTCAGACACTGAGAAGGCAAAGAGAGGGTACGTGGCCAACAAGTGAGAAAGAAGCAGATACTCCTTGGCTAGCTGGAATTTTAATGGGTCGATGGCAACGCAGAACAGCTAATCCTGAATTAGTTAAGGAAAAGAACAGTAGTCATTAATTATAAGAGCTGGCTTTTACAGATGCCAATTATGCACCAGGGATTTCTTCAGTAGCTAATATGCATTATGCCTAAATCTTACAACAAGCTGACAGCGGGTGTGGCTTTACTCCAGTTCTACAGATGAAGAAACCAAAGTTCAGAGAGGTTGTCATTTGCCCGAGATGACACAGCTCCAAAGGGTCACAGTCTGGATTTGAGCCCAGGTTTCTGTGACTCTTCAGCACTAACATTAGCAGCCCATGCTCTGGAGCCAACCAACCCTTGTTCAAAACATTAGACAGGGGACCTCCTCTCCCTGGGCCTCAGTTTCTTCTGTGAAATGGGATAATAATAGTATCTAACGTGCAGGTTGTTGAGAAGAATCTGCACACAAGGTATTAAACACAGTGGCTCACACATAGGGAGTTAATGCAGTCAGTTCATGACTACAATTATCATTAGTACTACAAGTGCATTAGTACTACAAGTGCATTAGTACTACAAGTGCATTAGTACTACAAGTAGAACTAGTACTACTGTCACTACCAAAGCCAAGAAGCTCTGACTTCCCACCACTGGCCAGCAGCAACCTTGGGAAGTAGGATACTATCTACCTTCATATTCTACTATATACTCACTTTGAAAACTCCTTTCCAGCCGACCCCCAGTCATCCTGTGCTATTAAGCTGTACTCTGTATAGGAAATACCAAAGTCAAGGCCCCTGAAGACTGTATGAACAAGACAATGCCACCATAATGCAAGACGTTCTACTATGTCATGGGTCATCCCATAAAGTATCTGTTCTCTGTTTGGGCTAGAAGAGGGAAGAGCTCTGTTCTAGGTCTCAGTGTCCTGTGTTCAAAGCCAGACCTTACGCCAACTCATTATGTGGCCTTGGGCAACTCCCTTCCCCTCCCGGGCTTCAGTTTCTTCCAATACAACACAAAAGAACATATCTTGATGGTCTCCAAGGAGTACTGGAGGGCTCTACACAGGGATTCACTCACTCAGCCACTGTCTCAGTTCCTCATACATTTGTTCAACAAAGGCTTATCTAGTGCCTACTCTGCCCTAAGCACCTATGGTACAAGACACAGTGTCTGCCTTAAGGGAGCCGACCACCTAGTGGGGAAGAGATAATAAATGAGTAAATAAATACATATAAGTTCATGGAGCAATTTGTGCCTTGAGGAAAAATAAAGCAAAGTAAGAATATGGTGAAGAGGACAGAGTAGCTACTTTAAAACAGTTATCAGGAATGCCCTCTCTGCGCAGACGACATGAAGGGAGAGAGTCCTTCATAAGAAGGTCTGGGGGAAGAGAGTTCTGGGTGGAAGGAACAGCAGGTACAAAAGCCCAGGGAGAGAACACCGTGGGGCCTTCATCAAAGGGCAAAGGGTCAAAGAAAACAGAAGTGAGCAAGTGAGGCAGGGAGTCTATGCCTGATAAGGGCTCAGTGAATTAAACTTCCAAGATAAGCCTTGCCTCAACCCCCAACAATTGTGGTAAGATTGAGCACCATGAATGGCCTTTGGTTCTCTAAGAGGATACCAAATGGAAGATCCCAAATGTACCCAAACATTTTCTGTGCCTCGAACAACCTTCCCCATCTTCTCTACATTTCTCAAGATCCCACTGGGGCATCAGCCTTGCCAAGGGGTCCTCCCTTAACCCCCAGCCCCAGCTAGGTTGGGTGCCTCCCTCTAGGCCCCCATACAAGCCTGCATCTCTCACACGTGGTCATGGTAGATCATTGCTGCTTTAGCCATTTGCCTTCCCCACTAATCTATACGCTTTGTGAAAGCAGGGACCATATCTTATTTGTCTCTGCATTCCCCAATGCAGAGCACAGAGCCTTGTATACAATAGGTGCACAGCATATAACCCAACTAGCTACCATTTATTGAGCGTCTACTCTGGGCTGGGTTTTTGCAAAACACCTGACATGCATCCTCCCACTTATCCGCTCAACTACCTTATGACATAGCTGATGTTATTCACCTTATATAAATATGGAAACTGAGGCTCCGAGCAGTGACATGACTTGCTCAAAGTTACCCAGCTAATACCTAGTGAAACAGGGATTCAAGATCAAGTGTTCCTGCTTCCAAAGCTTTCACTCTTGACCGCCTGAGCAGCGGCTCTCAAAATGTAAAGTCTGTGACCCCACCCAGGACCTAACGAAGGGGCAGCAATCTGCTCTCACCAGCCTTCCCAGTAATTCTGATGCATGCTCAAGCTGGACGACCAATGCACAGGGCTTACTGTCTGGCAGCGTAAACTCACTCACAACTCATTGAGTATTCACTTTGTGCCAGAGAGTATGTGGAATGCTGGGAATACCATGACCAGAAAGGACTATCGCCACCAGCTCCTCTGTGTACAGAGCTAACTGTTCAGTGTTCGTTGAAAGAATGCTAAACTACATCATACTTGGAAACCCAAGGCTAGCGCTCTGTAAAATGAAGACTGTCTGGAATACAATCTTTTTTCCTTAACACATGGCAAATATTGGGTCCACGTGAGCCACAACAGTCCTGAGGAGGAAGCTGGCAGCCCCCCAGCACTTTCTTTTTTGGTTTCCCTTCCCTGGCCCAATGGGGTAGCCACATTCGGATCTGAGAAACTATTATGTGCCTCTTCCACCATTGCCTGTAAAGAGGTAGAGAGTCAACCAATGCAGCAAAGATGACCACTTCCTGGCATCCTTGGCTCGGTTTGAAAGCACAAAGACAAATTGTACGTTGTGGGCTAATGGGGCTGGTTGCCCCGGAAGTAGAGATAGGAATTAAAAACCTAGCAAGCAGATGCCTGCCAGTCTCCAAAGAAACATGTTCCAAATACAAGGTATCTGCAAGCACGGTCATAAGTGATTGCTCAGGGAATTCCGCTCTTCTCTCCCAGTTATCCCTGGGGCCCAGGAACTGCTTGCCAAATCACTGAACCCATCAAGTTGGCTCTGTCAAAGAGGAGGGAAACAGATCACATCTACAGAGGGAAGGAAAGGAGGAAAAGGAAAGAAAACGTATTTACTGAGCACCTTTTATGTGAAAGGGGCTAGACTAGCTGCTTTCTGTGTATATTACCATTCATTTTCCTGACATCCTTACACAGGTCAATTAATATTCCCATTTTTTAATGTTTTAATGTTTTTTTAATTTATTTTTGAGAGAGAGACAGTGTGAGCAGGGGAGGGTCAGAAAGAGAGGGAGACTCAGAATCTGAAGACAGGCTCCAGGCTCTGAGCTAGCTGTCAGCACAAGCCCGACACGGGGCTTGAACCAACGAACCGTGAGATCATGACCTGAGCCGAAGCCAGATGCTTCTGACTGAGCCACCCAGGTGCCCTAATATTTCTATTTTAGAAGAAGAAACCAGGACTCAGAGAGGTTAAGTGACTATCCCAAGGACAAACAGCTGGTGTGCAGCAAAACTTGAATTCAATCCCAGCCGAGCTGGACCACCAAGACAGGGTCCTGTGGAATATATAAATGTCACTCCTCATCACATCCAAAACACAGCCTGCAAGCCCATCAGGAGACAAGTCCAGAAAAGTCCTTCACCAGGGAAAATATATTTCATCCCCAATCTCAAAAGTATGAATTTCACTTAAGAGGGGAAACAGCATGTGAGGTGTGGAGACACCAGGACAAAACGGAATTAAGGTTGCCTTTCCCTCCGACTTTGAGAAATATTCTGAGTATGTTTTTCTATTTTAGGCACAGTTACAAACCAGAGCAGTCAAAGTGAATTAGTTTGGGGGATATATTTATTTTTTTTTCATTTTTGCCTAGTCATCTGTAAACAAGATCTATTAAAATAATTAAATGCAAATTCGGTAATTTCTGCAACATTTAACTCAAAAATAGCAGACTTTATAAGAATGGGTATATTTAGCACCAAAGTGGCTCTTAGCTTACTTTTGTCTAATGGCCTATTTTAAAGTCATCTTCCAAGGATGGGAAGTTCGGTTTCATGTTTTGTGGATGGCTTCCTGCACTTCCGGGGTGGGGGGGGGGCGCATCTTCTACCCCACCCTGAATCACTGGGGCACGCCTGGGGAATTTGTCATCTTCCCTTTTCTCCTCTCCTGTGACAATGATAATTTTCTCTCTCCCAGAATCCCTTCTGCAGACGCCTTGGCGAAGGACAAAGAGAGAGTGGAAAAGTACCAAGGGGCAGGACCTGGGCAGCCTCCTTGGGATGGGAGGCTTGTGAATGGGTCCGCTCCTGGGGCATTCCTTCTTGGGGGTGTGGCCTGGAGCTGCGCTGACCCAAGGGAAAGGTAGAGGAGAAAGGAGACAGACAGAAGGAGAGGGCAAGCCACACCCACTAAACCCCGCCTGCCTCTCCCTTCTGCCAGAGGAGTGAACATCTGAGTCAGTGACAATTCCATCTGAACTAGATTGCCCTCCCAACTATATATATCGCTCACAGTGCCATGTGGTGCATATGCAGAGGCCTGTCACAGTGAAGATGCGGAAGGACACAAAAGCTGCAGGGAAAAGGGGGAGGCCAAGGAAGAAAAATACAGGAACTTCCAAGGAAAGCCTCAAAACACCCCTGAGGACCTGGGGGGGGGGGCAGGGATTCAGGGCTGAACTGGAGCAAGAGCTGCCCAAAGGGAAACACGATGTTCCCCAAAGGGCTGGCTTCCCCAGATTTATAATATGTCTGCGCCCCGCCATCTCCCGTATGCACACGCCATACCTGGAATTTTAATGGTTAAGGCACTTTAGCCCTTACTTGGGATCCAAGATGGCTGAGGCTCACGGATCTCCTCGTGGTGGACCCTTCCCATCCCAAGTTCTGAACTGTGTCCAGAAAGAGTCAGGAGCAACGACCTTTCTGTAACATTCATTATCAATTTTACAGCAAACCTGCCATATTATGCATTGCTCAGTTAATCTTGTCTGAAGCCCCGCAAGGTGGGTTCCACTAGCATCTGCGCTTTACAGATGAACGAACAGAGGCCCAGAGACAGAAAGCAAAGGGGCCGGGATCACAAGCTAGTGGCATGGGTGGGGTTTTCCTAACCCCTCTGTTATGGATTAAAGAGTAAGAATGACATCAGAAGTTTCTCCAGGAGCGGAGAGGTGGGGGTGGAGAAGGACCCGTGGGTGGCTCAGTCAGTTAAATGTCTGACTATTGATTTCAGCTCAGGTCATGATCTCACTAGGGTTGAAGGCCTAGGACAGACTCTGTGCTGACAGTGCAGAGCCTGCTTGGGATTCTCTCTCTCTCTCTCTCTGCCCCTTCCCCACTTGTGCCGCTTATCATTACTCGCTCACACTAGCTCTCTCTCTCTCAAAATAAATAAATAAACTTAACACAAAAAATTTTTTAAAAATTAAAAAAAGAAGTTCCTAAGTCACCCTGTCACCTGAGGTTGAATAAAGTGCTGGTTCAAGACCCAGAAGAAGAGAGTTCCAGCCCTCCGTATTCCCCGTCCCCTCCGACTCCGCTACTGCATGCCAGGTGCGGGAAACCTCAAAGCTGCTTCCCTTTAGATCTCAGCTCAGTATGTCTACAAATGGGCTTTGGAGTCCGAAAGAGCCAGAATCATGTTTCCATCCATAGTACTCAGAATAAGAATCCATAATCTCTCCAAGCCTGGTTCTTAGAAAAATAAGAATGCACAAAAATCAGCCTCTCTCCAACTTCCATGCCTTAGTCATTGTTTTCCCCTCAGAGGACCAACACTCTACTGTCTGCCTAAGCATATTCTTTTGCTCAATCCTGAAATACAAAGTATCCTAATTTCCATTTTATTCGCCATTTCCACTGGCACCACTTTTTCCCAGAACACAACAATCATCTCTCACCTACGTGACCAAAGAGCTTCTGAATCTATTCTTGGCTTCTTCTGATCTATCAGTACCATTTTTGTGCCCTGTGGGTAATTTCCTTCAGTCTGTCTTTCAATTCACAGCCTCTCTCTGAAGCTGTGTCTAATCTGCTGTTTAACTCTGAAATCGTGTTTTTCATTTCAATAGGGAGATTCTTGATTTCTATAAATTTTAGTTGGCTTAAAATAAATCTTCCGCTCTTTTTTTTTATAACATCTTGTGCTTTCATTATTATCTCTCATTCTTCTTTTATCTCTTTTGTCATTTTCAACAAACTTTATAGGCTTTCCAGATGGTTCTATAGTCTCAAGTTCTTGAGATGCTATTTCTACATATTATGCCTGTTAACTTTCCTTTATGTAACATGCTTCATCATGCAGTCTATACTTTTTTAATTGTGAGCTCATCTTCAACATAGGTTCTTTATTCTCTAAAACTCCTGTGAGCCTAGGGATGCAGAGATTACCCTATCAAGAGATCTTGCCGTCAGGTTGCCTGGGCCCTGGATGAGTTAATACTTTAACTGCCCATGATGGAATCTCTACCCCAGGTGTGAACATCCATCCATCACATAGATTCCACCTTTCACCTTCTCACCAGAAATCTTTTCCCAACCTCGAATCCGGGGCAGGCAAGGACCTTCCTTGGACATGTGGACTGAGTTTCTCTAGCGCATTAATAAAAGAGGATGCATCTAGCCTCATGTGGGGATGCCAGTTGGTAACATACTAATTGCTTAATAATACATTGTCAGAGGGGACATGGGGGCACAGGGGACCTAAGGGGACTAAGGGCACACTTATCATGAAGAGCACTGAGTAACACAGAGAATTGGTGAATCATTCTATTGTTCACCTGTAACCAATATAACACTGTATGTTAGCTTCCTACAGTTCAGTCAAACTAAAGAAATGATATGTGTTCTATAGATGCTCATGGCCAGCTTAAGCAAATGACCAAAAGGCAATAGGAAAAGTACTGGTACAGAATGCATACCCAACCAGCCTTTGAAGAGCCATATAGGAAAGACAAATCTAGTATTGAGTTTAATTAAGAAGTGGCCAAAAAGAGGTAAGCATGCAGCTAAGACTCAAGAGACAAATGTACCAAAAAGAGAATATATATTAATTAATATATAATAATGTATCTACAAACACTTCTATGTTTTAAAGAAGGGAGAGAGCTAAGCCAAGTTGAGTCTATTCTCCCTATATCATCACTATCAGAATGTTAGTTCTAAGACACCAACCTTATCCTGTTACCCTCTACACGCATGTGTGCGCACGCGTGCATACACACACATACACACACACACACACACACACACACACACCCTTCCTCATTCCTCATACCCACTCAAGCTTACCTTTACTTAATGTCCTTCCCTCAACTAAAGAGCCAAATCTCTATCCTCATCTCTTCTAAAACTCCTCCCCACTCTACCTCCAGCCACGCTGGCCTTCCCCAAACAACCAGGTTCCAAAAAACCTTCCCACCTTGGAGATAATGCAGAAGCTGTTTCCTCTGCCTGGAATGTTCTTCCCTCCTCTCCCTCATCCCCCACCCCTACTAGTTAATTCCTCTTCATTCTTTAGATCTCAATTAGAACATCACTCCCACAGAGAAAGCTTCCTGGCCCCAAACTAGGTCAGGTCATTTGGTTCTGTGTTCACACAATACCCTGAACATCTTCATAGCACTTACCACGATTTGTCATTTCGATTGCACAAAGAGCGGTTTAATTTCTGTCTTTCCCACCGGACCATAACCTCCAGAAAAAGGAACCCATCTGGGTTGTGTACCGCCGCACCCCCAGTGTCTAGCACAATAAAAATTTGCTGCGGAAACGCGAGCACCCTGGGGCCAGCCCTCTCCGTCCCCTCACTGACATGCACCTGAGCTCACTGCACTTTCCCACAAGCCTCTTCTGAAGCATGAAGGCTGTTGTCTGGGAGGCTCGTTCACCACTGGATCAAAATTTTCCTCTAAGCAGCGGGGGGTCATTGAGTCCATGGGAACTTATTGCCACAAAGCAACAGCCGCTTCCGGAGCTGCTTGTTTTCAAAAACCAGCAGCAGGCGGAGTCTTGCTGGGTTTCTTTGATGGGTCTGTTTATGCCGGTTTGGTCTTGTGTCTGCCCTACTCTCTTTGTGAATTTGGGTCACTTGGTCTTTTCTGGGCCTCAGTTTCCTGGTTTTTACAACAAAGGGGCTAGGCTAGATAATCCACAAGAGACGGTTCTGCTTTTCTGACAAAGCCTATAACACAACCTGGCCGCAAAAGGCAGAGAGACCTTTGTGCCTTTGCCCTTTTAAATCCCTACCGCCAACGTGAGCTTGAGTGAGGAACTTGATCACTCTCTCTACATCAGTCCCCAAATCTATAAGCCAGAGCTAATCACAAGCCTCATGTCCCTCCCCCATTGGCCACCAGATTGTACCCAGCACGGTGTAGTGGGTGCCATTGGTGCCCTGCCCAGATTCCTTTCACGGGGGGAGGGGCCCATTCCCAGAAGCTGTGAATGATGATTGCTAATGACTCACAGCCACCCTCTTCTATGGAAAATTGGCGCCAACTGAATGGGAGTTGCCTCCCCAGTGAGGTTACACCCCGCAGCCCCTTGGAGCCACCCACAATCGATGACTGAGTAACACAGAGGCATAGACCCTCTGCCTTAAAGTGGGACCAGCAATTGATGTTCCAGAGCCTCCAGTGGGGTCGGGCTGAAGACCAGCTGAGACGACCACATTCTTGCTGAGCTCCCTCCCCTGGACTATTTGCTTTTCTCACCACCCTTTTCGGGAAAGCCTCCCTCAATAAATCACTTGTGCCCAAGAATCCCATCTCAGACTCTGCGTCTAAGAAACCCAATCCGAGACACAAAAGGAAGCACTCTTGCTTTGCGTACATCATCTCACGGAATGCCTACGGTAATGCTCAGAAAGACTCGCTCATAAGACCACTGCATTGAGAAAGCATCAGGCCAAGAACAAGCACTGAGCAACTTGTTTAAGGCTGAGTCTTAGCACGTCCCTCTCCTGTTCCATCACTGGACTCACAGAGCAGCCAGCATGAGGGCCACTGGGGGCAAGGAGAGACAGAGAAGGAGAAACAGCATCTATTTCTCAAGCGACTCCTTTACCAGCCAACAGGTGGTC
The DNA here is from genome assembly GCA_004023845.1 of Helogale parvula. Lineage (NCBI taxonomy): Eukaryota > Metazoa > Chordata > Mammalia > Carnivora > Herpestidae > Helogale > Helogale parvula. Next base: position 320,445 of record PJEM01000176.1, read on the forward strand.
CCTTGGTTGGCTGCCTGCCCCCAAGTCTTTCAGGGCCGAGAAAGCCCAGGTTCATCCGGCACACTGGTTCTGAACCAGGCGCACATTTGGCAGAGTTGTTGGGGGCAGGGGGAAGCCTCAGGCAAAGCTGGTGGAGCAAACCACTGGCAACGCTGACCCAAACCAATTTCTGCACGAAGAGGCGGTGAAGCAGGTAATAGACTCTCTTGAAAAGCAAAAGATTTTTTCTAGACTGTGCATCTTGAGAACCTCTGGACCAGATAGACTTTCCATCTTTTCCTTATTCCCATTTTATTTAAGGGAGGGCTTGTAAGGAACAGACTTCAGCCTCTCACCCATCCACTCACACATACACAAACTACCACTGCAGAGAATAGTTTTTATTACCTCCTCAGTGTCCCTTCTCCCCTCTCCTTTCAGTCCTACCCTGCTCCTCATTTGGGGATTCTTCCTCCACTCCAATCTCAGCCACATGGTTTTGGCAGAGGGATCCTTCCCTCAGATCCAAGGATTGAGATTCATACCTCCCCCCCACAACCCAGTGACTGGTTCAGGGTACAGCACATGATCCAACCTGGACCAATGAGAAAGAAAAGATCCTAGGACTTGAGTAGGAATTATCTGAAGAGACATTCTCTCTTCTCTGAACGGCATGGGCTGAAGATGCCAAATTTGCAGCTGCTGTAGCCATCTGGGGACCAGGAGAAGAGAGTATGGAGCTCTTGATGACCCTCGAAGAGGTGCCAAAGACAAAGTAAGAGGAAATCAGGTCTTTAAATTGCTAGATCAAGCCCTACCTGAACCAGAACCTACCTGAATCAAGATCATCTCTTGATTTTCCTGTTGCTTTAGTCAAGAAGGTACACTGATTTTTTTTTAAGCCAGAAGGATTTGTGGTTTTTGTTTTTTTGCATACAATGCAAAAATCCTTAAATGATATGTATCTATTCTGTGTGTTCTCAAAGGAGTCAAACACTTCTGGTTAATACCTTAATAGCATTCAGTGAATTCACCAGGATGAAATCCCCTGTCCTTGTTTTCTCCCCAACAGGGTTTCCTGTTGTTGTTGTCATTGTCGTTGCCTTGGCAATTACAAAATGAGTTGTGAGTGACCCCTAAGTATTGCAAAATGTTGAGAAGATATTTAGTGCAGTCCCGTTTCCACTCATAATTTCGATTTTGAATCTAGATTCTGGGCGCTAAATTGTTCGTCTCCCCCTCCCCCACTTGCAAGTTGATCCTGTTGAGAAGTGGAGGTCATCTTGGACATGGACTTGAGAAATATTCTGAAATCTTATCCTGCCTGGAAGAAATGCAGTGATGACTCAGTGATACACATCATAGACGTAGGATTTAAGAGCAGCAGGGGGGAGGGTAGAAGGGGCACTAACTGACCACCTTGGATCAAAAACACACTTGAAGTCCTGCTACAATATCTGACTTTCCTTGCAGCTACAAAGTCCTTCCTCATGTCCCACCTAAATAATTCATGCTGCAATTTCGGTCTAGCTAAGGAACTCGCCTATTCACAGTGGCCATTGAGGACTGGCTTGTCAACCTCGTCTGACCCTGCTAGGATCATGATGAAGAGAGCTATGAAGTTGTCTTACCCATCCCTTCTTCTTCCTGAGGCTAAATGGTCCCTTCCCATAGCTTGGGTCTAAATCCAGACGTGGCCCCCCCACCCCGGGTAAGATGACCACAAAGCCCAGATCACTAGCAGGCTCCGCCTCTGTGGCTCACGTTTTCGATCCATTCTTGGATACAGCAAAAACTCCCTGAACTGAGAATCAGAGGAGACAAGGAAGGGCTTTGAAGACCCCAATCTTCTGTGATGTAACAACCCCCCCTTTCACAGCATGCCGATTTTACATCTCCAGGAGCACTCAATACATGGCTATGGCTGCACATTAATCAGTCACTGCAAAGCACTAACCGGCATTCTGGTAAATGACAACCAGAGAAAAGGAGGCCCCATGCATACACGAACGCCATGTCCCCACTCCTGTCACACCTGCTTTCTTAGGAAATTTCCTCAATGTCTGTGGTCTTGGCGAGACTTGAGTCATCATGTCTTACCCAGCCAAAGAGCAGACATAAGATCCAAGCTAGACCAATAGGATCCTTCCCAGGACCTCAACCTTCGCCTGGAAGGAAAGAAGGCTGAGATAAAGGTGGAGCTGACCAAGAGATGGTCTCCAGACAAGACTGTCCAGCCGTCCTGCTTCCCACATACGTGGGGTGGCCCTGGGTCCTGGTTCCCTGGCCTTCCCTACTCTTACCCATTCATTATACCCCCCATTTCATGCGTGCCAGCCAAGGTCAGGTTCCACAGCGTGCATCAACAAACTTTTAAAAACCTTAATGACATATTTAAATAAATCACCATTTCACACCTGTGCTGGCAGTCTGAAAGAGTTTGGGCCTGGAAATCAATGCCACAGATTCTGCAGGTATAAACCAAGTCTTGCCAAGGTAACAGAATCCTGTCAAGGAACCACAGCGATCTCAAATTACTTTTGTGATGTTGATCTAATGTCTCATTAAAATTAGGCAAATCAAGGGGAATGCAAATGCCATCAAAATGAGCCAGCACTGTCAGGAGAAAATGGATCATCCGGGGGCAAAAAATTGTTTATGGGGTGTCGTGATTGGCACAAATGTCTTCCTCTTGTTCAAGCACTTTTGCAAAGAAAAAAAAGAGGGTAACTAGCTAATTGCTCAGCACAAACCAGTTTAACAGTGGAATGCTTTTCACATTGTCATTTTTAATTTTTTTCTTTTATTTTTGAGAGAGAGAGACAGAGCATGAGCAGGGGAGGGGGAGAGAAAGGGAAACACAGAATCCGAAGCAGGCACCACGCTCTGAGCTGTCAACAGCACAGAGCCTGATGTGGGACCTGAACCCATGAACCCGGAGATCATGACCTGAGCTGAAGTCAGAGAGTTAACCGACTGAGCCACACAGGCGCCCCCACATTGTCATTCTTAATGGCCCACGTTTTTCTCTGCACTTTAGTTCATCCCTCTAGAATGCTGATCGCAATACTAACAATATGCAGCAAAGCTTACATTACATGAGACACCAGGCTAAGTACTTTCACTGAATTCCCTGATTTCTTCCTCACAAGACCCATGAGGTAGGATCTATTGGCGACCATGAGAAAACGGAAGTTTAGTGAGAAGTAACTCCCAGTGGGCAATGGGTGTAAGGCACACAGCTGGGCTCTAGACCCTGTATCGACGACTACATCATGGCATTTATTCAGCATCTACTGTGTGCCAGGCGCTGGGCTAGGCATTGACCGAGGTTCTCTATCACATTTAATCCTCATCCCAATCATCTGAGGCAGATTTTCTCTATCCTCATTCTACAGAAGAGGAAGCTGAAGTTCAGAGAGGTTAAGTAACTCACACAATGTCACTCAGCTCATTTTATACACAGGCCATCTGGCTCCTGCGAACTCCCACCTCTTAACCACTTGGTTATGCCTACTCTAGAAAAGGATACACGTGCTCTTCCCTTTATCCCCCTAATAAGGCCCCAACATATTTTGGAAGCATTTGTGCAGCCCCCAGCTCCAGGGTCTAGTACTGGGCTTCGCGTCCTTTAGAATGTCCATCACTGGGCTGCTGCAGGAGTAAGTGAGTTGCTATTACCATCTGCCAAACACTGACAATGGTGCCCGACACATAGCAAATACGATACACACATTTGCTTCTTTTCTTTCTTATCATTGTTATTACTTAAGAGAATCAAACGAGCACCTGTTTCCATTTCAACTGTTTATGTGTTCATTACAACCATTAAGGTTTTATTGAATAAAGCAGGTCCCCTGGGATTTTTATCGCTTAGGTTTCCATCCATCCTCCGTGGCTTCTTTTTACTTGTTTTTGCCACCACATTTTTACGATTGTGGTGTAACTTCTTGCGGGTCCTTATGAGTAATCAAAACAGGGGTATATATGTAGATGGCTTTTCATTCATGTAAACTGGACTTCCGCCTCCCAATTAATCCCGATGAACTAAAACTGGCTGGAATTAGAAGGAAGCAGGTGGGGATGGGAGAGGTGTGATACTCCAGCCTTCTCTTCAGGGTCTCCTTCCACGTCTTTCTGTCCGGACGTTGGCATGCCTCACCCATTTCTCCCACCCACTCTCACCTTCAGAAGATTTGTATTGAGTACCTGCATTTCACCCAAGCAAGGGGAAGCTGCCACTTCCCATCTGGGCAGTGAAAGTGTAGTAGAGGCCTTCAGGGGTGCTTCCCGGCCCCCACGTTTCTCAGAGACACCACCAGCACATGGAAGTGGGCCTCTGGGGTCATTTTTATACTAATCAAGCCCTTTCTGCTTCCTGGCCATTCCTGACTGGACCAGAGATGATCACCTGATCCAAACTAGGCCGATCAGATTCTCCCTGCTAAAAATTTAAAATCAGTGCTAAGAGACCTCCCTGGATCTGGGTTTGTGTTTGAACTAAGGGGTCCAGTCAATTTTAAGGCCCAGAATTCGCTTTTTAAAGGTCATCTTTTCCATGGGGGTAAGGTAGGGAAAGCTGGTCTGGACTGGGAGGGGGAATGAAAAAGAGAAACTGAGGGGTTGGGGGAGCAGAGAGAGAGAAGTAAGAGAGGGACGGAAGCCTAAGATCACAGCTGTTCATGCAGAGAGAAAGCAGACCACTAGCCTTAGGAGCCTAGTTCCTGGCCCTGGTGCCTGACGAAGGTGGGCTGTGCTGTCCCTGAAGTCTGTGCAATCTTTCTGGAGCTTTCCAATAACGGACCCTTTTTTGCTTTATCTAGCTTGAGTGGGCTTCTGCTTCTTGGTCCAAAACCAGTCGTGACCAAAGTGTTGCTGACCCCTAGAGCTTATGAATGCCCCTATGATTTTCATTCATGGAAATAAGCCCTAACAGTGATTTCTTCATTAATTCAACAAATATTTACTATGTGCCAGTGCCATGAAGGGCACTGGAGATATAGTACCAAACATACTACAGACAGCTAGGACTCTGTGGAGATGATAATTCTTGGGGAAAAAATGGAGGGAAAGTAAGGAACCAATTATACCAACATGCTACTGCTGATGCAACATAATGAATCTTACAAGAAGCCCACCAAGCCTTCTGGGGGAGCAACAGATGGGCCCTGAAACTGCAGGGAGGTAGTGGGAAGAGAAGGCAGAGGTGGAGAAAGGACTAGAGGAGGGCCTGCAAACTGGACTTCAGCCTGGATTCAGTTATTTATAAGCTGTTTGACCTTGAAATAGGTGGACAAACCTCTCTGTTGTTCCACACCTCTAAGATGGCAGAGGTGTGTGTGTGTGTTCAGAAAAGGAGTCAACTAGAAACTAATGAGGTTAATGAGTTGTGTCATATGTAATTTATAGCTTGGTGCCTCGCACAAAGGTGCTCAGATTTGGAATGTTTGCGGAGGCAAAGCGGCAACTTAGAAAGAACACAAGATCTGAAGCTAGACCACCGGTTCTCGGTGGGAAATGTTTGCGCTCCTGGGGACAGTTGGCAATGTCTGGGCACATTTTTGGTTGTCACCACTTTGGGGGCAGGGCACTACTGGTGTCTAATGGGTAGAGGCCAAGGATGTTACTAACTATCCCACAAGGCACAGGGCAGCAAACTCCCCTTCCCCAACACAGAATGGTCTGGCCCGAAATATCAATAGCACCAAGGCTGAGAAATGCCACACGGAACAAATCCTCGTGGCACCTTATGAGCGGTGTGACCTTTGGCAGGCTACTTTTTCCTTGGGCCTTATTTTGTCTTCTGCGGGATGGGGATCAATAACATTTTCAGTGTAGACCTTTTGTGAGGGCCAAAATATAATTTATAGGCAGTGCCTTGCATAGAGGAAACCACCGAAAGATACTCTTAACTGAATGGGCCATTCCTCTTCATCCATGGCTGAATTTTCAGAACCAGAAGGATCCCGGCGGGGGCGGGGGTGGGGGTGGGAGGAGAGACAGCCATAGTTGATGCTCCTTCTAGCCCTGCCCGGTTAGAGACCTTCTTCCCGTCCTCCTATCTCCTACAAGAGGCAGGCACGGTCAGAGCACCTTGGATTCAAAGACCTTTCTGAAGGTTCAAGCCACGAAGGATGTGCTCAGGAGTTGTTGGCTTTAGGGCCTGAATGGCCAGACAAGCGTCTCTTGCCATCCAGGCCCTCTGTCTCGGAGGGACCAACACCAGGGTCGTGCTGGAGATGGAAACACAGTGAATAATGGAAACTTCTCAAGTATGTAATTAAGTGGCGTGTCGACTTCATTACACCATCCAAGCAGATGCTCAGGAAATTTCCACATTCCTGCTCTGCTTTCTCAGTGGTCCTGCGCCCAGATGTGGATTAGGGAGTCAAGCCTTGTGCCTCCCAATAGCTGTGTGCAGGGTGCCCGAGGGCATTCACAGTGCAGGGTAGATACGGAGTCCTAAATGGGTATGGGGGTCTCTACCATAAACCATGTTCACCTTCTTTCCTTGGCAAGGGCACAGAAGCAGGGATACCTAGTGACAAAAATAATAGTAACGATGATAATGGTAAAAAATGGCAATGCTCCTGCAAGCATAGGAAGCTGGCTAAAGTAGGGTGTCTCTCAGCTGGCGTGGCACGGGCAGGAAGAGGAGGAGAGACCGAGGTGTTTACTCACAATACTCACGAGTGCTAAGTTCTCTCAAACTTGACAGTGCCTAAAAATCACCACAGACGCTTGTTAAAACTTATACATCCTTGGGTTGACTTGGATTGGGAGGGCATGTATTGGGGCCTACGTATCTGCACACCCGGACAGGTTCTGCTCTGAGCCGGGACTCACCATCCATCAAGATCACTGGGCAGGTTTTGTGTTGGTTTCCCCTGGCTGTCTTAACAAATGACCACGAACAAGGTGCTTTATAACAGAAACGTGTTCTCTGACAGATCTGGAGGCAAGAAGTCTGAAATCTAAGCATCTGAAGGCTGGGTTCCTCCAGGATGCTCTTGGGGAGACCCCACAGCATGCTTCTCTCCTAGATTTGGGGGGTTGCTGCATTCCTTGGCTTCCTTGCCCACACTCCAATCTCTACTTCTGTTTTCACATGGCTTTGGCTTTGTGTCTTTCCTCTTTTCTGCCCTTATAAGGACACTTGCCATTGGATTTAGGGCCCATCCTAACTCCTCTCTTCTCAAAATCCTTACCTTAATTCTATCTGCAGAAGCCCCTTTCCCAAAGAAGCTCACGTTCATAGGTTATGGGTGGACGTATCCTTTGAGGGGCCCATCCCCATAATTTGCATTTCTAGCAAGTTCTCAGGAGATGCTGATGCTTCTGGACCAGGGACCACACTTCGAGGACCAGGCCCACAGGCAAAAACTCCACACCCACGTGATCTGATGTTCTGGTACTTAGCTACTAGTGTCAGATTTGTGCACTCAACAGACTATGATAGATGGTAGACTTTTGCCCCCATTTTTCATCCTTGACCACCTAGTAAGTCCCTGCCCTGACTCCCTAGTGACCCCAATTAATCTTCAGGAGGCAAGAAGACCTACTGTATCAAAAAGAGAGGTTGGGCTTAAGCCAGACCCGACTCTGCATCTTGCCAGCTGTGTGAATTTGGATGAATCCTTTCATCTCCCTGAGCCTGCTTCCTCCTCTGTAAAATGGGGAGAAGAATCTTTTTTTTTTTAAGTTTATTTACTTGCGGGGGTAGAGAGAGGGAGAGAGAGAGAGGGAGAGAGGGAGAGGGAGAGGGAGAGGGAGAGGGAGGGAGAGGGAGGGAGGGAGGGAGAGAGAGAGAGAGAGAGAGAGAGAGAGAGAGAGAGAGAGAGAGAGAGAGAGAGAGAATCCCAAGCAGGCTCCACAATGTCAGTGCAGGGCTTGACATGGGACTTTGAACTCAAACCATGAGATCATGACCTGAGTTGAAATCAAGGGTAGGACACTTAACCGATTGAGCCACTCTGGCGTACTGGCCTGATCATGGTTCTTGAAAGGCTAAATGGACCATGTATATAAATGAGGCCACTGCTATGGCTAAAACTCCCAGGAAGCCAGCAGTCCTGATGTGTGATGAGCATATGGTGGCTGGAAGGACTCTGGCTCTAATTCTGCCACATGAGTGCAAGGGAATATGTCCTGCCCCCTCCCCTCCTCTCCTGGCCCCACAGAGCCCCAGATTCTTCCTCTCTGGCCAATTTACTGCCCGGCCACATCTCCTGAACTGACAGTGGCAGGTAATCACTCGAGGTTGCCTACCTCGGGTGCGTTTCCCAAGGAGGTGCCTCATTAGCTTTGATCCGGCCGGCACACCTGCACTGGGTCCCTGGTTTATTTCCAGCCACTGCTTTGCAACATCACTGAGCTGGCTTTGACACTTTGAGGACACTGGGGCAAAGGCCTGGTCCAGCCAACTGCCCGCTAGGAGACAGACGGGCACCGAGGCCCTGGGAAGGGACTGAGCTGCAATCAGGGACAAGGGATCATCTAATCTCCTGGGACCACAGAGAAGTGGGGCTCTCCCACTGGCACCCTCAGAACGATAAGGCAACAAGGAGGCCTTCTGCAATTCAGGAGGCATTATGGTGTCAGAAAGGCTTGGGTTTCAAACCAGAACGCATCGCTAGCCAGCTGTGTAAACTCCAGAACTTCTTGGGCCTCGCAAAGCCTCAGCTACTTCATCTGTAAAATGGAGATCTTAAAGGAAAGTGCCTCGTGGGGTGTTGAGGGAAAGCAATGAAGTGATCGACACCGTGTGTTTAGCAGGGTGCCCAACCCAGCACAGAGAGTGTTCTGAAGCACCTTGCAAGCCGAGTCTTCTCTCTCTGTCCCAGGGGACAGGCACAAAGCCAGAATGACAGGCCCACAAGACCCCAGGTGGATGCTTATAGGACTCTGGGCACACTTTTCTCTTAATATCCATAACAATTTATGTAGCCATTCTTAAGTGTACACATGTGTAGCATTAGGTGCATTCACATCGTTAGAGGACTGTCACCACCATCCATTTCCAGAACCCCCTGCCATTCTTGAAAGATGAGGAAGCAGGTGTGACACGTGACACATTAATCCCTGAGCACTGCAGGCCTATACAAAGCAGTGGGCTACTCAAGAAAGATTGGGGTGTCTGGATGGCTGAGTCAGTTAGGCATCCTACTCTGGACTTCAGCTCGGGTCATGAGCTCACAGTTCGTGAATTTGAGCCCCGTGTCAGGCTCTGTGCGGACAGCTTGGAGCCTGAAGCCTGCCTCGGATTCTGTGTCTCCATCTCTCTGACCATCTCCTGCTCATGCTCTGTCTCCCTCTCTCTCAAGAATAAACAAACATTTGAGAGAGAGAGAGAGAGAGAGAGAAACCAGATCAAAGGACAGGGCTGGGGTAATGGGCAAGAGGGGTGTGGGGAAGCCCTCTCATCTACGCCCCTGCCTCTGTGAGCAGTGATCCCACATCTTCCATCTCTTCCCTAGAGCTCCCAGGGAGAGTAGCTGTGCAGATGTCTTAAATACAGGATGTGCCTGGGTTCAAATCCCAGCTCTGCTTTACCAGCAGTGTAGCCTTAGCCAAGATATTTCTCTCTCAGCCTCCCTCTCCTCATCTGTAAAATGGGGAGAAAAAGAACACCTATGGCAGAGATTTGCTAAGGAGCTGATGGCGATCAAGAGCTTAGCAAAAAGCAACTGAGTAAGTAGTGTTAACTATTACTTTCATAGCCCCTCCCAAAGCCTCCTGCATGCATGCCTTTTTGGAAATTTCTTAGTGTGACCTCATTCTGTAACTCTGAGTCCTCATTAGGACAGGAATTCCTTCCCCGGCCGAGAAGCCCTGCTCATTGCAGAACACTGAGGTTCCTTTCACATCCTGGAGAATGTCCCTTCCCCCAAAGGGGACTGAGGACAAGAATCACCCCCAAAATCTGCCTGCCAACCCGGAGTCGAGCCCCAGTCTGGCCAATCACATGGGCTCCCCCTGCAGTGGTTTCCTAGGTAACCAGTACTCTGTGCCAACAGAGACTGGATGCTGGGCGAGGGGGAACCGAGGGAAGACACAGAGAGGGACCCAGGAGTGCAGGCTGACACGGCGAGGGTCAGAGATGGGGGGAGGGGTGGGGAACAGAGACAATGGAGGCGAAATGACACAAGCAGGAATGCGGGGAAGATGTGCAGAAGGCTGGAAAGAAAAAAATAAATAAATTGCGTCTCTTTTGCTATTTTCACACACACACACACACACACGTGCACATCCGCATACATGTGCGCATGCGTGTATGTCCATATACATACGTGCATAAATGGTCACACGCACACGCACACACACACACCTCGAACCCTCAGCCAGCCGCAAGTCACAGGGGAAGCCGGGCTTCCTAACGGCCCAGCCGCAGTTCTCGCTGGCATTCGGGACCCCTGCTAGAGCCATGCCTCCGAATCAACCTACTGATGCGGCTACCGGTACGGGACGGAGGAAGACCCTGGAAAGACAGGTCCCGTTTTCCATCGAAAAGCAAGGCAGTCCCAAACCAGCCCGATGGCACAAGGTCTGGTACTTTGAGGGGACTATCCCCAATGTCCCTTAGTGACAGAGAGAGAGAGAGAATGAGTATGTGGGTGTCACATACCCTCGTACGAACCTGTTTACTTTTCAGGTCCACCAAACCACAGGCTGAGAACCACCACCACTTAGAAAGCATTCCCTGTGTGCCAGGCTCCTCGTACATGCGTGGTCTCATTTCAGCTATGCGACGAATGCTGGCTGCCTGTTTGACGGATGGGGAAACTGAGGCACGGGAAGGCCGAGCATGCTGTCCAAGGTGCTGAACCCCTTAGCTCCTCAGCCCTCCCAGGATGCCAGCCCCATCCCCAGCCAGCCTGGGAACCGCCTGAGCATTAGAGACTGGGTCCTGTTAGTGAAATGCTGGTGTCTGGGGTTCGAGGAGGTGACACCGACAGAGAGATCTGAAGGTTAAGGAGGAGTTAGTGGGAGGACGGAAGTTGGCATGGAAGGCAGGAGTGTGGGGCAAGCCACGCAGGGTGAGAAATGGCCCGAAGCCCTGTAAGCCTGGCTCGTTGGATGGCATGGGGCTGGCAGGCGCAGGTGGAATTGGGAAGGTGGGCAAAGGCCAGTGAAGGCAGGACCTTCATGGAAGGCAGAGTTGAGACCCTACCCTGAGGGAAATCCCACACTGCTGAAGATGTGTTCTTTAGGTGATTAGTCACGTGATCAGATTTGCCTTTTAGGAAGAACACATCGGCCTCCCCAAAGAGAACAGATTGAAGGAGGTTAAGTCCAGCTGGAGACACAGAACCTCACCTGCTTCTCCCCAGAAGGGCAGATAAAGGAAACCAACACACAGGCAGGAGCAGCCATTTGCCCAGAGCTTGTAAAGTCGCAGAGCCCAGATTCAAGCTTGAGTTCATCCAACCCCAGGACCCAGCACTTTAGCACCAACACAAGCCCCTGCCAAGCAGGTGTTTCTTATAGACTCAAGACCAAGAGAAATCTGGAAGATTGTGCTGTGGCCCTTTCCCCCACTTCAGGACCAGATTCCACACCCAGTGCTGAGAAAGAAAGTTAAGTGTAAGTACCCAGTGTCTCTTCTGGGGGGTCTGAAAGATTTAAGTCTCCATGAAGAGTCCCTGGAGACTGAACATCCATCCCAAGATCCAAAACACTTATAGCTCCCCGGGGGCTAGACTGTGCTCCAGTCCATTGTGGTCATCTACTTTCCCCAGATTCCGTGTCCTGCTTGTGAATTAAAAGCAGACACTTCGAACAAGTCTTGCAGAGTCTCTCTGAGTGAGGACCTGGGACTCCAGTACAAACAATGCCACCCGGGGGGTGCCTGGGTGGCTCAGTCAGTAAAGTGTCCAACTTCGGCTCAGGGTTTGTGAATTCAAGCCCTATGTTGGGCTCTGTGATGACAGTTCAGAGCCTGCTTTGAATTCTGTGAGTCCCTTCTCTCTCTCTCTCTCTCTCTCTCTCTCGCTCTCTCTCTCGCTCTCTCTCTCGCTCTCTCTCTCTCTCTCTCTCCCCCCCCCCACCATCCCTGGCTCATGCTCTGTCTGTCTCTCTCTCTTTCTCAAAAATAAATAAACATAAGAAAAAAAGAAGCCTTCCCCAGTCCTTACTGGTGAGTGTAACTAGAAATGCACAAAAAAAGGGGCACCTGGATGGCTCAGTTGGTAAAGCATCTGACTTCGGCTCAGGTCATGATATAGTTCATTAGTTTGAGCCTTGCATCAGGTTCTGTACTGACAGCTTCGGATTGTGTGTCTCCCTCTCTCTCTGCCCCTCCACCACCTGTGCTCTGTTTCTGTCTCTCTCTCTCTCTCTCTCTCTCTCAAAACTAAAAAAATAAAATAAAATGTACCTTATTAAAAAAGAAAGAGAAAAAAGAAATGCACAATAAATAAAGATAACCTGCCTTCTGAGTACTTAGACATTCTGCATAATTACCTCCCTGACGCCCCAATTAATCACTGAGGGATAAGTTAGGATTATCCCCAACCTGACAGATGAGGCTACTGAGGTTCAAAGATGCTGATGCTACCACATTTTGAACACTTTGCAAATGCCAGGCACTCTCCTAAGCATTTTACACATGGATTTTTTTTTCACAACCAACTTTGAGACATGTGCTTTTATTAAACACATTATACAGATAGGGAAACTGAGGCGCCATTAGGCAGGGTCACTCTGTTAGTAAGCAGTGGGTCCGAAAGCAAGCCCAGGCAAGTGTGTCTGGGAGAAACTCGTGTTCCTCGTCAGGAGCCAGGACTAAGGTGAGGCAGTGAGCCACTGTCTCTGAGAGCAAAATATAAAATGGGCATCAAAACACTCAGTCATCAAGGTAATTTCTATTTTAATGCAACAGTTTTAAAAATCAAAATTAACTCAGAAAATCCATAATGAAAAATGGTCAACACTGAAAATAAAGACAGAATCAGGAGCACGTGGGTGGCTCGGTCAGATGAGCATCTGACTTCGGCTCAGGTCATGGTGCTGCTCCTGAGTTTGAGCTCTGCCTCGGGCTCTGTGCTGGCAGCACGGAGCCTAGAGCCTGCTTCGGATCCTCTGTTCTCTCTCTCTTCCCCTTCCCTGCTCCCTCTCTCTCTCTCTCTCAAAAATAAATAAACATTAAAAATTTTTAAATAAAATAAAACACAGAATCAGCACTGCTGTGCCAAGCCAAACTAGAGCCTGAGGCCAATAACCAGTGGTACCCTGCTCACGCTAGTCCAGGAAACGCCTCAGTACCTAGCGCCAAGGGCTTATAAGGGGTAGCATCTTAACTCATGCCCTCAAATTATAAAATGCTCAATACCCCTTGCAGCGCTTTTGCAAATATTCTACCACTGAAGCTCAGTAAAACCTGTTGAGGCCCTTGAGACCCAAAGAGGACCTCTAGTTTTCAGCTGTGGCATCTGGGGCACAGAGAGGTTAAGCCACCAGCTCCAGGCCCCACAGCAGGATCCGAGGCACCCAGACTCAGTCCTTCTGTCTACTCCACAGACCTTCCAGGGGCAAAATACACCATCATCTTTGCCCGTAAGATTGATCTGAACACCTCCCTCTAACCTTGCGGTCTGCATGGCGCTGTGGTTGATCACTCCAGCCAGGGCTGACAGACTTAGCAATGCGGGAGGCCCAGCTGCATGTGAATTTCAGATAAAGAAAGGGTAATCGTTTAGGGTAAGTCCAATGCAATATTTGGGACGTACTTAAAGTTATCTGTTGTTCATCTGACATTTGAGTTTATCTGGGCATCCTGCAATTTTTTTTTTTAGCAACCCTACCTGCCACGGATTTGGGATAACAAAAATCATCATATAATAAAAAGAATCACCTAGCGGGTGCTCACCTGTCCTCACTTTCACTCTCCGTCACTCAAGTCCAGACCCACTGGCCCTCTCTCCTTTCAACAAGCCCAGGAAGCTGTTTCCAACCTGAAGGACTCTGCATAGGTCCTTCAGTCTGCTTGTGGCATTCCTCCTCCCACTATCAACAGCTCTCTTCTGTCTTCCGAGCCTTGGCTTAAACGCTTCCTCCTCAGAGAAGCCTTCCCATTACTTCACGTCCTGTTTCCCTGTATCTCTACCTGTTTGCTTCTTTTACGGCAGGAACCATAACTTGCAATGGTTTTCTTACACAGCTGATCACTTGGTTTGGGGCTGTCCCTCCACAGAGCACTGCAAGTTCCGGAAAGCAGCCGCTGCACCTGGCAGGCCCTGTCTCCATGCCCAGCACCTCGGACAGTGCCCAGCACCCTGGACAGTGCCGAGAACGTAGAACGTGCTCAATAAATGTGTGGAGTCTAAAGAACCACTGGGCAGCCCCAGGCCAGCAGCAGCACCCCTGTCTGTCCTCAAAGCACCCACCCAAGTGACCTCAGGTCCACACCCCCCTGAACCCAGGAAATGTGCAAAACTGCAGAGTTCAATGGCTTTGTTGCCACACAACAGACCTTCAGACTCACCAACCGTCACGTTACTTCTCTTAACAACAATATCAACCAAAAATATATGTATATTACGTAACTCTAGATGGAGGAGTAGTCATCAAAAATATTTCCCGGCCTAACATCATCCTGTTATTATTTTGACATCTGTGTAGGCTGGGGAATGATTCTCTTAACACTGTGTGTGAGGCATATTTCTATCTCCGGCTGGAGCACGGAGCATATGCAAAGGCTTTGGAAGCCTATTCTAGCAGGTCTTGCCTGTAGCCGTAGAAGGCCCCGTGTGGAGGCCGGAAAAAGCATCTCTCCTGTTTACTACGGTTAATGGGGATTAGCATCCAGGTGGCAGAGTAACAGCCAAGGCTTGCTGCTCTTACATGCCAGTTCCTTTGATCCCAAAGGAGATAGGAATATTGGGGCCAAAAGGCTCACATCTCCCATTAACAAGCACACTGACTTGAAAGGGACACAGAGGTGGCTGCCATCCACCCAGGGCCTGGCAGGCCCACTGCTGGGCTAGGCTGCTTCCGGGCCTTATTTCTTCCAATCCTCACCATCACCCTCTGTGAGAAGTTTCATTGTCCCCACTTCTCAGAGACGGAAACAGAGGCCCAGAGAGAGGTTTAAAAAAAAAAAAAGCTGGCCCCATGTCCCCTGGTTGAGAAAATGCAGAGCAGGGGCATTTAACCTCAGTCTGTTGCTTCCAAAGACGGACATGTGCTCTGGGGACAGCTTGGTTAATAGCATCACTGTCCGCACCAACAGTCCCCGTCAGAGGAAGGAGGGGAAGGAGTCCAAATTGTTTTCCCCGGGTGATGCCCGGGCAGCCTAGATAACGTGGCATGGTGGAGCACAGCAAGGGAGGGGAGGAAGCCAGGACGCTGGGGTCAGGTCCATTTGGGGTTGGGCAGGGCGAGACCCTGGGCCAAGGTTGTGACCTTTGTGAATCCCAGTTATCTCACCTGTAAAATGGGGGTAATAATAGTCATTACTTCCTACATTGGTCTGCTCAGGCGACAGCAGCAGGGCACCCGAGACCGGTGTCTTAGACAACAGAAATGTATCATCTCACAGCTCTGGAAGCTGGAGGTCAAAAATCAAGGTGTTCAGGGGCACTTAGGTGGCTCAATGGGTTAAGCATCTGACTTGGGCTCAGGTCACGATCTCACAGTTTGTGAGTTCGAGCCCCATGTTGGGCTCTGTGCTTATAGCTCAGAGCAGGAGCCTGCTTCAGACTGTATCTCCCTCTCTCTCTCTCTCTCTCTCTGCCCCTCCCCATGTGTGCTCTGTATCTCCCTGTCTCTCAAAAATAAACAAACATCAAAAAAAATTAAATCAAGGTGCCCACAGGCTGTGAGGGAGACTGTTCCAGGCCTCTCCTTGGCTTGGACATGGCTGTCTTCTCCTGTGTCTTCCCTTGTCTCCTCTCCATGCATGTCTCTGTGTCCAAACCCCCCCCCCTGTTTTCTAAGGACACCAGTCCTACTGGATCAGGAACCACTCTAATGATCCCTTTGAACTTGACTCCCTCTGTAAAGCCCCCATCTCTAAAGAAGGTCATATTCTGAGGTTCTGAGGTTTAGGACCAACATATGAAATGTGGGGTCAGGGAGGGACACAATTCAACCCATAATGTGACCTCATAAGAATGGTCTATTGATTAACACCAAAAATATGCAGGGAAACACCTTTCCAAATGTCCATCCTCAAAACAAAGCTAATGCCCACACTGGCCAAATAATCTAGGACTATGGACTGCCCTTTGGTGAGCTACTTGGTGATGGTAGTGTCTATTGGTCTTGAGCTGGATCCTCACCAGCCCCCAAAACAAACATATACCGGCCAATAGCAGGCCAATGTCATGGCGCCAGCATGGTGCATGGTAGCCCTGAGCATGTGCCACAGCTTCAATGACCCATCCCTACAAGCCTATACTTGCAACTATTTTGAGCTTGGAGTGAAAGCTTGGAGGAGAGCCTTTGAGGCTCTAGCATTTTACACCCAGCTCCACCATTTCCCACGGCTTCCTCCCTACGCCTCAACCTTGCTCATCTGTAAATGGGGAAGATAGTGAACACCTATTATGATAGTTTTGAGAAGAAATAAAGAAGGAGCATGAAAGTGCCTGGTGGCTTAGAGTCAAACTAGCAGATATTTGTCTATATGAGTTCCCCTTGCTTGTGGCCAATGGGGAGCCCTTAAGTAACAGGCACAGGAAAGAACTGTGTGTCCCAAACTTTAGCAGAAGTTGAGAATCACCACTTCCCATAGAGGCAAACTCAGCAACTCTAGGGCCAGCCTTCGGAAGCGGCATTTTTAACAAGCGCTCAGGTATTGTGACCAACTGGTATTCACGACTCAAGTTGGTATTCGCCCAATTGTTGGAAAAGCATTTTTTTTTAAATCCCTATCTCTAGGCCCTGCTCCACCTGCAGCCCTACTGAATCAGATCTCCAGAGGGCAAGCCCTGCGCATTTATATGTGGAAACAGCTCCCCAGGCACTTCTGCAGTTCACTCTTGATGAAGAATCACCGGTTTAGAGACCCAGTTCCCACACCGTGTAATGTATCAGATCCCTGTAGGTGTGTGTTTAAAGTGCAGGCTCTGGGGCCCTGAGGCCCTGGACTGTGATTCTTGGGTCTGTGGTAAGACCCAAAAATCTGCATTTGTAACAAGCTCCCATTGAATATGAGTCCCTCCCCAGATCTAATGTTGGTCTACCCGTCTGACCTTGATGCCTATAGGTGAGTCCAACCTAGGTGGGCTAACACAGACCCTGTTGGTCCGGAGGAGTTGACTCAGAGAGCAGACTGTTACCTCCTTGCATTCTGGCCCCTATTAGGTGACTGCACCCTGCCTCGGACAAAGCCTGGTTTGTCTCCACTCTGGAAAATACTCTTCTCTCCTGCTTCTACCAACACCTCTTCAATCAACGTGAACATCCCCCAGCACGTCTCCTACCATTTCGTGTGCGGAGCAGCAGACACGTGCTTTCCCTGCCTTCCACTTCCCTGTATGAAGAATCAGAGCACAGCCCATTTGCACGTATGGCCCCCTCAGCTCATGCATCCATTCAGCCAGTATTTCCTGAGCTCCTGCTCCGTGTGCCCTGGGAGTCCTTGGTGAGCCTTTGCCCTCCCAGAGCTCACAGTCTACTGAGGGAGAGGGGGGTGGGACCCAAAAAGCACATCTGTGCCCCCAGCATCATGAAACCCATGGATGACAGCACTGATTGGGGTCTGTAGGTCCAGATGGCAACCTGCAAGCTCTGTTTAGCGCTGCTTGTGACCAGGGAGAGTTGGTGGTTTTCAGCTACACTCAGCTGAGTGCCAGTATTGTTTTTTGAATACACATCTTGGTTGACTGGGGCACGTGGGTGAGGCAGTTGGTTGAGCACCCGACTCTCGATATTGGCTCAGGTCATGATCTCACAGTTTGCGAGACTGAGCCCCACATCAGGCTCTGCACTGATGGCGTGGAGCCTGTTTGGGATTCTGTCTCTCCCTCTCTCTCTCTGCCTCCTACCCTCTCTCTCTCAAAAGAAATAAACAAACATTAAAAATTTTTAAAATAAATACACCTTAATTGAGTAATGAAGAGGAGAATATCAACTTTGCTACTCCCTTGAAAATTCCAGGAACTCCTTTGTATTTTCAGTGTTTTTCGAGGTGGCCGTGGCCTCCGAGCTCCATGAAGGAAGCAAGGGTCATTGGACATGGAGGGTGAGGTCAGCTCCGGCTCGGCTGTTGTAAATCAGAGAGGGATGCCGGCTCACTCCTCAGTCAGTCCAATGAAGCCCCATGATAGCTCTCATGAAACTGGGATTTGAGCAGAGAATCAAGACACCTTCCTGTGACTATCACCAAGACAAAGGAAACAGAGGGCCTGGAGCACAGAATTAGAGACCGCCAGCCATTAATCATCCCCCAAATACGTAGGTGGGGCCTCTTGGGTGTTGGCCTTGCGGGAGAACCGGAGAGATGGTGGGCAGGAGAAAGTCACCATGGTCATCGCTCCCACTGTGCTCAAAGCACAGACTCCAGAACAAGGGTGCCCGACTTCTAATCCTGGCTCCACGCACTTCCACATATCACTTACCCACTATGTGGCTCAGTTTCCCCACCTGACAAATGGACGTAATCAAAGTACTTCCCTCACGAGGCTGTGGTGTGGATTCTATCAACTACCACGAGTGCAGTGCTTAGAACAGAGAAGTTTGAAACATGTAAGCTATGGTGATGATGGCAACAGCCAAGTTTATGAGGATTATTCATTTGACAATGATGTGCATGAAGATACACTTGCATCTGTGATCACGGGGCCACGCTGACAGGGTAAGGCAAAGGGATCTGATTTGGAAAGGTCAGGGAAAGTTCTGGAAGAACAGAGGAAGTTCTACTGTTTGAGTGGAAATTTAAAGGCCAAGTGAAAGCTAACTCAAGTTGGATGAGAGAGAGAACAGTGAATCAGACGGCGAGTCCAGAACAGCATGTGCAAAGGCCCTGTGGCCGGAGGGCCCATGGACATTTCCAAGCACTGAAAGGAGGTTGGTGTAACTAGAATGCAGGAAGTGAGAGCGACACAGGTTGAGATGGGGATGGAGGTGCAGGCAGAGGCCGGAGAGAGGCAGCCACATTGAAGGTTTCCCTCTAACCTAAGCATCCGCCTGGAGGCAAGTCTAACATGGAGCAATTTGTTCTTTGCCAGTTCATCAACCATCTCCAGAGGAGTTTCACAATCCCCTCAACAAAATCCTACTGTTGCCCTGAAAATAAGTCAAATTTGTCAGCTATTTTTAAAAGGTTATGATGGAAAGTTAAAGGCATTCTCCTTGATTCCCAATAAGAATGTCCATGGCTGTATGTGTAGTCAAATGACTTACAAGCCTCCCTGTTTCCCAGAAATATCGGGGAGTTTTAAATAGAACAGTCATCATTTGCTGCTTAGGAAACTTCAGGGTTACACGAAAAGGTAGAAGGAGAATAAAGAGTAACATTCACCAAGGCCAAGAGCGCGCCACCCAGGTATTTCTAATCCGGCCCCTCGCCCCGCTTGGAAAGCTAAAGACCATTAGTACCCCCACTTTTTACAGATGACTGAACTAAGTCTCCTTCGATGGCTGGTTTGAAGCCAGTGTCTCAAGCAAAGCCTGGACCTATTGTGGGTCTGGTACCCTTGATTATCGGTCAGAGCGAGGAAGAAAGACAAAACAATGGTCAAAGGCATAGCCCTGGGTTAGCTGGTCCCCGCCCATTGGAGAAACTGACCTTGACGGTTTGCCAGGGACTCTCTCACTTTTTAACACTGACACCAGGAAACCCCCTAGTACCAGACCAAGGGGCACGGCTACCCAGGGTCCCAGAGCAAGCGGGAAAATCCCCCCGTGGCAGGCCCCTGAGCAAATCTGGGATTGAATAAGGAGGCACCTTGTCTCTCAGCAAGCTTGCTCACACCTGAAGCCCCTGCAAACTTCCAGTAAATATGAGCGAGTGAGCATAACGGATTTGAAGAGCTGAGGCCACGTTTTCCCAACCCAAGGATGGAATCCTCTACTCCGTGATCAGATGACTGTTGAACTCGGACTAAGTGCCCAGCATGGTTCTACGGGCATGGGACACGCAGACCTCATTTCTGACCTTGTGGGCATTCCATTCTAACAGGGAAGACGTAAAATTAAGGCAAAATACTTCCACGACTGATGCGGGCTTTGAGAAGTCGGGGTGACCAAGTACGAGATGTGGAAGGCAGTGACTGGGGGAAAACGGGCAGGGACTTCTCTGTCTGCAATGGTCACATGTGTCTCTTGGGGAGGGGACACGGACCTGAGACCTGGACCGAGGAGCCACGTCCAGCATCTGGAGGCAGAGCGTTCCACACAAGCACAAATGGGCCATCACTGAGGCAGGCAGGAGCCTGGCTGGCGGGTGTCAGGTACATGGGCAAGGGTGAAGAAGGCTGAGCTCAGGGAGGAGGGGGATCAAGCAAGGTGAGTTCGGGGGGAGGGGGGCTGATGGGGAGGGGTACAGAGTTTAACCCAGTGGACGGGAAACCTCTGGATGGGTGCCGGAATGAAAGGATACAATCCTATTTACTGTTTTAAAACAAACACTTGGACAGCAGAATGGAAAATGGATCTTAAGGGGCCAGAGAGGCAGCAAGCAGACTTTTTAAGCACAGGTGACAGGTGGTGGAGACTCGGGCCTGGGTCAGAGCACAGGGACAGAGGAAGTGATCTGGTTGTACCATGTAGGGCAGACAAGATGCCAGCACGGGGAGAAGGGGCAAAGACACAGAGATGGAAGGGAGTCCTAAAGGATTTCCTCGTTTCTAACAGCCGTATCAACTCAAGCCACGCCCTCAAATTCTCTGAGCCTCCGTTTCCCCAGCCCTAAGTGAGAACAGCTAGGCCCACGTTGATGGTTGCTAGGAGGACCAAATATGTGCCCAGCGCAGGGGACAGCCCATGTAGCATTAAAAAAAAAAATCTGTTTTTTCATTAGTGTATTGGAGGTTTGGTTAAAAAAATTTTAACTTAATCCAGGAAAATAGAAATGACTCTCCAGCCTCTCGGAGCCGAATGGCCCTTGCGGCCCAGTGGGCTCATCTGAAGAGGGTTTGGGCAGTCTGTTAGTCTGTTGCCATGGGCTGGGTTCAGGACTCGATTATTTCCATGCGACCCGCAGCTCTGAGTATTTAAAATATGGGGTCGATTCACTCCTCACCGCCGAGGTGAGGCAAGGAGGCGGCCTCTCCTGATAATGGCTGTTTGCGGAGCTCTCAGAAGACGGACCCCCGATGATGGGGCTTCCTGGTCTTCTCTCCGCTCCCCCACGCATAACCCTTTATCATCCTTAGAGCCACACAGTCCAGGTGACATGTTCCCCCCAAATTATCAGAAAAACCACCTTATTCCAACAGCCCAGAAGTCTATTCAAGAAGAAGGGGGGAATCTCTAAATCACTAATGGAAGCATAAAGCCCTTCGGCAATCAGGTTCTAATTTGGAATATTATACCACATTGCTTTTTTCTTTTCTTTCCTCAGTTGGTTTTCTGATGGCCGGGGATTTCTGTGGGTAAGCTCGGTTTGGTCCTTCCTCAAGGGTTTGAGCTTTGCAACAAGGAGTACTAAAAGTCGAAAAATGCTTAAAAACACAAACACTGTATGGGCGCATGAATGAGGGCACACCGGGCTCTAACCCCTCGGGAAACATGGACTAGCTTCCAACATTCACTTTTACTGGCTCACTTGTTTGTCTAAACCATGTGGCCCCAGGTATGGAAAAATGCTGCTCAAGCCGGGAAGAAGAACAAGGAGGAAAAGGAGGGGAAAGGGGAAGGAAGGTGGTGGAGAAGAGAGGAGAATCCGGGAGAGAAGAAGGAGAAGAATGAGGAGAGGAAGAAGAAGAGAAAACCAAACAGACAGCAGATAAGAAGACGGGTAGTAAGAAGCAACGGCACAGAGAGAGAACATGAATTCCAAACCCCAAACCGGCCAATGTGTCCTCGATATGTGCTCTGTGCTAACCTTGTTTGGAAGCCTCATCTCATGGGACCAGGTTTTTAAAAATTTTTCAATGTTTATTTTTGAGAGAGAGAGAGAGACAGAGAATGTGTGAGCAAGTGGAGGGGCAGAGAGAGAGGGAGACCCAGAATCCAAAGCAGGCTCCAGGCTCCGAGCTGTCAGCACAGGGCCCAACACGGGGCTTGAACTCGGGAACCGTGAGATCATGACCTGAGCGGAAGTTGGACACCCAGCCGACTGAGTCACCCAGGCGCCCCATCATGGGATGATTATTAACCCCGTTTTCAGATGACTAAACTGAGACCCAAAGTCACCCAGTAATGGAGCGGTAAGCAGAAGCACATGAAGTTATATTGCCTCCGCACATAGGGATTTATTTACTCGTGGGAGGGACGAGGCAAAATATTTTCCTGGTGGACCCACTTGATGAATTTTTCAGAGACGGGATGTCCCACGAAAAGAGCTTAAGCCGAATCTATCGCGAGTTTGTTACGGGACTAAGGCAAGACGATTAAGAAATACCTTCCCCAGCAACTAACTTTAACATTCCATTATATACTGATGTATCTAGAACTCTTTCCATAG
This sequence comes from Helogale parvula, assembly GCA_004023845.1. Taxonomy (NCBI): domain Eukaryota; kingdom Metazoa; phylum Chordata; class Mammalia; order Carnivora; family Herpestidae; genus Helogale; species Helogale parvula. The sequence continues at coordinate 342,997 of PJEM01000176.1, forward strand.
CCCTCTCCCGGTCACATTGTCGTATTATTCACACAATTTTGTAACCATGCTTTTTATAAACTTACCAAATGCGTCCTAGACACCTCTGATGCCAACACTTACTCTACATCCTCATGATGTGATGTCATAATAATTTCATTTATGTAACATCCCCTTTTTGGGACATTTGGGTTGACCCCTCCAGGCTGACTTCCTCGGGATAAATTCCTAGAAGCCGTTCCTCCTTTTGAGGAGATTCGTAGCCCCCTGTCCTCGAACAGACTCGTGTAGAGGCACATAAGGAAACAACCCAGCACAGGGGAAGGATACTAGCTGTGGGGTTCCGTGCGGAACCGACCCACAGAGAGGGGGAGGCAGACCCTACACCACACGAGGTCATCATCACGAGGGCAGAATCAGGGGCAGCAGGAGCTGAGCTGGGGGCAGCAGGGGGAAGCCGGAACACTCTGACCGCACCGGGAGGGAAAGCAGCAAAAGAAAAGAGGGCTCGTTAGTTTTCCAGAACTTTTCCTTTGTGTAATTTTCCCCCTCTTGACAGGGAAGATTTAAGGCACGGAGAGAGACGAAATCCGCGCTGTCCAGAGCAGCTCTTGTTTTAGTGACAACACGGGCTGGTCTCCAATCTCCAGCCCCCTTGTCACTATCAATGATCCCTCAGGGGAAAACCCCACAGAGGGCACCACACAAAACCACACTTGGTCATTTCTTCATGAGTTCTCATGTCAAAGCCGGAGCAAGAGAAGCAAAGGAAGTGATTCCCTACTGAGACCTGACTGCCCACGGAGCACAGGCCGGGCCCTTCATCAGGCAATCATAAAAGGAATCCTAGGGCATCTGGTCAACCAGCTTATTTTCCAGATGCAAACTTTGGATCTGGAAATGTTCCTCAACTCACCAGAAATGACATGAGTGGTAAGGAGCAGAACCAGCCCAGGGCCCAGGTAGGCTAACTTCTAGCAGAGAGCAGTCTGGGACCACTCAACAGGATTGTTTTCTCCTAAGCCAGGAGATACATCCACGAGTCTTCCATACCCATCTGGAAAAATACCAAGCAAGCCTGAAAACTCAACACACACCACACACACACACACACAAATTAGAATGGCTCCTCAAAGCTTTGGATTCACCAATAATTCCTGGATAGTGCCTTGAAGGGCCGAGAGCAAAAAAGTAGACTTCATTTAAGGTTACTTTCCCTCTTTGGAGATTCAGTACCTCACACACTGGACCAGAAACATTTGCTAAGAGGATTTAATGAATTGAATGACATAATCAATCAATAAATAATAGGAGAAATGAAATATTAAATGAGAGACTGTATCTAATTGAATAATTAATTCATGGCTGAATAGTCTGCCGCAATGAAACCCACACATACTCGACAAGTAGGTCCCAGTGCCCTTGAGTGACTATGGAGTTCTCTTAAAGTCCAAAGCTCACCTTACAACACAGCTTCCTTTCCAAACTCCTAGACCCATAAGGCACTTTTTAAAACTGCTGTGAGTCCATAAGCCATTTTCAATGGCTCAAAAGACTTCTGAGAAACTGCACCTTCAAGACCGGCCTGGATTGGCTTCGGGTTCCATGAATGCTTACCCTCCTTATCACGCCGATCACAAGTCCTGAGCGTCCCACCTGATTTTGAGTTCTACAAAATGGAACATCAAAGAAATGCCTTGTTTACTTCCTCATCACACTTTATGCGAGATATGCCATTTCTGTAACAACAGAGCTGATGTGGGTAAACAAGTAACAAATGAGTTGTTCCGTATGCAAATTGCGGAGACTGCTACCTCCAAGCTGAGCCTTCCAAATCCATCTCAAGAAATTCCTCAAGCCGGGGTGCCTCCTGGGGCCGTTCAGAAAGCCTTAGCAGGCTCCCTGATCAGCTCAGCTAACAAGCCCCAAATGCCAGACTTGAAAAAAATGAACCAGCCTTGGGGGTCTGCTGGACAGGATCTGAATCCCACTCTGAACAGTGGGAACCTGTGCACACTTCACTTCTCTGAGTGTCCATGTCACTTTTACATGAAGGAACATTCATTAATAACTGCCACCTCACAGGACAGCGGTGATGATCCAATAAATGAGATGATGCATTTTAAGCCCGCAACACAAGGTCTGGGACATGGTAATTGCTTGGTACGCTTTAGTGACCTTATTATTAAATATCATTAGTGGTATTAAGCCCGTAGGCTTGTGTGAGCCTCAAGTGAGATAAAAGCTGTAAAGAATCCAGCACAGATACTGGCACTCAGGAGGAAGTGATATATGTTTATTTCTTGTCACTTTTCCCAGATGGCCCTATTGGGGGTTTTCTGAATTTATTCTCTTTCTGAAGGGCAGAACCGTTATGCGGTAAACACCCAGCCACTCTCCAGAAAGCCACGCTCACAAAGCCAATTCCTACACCCTGGGCAAACAGACGGAAGGCAAACTCCCTCTCGGCTGCCTAAGAAAGTTTGTTTAGAATAAAAACTGCAAATCTCCCACAGTCTGGGACTGGATGGGTGCCAGCATCGAAAGCCACAGCTGGAGGCCCTGTCCCTGTCCCCAAAGGCTCCGAGAACTGTTTCTGATTCTTCCCTCATGGTGGATGCGGCACTGTGGGCTGGTGGTCTGATAAGTGGAGGGACAGGCAGCTGAATTTGCCAGCCAGCTCGCTCCCTTCTCGCAGGGTGGCAGGACAGGAGGAAAGGGTTGTGTTAAAGCACTGAGGGAAGTGCCAGAAAGGAACTCTCAAAACACGGGTCTCAGCATCAGAGATAAGGGGTTAGGAACCGGGGACACCCTTGGGGAATGAACTTCCAGCCTTCCCGTTGGCCTTTCCTAAAAAATAGCAAACTAGGTCCACTGGAGAGAGCCCCACACTCCCACCCCTCATCTTCAACGTGAGCACCAGCAGCAGATTTCTTTCCAGTGCCCGGCGCTGGACAGAGCGCTGTGCTGAGAGGTCTGGGGGGGACAGGAACACAGAGCAGGGGTGGCTGGTCTCAGTGAGAGGTTCCAGGAAGACACCGGGAGGAAATGGCATTACCACTGAAGCTTGAAGGATGGGGGGACACTAGCCAGGTGAAGTAGAGGTAGCCTGCTTTAGGCAGAAGAAGCTATCAGACCTTGGGAGGCGCACAGGAGACTTAGATGTCTAAGGAACTGAAAGAAGTTCATGATGGCTGAATTAGAAAGTGAGGGCAGAAAGTCAGAAGTCCAAACAGGCCAGGGCCAGATCATACAAGGCCTTGTAAGGTTCCGTGAGGAGTTTAACTTCTCTTGTTAGAGCAGTGGGGAGCCATGGAGGGCTTTAGGCAGCAGGAGGCCCCATCAAATTTATGAATATGCCCTGGCTGTTTTACAGAGAACCCTGGTTCTCTCGATAACTTGCTGTGTGATTATACGTTATTTACACCTTCTCTGAGCTCTGTTTCCTGCAAGATGAGAAAAGAGGGCTGACGGTAGAAATCGTGGCAAGAATGCATCACAGCTCCCCCAGTGGCTGGCCCAGGAAACCCCCTGTGTCACATCCCCGCCCGCCCAAAGGACCTGGGAACTCTGCCCTCCGGGAGTCCGGATCCCATGTCCAGAATGTCTCTCATATTTAGAAGCAGCTCAAAAGTCCTTTGTCAGCCCAGATAGGACTTGAATTGAGGTTCAGGAAAAAAAACAGCCTCCCTCAGTGAGGTTCCTTCTGGCACAGATAGGCTGTGACTCTACATTCAGCTTGCAAACAAGGCTGCGTATGACACACAAGCACCGAGGGGCACTGGCCTTTCCCCAGGAAAGGGGCTGGCGGCAAGGGAGCAGCTACGCTATCTGTCTAGCATCAGCGTCACCTCCAGACCACAGCTTCTCGGTGATGGTCTGATTAAAACGCGGCTGTATTTGGAGAAAATTAATGGGCTCTGATGGTTATTTGGAGCCTGCCTTCTCAACTCCGCTGCGCGCGAGCTACAGATTTAAACAAACACTGACACATAATAAATCTCTGCTCAGCACACCCGACGGAAGGTCTGACTTAATAGGCCTGTCTTGAAATTTGGATTGAATTCATAACAGTGACATGGCCCGGCTTATCAAGAAGGACAGGCCATGGCCCGGGAAATGACAAAAACCTTCCTCTCCCAGCCCCTTGTGGCCTCTTCCCTGGGGGCACCCACACAAGATCTCTCCAGTCACTCTATCCCATTATCCGGCTTTCCTGTCTTCCCAGGACTTCTGTGGGTCTGAAATTATCTGGTTGATGTCTTTGCTTCCTGACTGATCACCTGTACCCTGAAACTCCACAGGAGATTTACCCATCACGCTGGGACCGCAGCATTTTCGAGGAAGCCAGGTGCACAGGAGAGTTTCAGTAAGGATTTCTTGAGTTTGTGAGCGAACCGATTTCATTACTTATGTCGTACCTGTGGACTATCTGCGTTATTTAATCCAAGGCAGCACGGCGTCATAATTAGTGGTGTGGCTCTAGAGGCAGAATTCCAGCACTGAAACCATTGCTCTGGCATTAACTATGTGACCCTGGGCAACCCACTTCTCTGTCCGCACCTGTACTAGGGTTTTTTGGTTTTTCTTAGATGTTTTTTTATTTATTTTTGAGAGACAGAGAGAGACAGCACGAGCAGGAGAGGGTCAGAGAGACCGGGAGACACAGAATCCGAAGCAGGATCCAGGCTCTGAGCTGTCAGCACAGAGGCCAACGCAGGGCTCGAACCCACGAACTGTGACATCATGACCTGAGCCAAAGCAGGACGCTTAACCAGGCACCCGTGTACAAGGGTTTTATAACACTGACCTCATAGTAAGCATTCAATGAGATGATACGTGTAAGGTACTTACAGTAATGCCCAATAAGGACTCTGTAAACAAAGTTACCCACGAAAACCTTACACGTTTTCTGCGTTGACCCACACTTTTGCCTTAAAAACACCTTTAAAACCTTCAATGACTCCCACTGATAAGAACAAACACGTTGAATCTCTAGAACAACCTTGTGAGGTGGGTACTACTGTCACTGCGGTCTTACACATCAGGAAACTGAGGCACGAGGAATTGGCACCAGGTCACGGGGCTAGGAACTGCGGGGAAGGGATTCAAACAGGCAGCGGGGTTCCAGAACGTGTGCGTTTAACCGCCGCCCTGGGCAGCCTTGCGAAATACTCACGTGGCTTTTCGAGGAGAGACTGTAAGCGTCAACATAAAATGTTAACTTTATTTGCCTTTTTGTAATGGAAAAAAGTGTTTAATTTTTATTGCTGAGGCAAAGCTGACATACAACCTTCTGTCAGTTTCAGGCGTACAATAAAGCGACTCGACGGTGTGACCCGCTACACAGCACTCGCCCCGCTAAGTGCAGTTGGTTAACCGCGGTTAGTGCCGTCTTACGGACTATGTTCCCTGTGCTGTACTTATCATCTCTGTGACTTAGCTCTTTGGTGACTCGATGTTGGTACGTGTTCATCCCCTACGCCTGTTTCACCCATCTCTCCCACTGAAGGGAAATTGTAAACATGTAAATGAAACAGAGAGAGTACTAAAGAAAGGAGGGATTCGATGTCTGTGGCGGCTGTTGGGGCAGTGAGAAAGACAGATGTCATTGGGGGTCCTTTCAGAAACTCAGTGAAGCACTCAAAATCCGTTTCTGGGATCACAGATGAACTACGAAAGCCTCCACAAATGGGGGTGGGTAGCTATTCAACAGGCCCGTTTCTCTTTCCTCCCCAGCCCACAGCTAGACATTCCTCAGGCTCCCCCTTACAGGTGGATGTGGCCATGTGGCTGCGTACTGGCCGAAACACTATGGACGGAACTGATACGCCTACCTCCAGACCGAACACGTGAAAAATTCCCATGGGATCCTTCACTCCTGCGTCCACACCATTCCTGTTTACTGGCCATAAACTGATGCCCAGACCAACCCTGAAAGCCATATGTTAAAGGGGGACCTTAGGGGCACCTGGGTGGCTCAGTAGGTTAAGTGTCCAACTCTTGCTTTTGGCTCAGGTCATGAGCTCGCAGTCTCATGGATTTGAGCCCCACGTTGGGCTCTGCACAGACAGTGTGGATGGAGACTGCTTGGAGTTCTCTGTCTCCCTGTCTCTCTGTCCCGCCTCTGCCTGCACTCGCTCTCTTTCTCAAAATAAATAAATAAACTTAAAAAAGAAATACAGCAAGACCTCCTCCATCATCCTGGGTCCTGGAGTGACTATATGGAGCAGGGCCATCCCCATCTCCAGCCCCCAAATGCTGTCCAGGAATAGAGATTCGAACTTTATGTGAATGCAAAATAAAGTTGTTGCATTAAGTTCCTGAGATCCTGGAGTTTATCTGTTCTTGAAGCCTGTGTTACCTTAACCAATATCCTCTGTGAGTTAGTTCATTCCACAAATAGTCTTTGCACATCAACTCTGTCCTAGGGATGCTTCTAGGTATTAGGGATACAGTGGTGGACAGGGAAAGGGCTCTGCTGTTAGGTGACTTTAGTGAAGGGAGCCAGATTGTAAATAAGTAAATAATTTTTTAGACTACAAAAGGAGCTATACTGGAAATAAAACAAGACGATGTGACAAGAGGTTTAGGGAGCAGGGCACTCACCTTCACTTTCCTTCCGAAACAAAACAAAAAAAAAAATGTCTGTTTCAGTATCCACAAGAATTCTACACAGCAGAGGACCAGAGCTGTCAATAAGGGGCCACTCTTGATCCCCTTCATCAAAAAACTGGACCTCTAGCTCAGGGGAGGCCAAATGATCTTAGCCGGGGAGGACTTTGATGAGAATAACGGAAGCATCTGTTCAGAGCCTGATCACATGCTTACAAAAAGTGTCTGTTTGGTGCAGCTCTATTTTCTGCTATCAAATTGCTATTGTATTTCTCACTAATTACAGTCAAAGCAAATCTGCCACTTCATTAATCCTATATATCAATCCCCAAAGGAACAAATTCTGCCAATGAGCCAAAGGCAATCACGAGCGTGGTGCTAAAACTCTGCTGAGCAGCAAGTGAGAAGCCCTTTTTAAATGCTAGTAAACACAAAGGCACAGTTATCGGGTGAGGTGGGAACCGGCCCAAGGCTCCGAGTCTTCCTTACGGGCTGTATTTCTGCAGACCTTCTACCCGGCAGATCACAGAAGAGCGTGGAAGTTAGACCAATTAAAATACACTGAACACATCCATATTTCTTGGTAACAGCACTGTCCCGAGAGCCTTAAATATCCACTGGATTATCCAAATGCTACGTACCTTCTCAGTATCCCCTAAACCTCCTTCCAATCCAGAAACCAAAAAGCCCAGCCAGGAATTCAGTGAAAGGTGGAGCGGGACCTCAACCCCTTTAACATCTGTTAAATATTCTTTTTTTTCTTAATGTTTATTTTTGAGAGAGAGAGACAGAGTATGAGTGGGTGAGGGGGAGAAAGAGAGAGGGACGTACAGAATCCAAAGCAGGCTCCAGGCTCTGAGCTGTCAGCACAGAGCCCGACATGAGGCTCGAGGCTCTCACGAACTGAGAGATCATGACCTGAGCTGAAGTCGGGTGCTTAACCAACTGAGCCACCCAGGCGCCCCTAAATATTCTTGATATTTTCCCTGGACCTACCACAGAATTCCCAGGGAGTTCTTTCAAATTGCGCACTCCAGAGTCTTACCACACACTGAATTAGAATCTGTGGAGAGGAAGCCCAGGAGCTGTCCTTTATTCAGCTTCCTCAACGAGCCTCGAGTACTCTAAAATTTGAGAACTGTGAACCTAGACGCTACTTTGATATTCTGCTAAAATAAGAAACCAATTTGTGCATTCATCTGATCTGATCGGCGTTTCTGAAACTTGATCAGAGCCATAGAACCCTTCCTTAAAATAAATTCTTCAAGAGGATTTCACAATACAAAGCCATTAGAGTAGAGCAGCATATACAGCCCCTTGTTTGCAAGCCCAAGCCTCAGCGTGGCTGAGGATGGGAGAGGGTGTACCACAGAAGCCACATCGGGGGCTACCTGGCCCTGACAAGGAACAGAACAGCCAAAGAGAGGAGGGCAGGGTCTGTCGTTGGACGTGGGGGAGGAGCCAGGCAGGTGGCAAAGCCTGATAAAAGCAGAGCGGGGAGTCAGGGATTGGCCAAGCCCAGGTTGGAGACAATGGCAGTCCTCCTAAATGTGGATGAGCCAGGATGAGACCTGAGCCCAATGCACAAAGAGAGATCAGATATGGGACACGGAGAGGCAAACGCATGATCAACTTGGCCGAACAAATGGGCTCTATCTGGCCAGGGTGGAAATGGTTAAAAAAAAAAAAAAAAGTGGGGGGGGCTTTTGAGGAGGCAGCAGTGCTCCTGGGGACAGCGATGACGCCCCGAATCGAGCACCGCCATTTTCGAGACCTCACACCCAGCTGTGAGCTGATGGGAGGAAAAGATGTGTGTTTCGTTCAAAGCTGCATCCTGGGTCCGGAGCCCAGGACTTGCAGAGAACCTGCTTTCTGCAAATAACTTGCTCTGCAAGTGTTCCGTAAGACGAGCAAACATTTCTAATAAATTTTAACCTGATGAACGAGCGATGTCTTGCAATATGAGTAGTACAGGATGCGGAACGTCACGTGACTGCCAATGAGCCAAAGGCTTTTCTCTGTCTCACTGTGGGGTAATGTGTAGTCACTTCCCAGGCTCTGATGCTCCGTCTCCAGCCATGGTTTGACAGAAATCAGTGATTTTTCAGAACGTGGGAAGGTGCCCACAACTGGCACTAATGTATTTTTTGTCACTTCGAAGCACCCATGGACAGTCCTTTGCTTTTCCACCCCAAAGTAAGCTTAGGAATGCTCCGCTTCATTCTAGGTCAGGGTGCCTGCGGATATAGACCCTTTCCTCTGAGGCCTTATCCCCAGTTACATGAAATACAGTCTAGGATCAGAGTTTATTACTACCGTACTGTAGTCAACCTCCGTGCGAGTGTATATGAGGGCCCCCACGCCCCAAGGTTCCGTTACGCCAGGAGACAGCAGTGGTTCCATTAGGGATCATGAAAGTCGTCCTACACAGTCACCCTCCCCTCTCTTGTCTCCGTCACACAGCCACAGAGGTTTTCAAAGGTAGGTGCAGGTTAATTTGTTTCTATGTCTTTATATTTTATATTTGCGTTATTATTTTCTATTCTATTACAGTGCTGTAATCATTTTTATATGAATATCTTTGGGTTGTGGAATGAATCATCAGAGTTTCCATTATTTCTTAAGGGAAATTCGCTTTGATATACAAGTGCTTTGGGCGACATGCGTGTTTCTGGAATGAAGTGTGCTTGCAAACCAAGGTTTGACTGCATCTGTTGGATGGATGAACAGGTGGATGCAGGGCTTGTATCTGCTACAAGACCCTTGTTACTCACTCTGAAGCAAAAATGCACATTTCCAGGCTGGAGGGTCCCTGGAAATGAGGTTCAGGAGTCCACACTTGCTCCCCACTCCAAGTGGTGGGAAAATCAGGCTGGCTCTAGAAAATGGGCTTGTGGGACAGCTTAAGACAAGCAATGTTTGCTTAGGACTCTAAAACTCCTATGGCTTAGTGTTCACTTGCACCGAAAGTCTACCTCGAAGCGTCCTCAGACCTTAGCATGATAGGAAGAAGGAAAAGAAGGTTTTCTTTACTCAGTGACTATTTGCTATTTTTAATTCAAAAGTTCTATGGGGATGTTTTATGCATCAGACACTGTGTAAGGCACTGGCGACAGAGCAGGAAAAAAAATAGGCCAGATCCATCTCTCTCTCTTGAAGTTTACATTCTAATGAGGGAGTCAGGCCATAAACATGAAAACATGCAAATGAATGAGATCATTTGGAACGTGATCAATGCCATAAAAAAAAATGTTAAACAGGCAGATGCAAAAGAAACAAACTGGCCAGGCAGGAAGATTTTTTTTTTTTTTTTAGAAAAGAAGACCATTTGTAGAAGTGGCATTTGAGCTGAAATGTGAGTGACAAGGAGTTGTGCAAACATTACAGCAAATAGCACACCAGGCAGTGGTAGCAACAGGTGCAAAGGCGCTGGGGTAGGGAACAAGCATCATGTGTCCAAGGAACGAAAGGAGGCCAGTGCGCTTGTAACTGAGTACTCCAGGCACAGGGAGGTGTAGATAAGCAGGAAAGGGAGGCACAGACCAGATGAAGCACATCTCACAGGGCAGAGTGGGGAGTTTGGAGGTGGATGGTCGGATCGGAATCAGGAAACCTGGGAGGAGGCTATGGCAGGCCACCAGCAGGGAGACGATGGTGGCCTGGACCAGGATGGTGCCCAGAAGCAGGGAGATGCAGGGCACACTGTGTAGATGGAGTTGGGAAAAAAAAAAAAACAGGACTCAAGTGAGAAAAGAATCAAGCAGACCAACCACCAAGGGAGATAATGAGGAATGGCTTATGATTCCCATTTGCTCAAATCAGAAAACTGAGGTCCAGGGCACACGGCTGGAAATGGTTAGGGCCAGGATATGAAACCAGGTCCATGCAGCTCCGGAGCCCAGCGCGCTCTTTCCAACTGGCCTTCTTTTTAGGGAGCTTTTGTCCTTACGGTCACTGCCAAAGAACAGGTGTGTGGGATTAGCGCATATTCCGTCTACGCCAACTGCTCCTCTTTGGAGGACGAGAAATGAACCTCACTCCAGTGAATGCCACGCTGCTTATTGATTTAGGCGAATGCTTGGTGGCTCCAATTCATCTTCCAAAGGGTAATGTAATAAGGGCCTGCATTATACCGTAGCTTTTTCTGGCTCTAAACATGCCGCCCTCCTTCGCCTCGCAACGTCCTCTATCAGTTACAGAAATAAACAAACCCATGGCACGGACACATGGGCCAGGCATGCCTTTTCCATTTACAGAAGCTGGAGTCAGGAGCATGGAAACAGCAGGAGGTGGACGCCCGTGAATAGCTAGATGCCCTTGAGTCACTTAACCTCTCTGAGCCTTAAGTTTCTCTTCTGAGAAATGGGGTAATGACCCTGTGCTGTCAGTCTCAGAAAGTTTGAGTAGAAATATAGAAGACATTGCATGTCAAAGTCATTTGTGAACTGAAATATGTGACATTAACATTAATATTAGGAACTTTTTACTCTAACATGAGGGAATAAGGTAGAGAGAGCCGTTGAATAAGTCAATGAAAATTTCTTGAGCCTCTACTATGTGCCAGATGCTAGTAATTCAGTGGTAAGCAACACAGATATGACAGGTGGTCTCCACCTGTGTGGAGCTGATGATGGCCTAGCCTGGAAGAGAATTCACAAAGGATCACATCAGCAAGTACATAATTTCATAGTGTTAGTACATGTGTTTAAAGGACATTGCAGGGTGAAACAAAGCTCAAAGAAAATGTCCCAGGGGCAAGGAATGAGCTGAATTCTGAAGGAAGCATAGGAGTTAGCTATGAGATGGGAAACCATGGGGAAGGATAAGAGTATTCCAGTTAGTAGGAGCAGCACATGCAAAGGCCCTGAGGCAGAAAGAGTATGGTGCATTTGGAGAACCGTCCTCCCCAATTCCAAAAATCCATGGTAGCTGGAACAATGTCAGGAAGAGTGGGGTCCTCAAACGATTATCCTAGTACCCTTAAGGAAATGGAGAAAAGGAAGATAAATCGAGAAAAGAGGGCAAAGTACAGAATGATTAAACCGATCTGTGTATTACCAAGTACAAGCTTTCATAAGGGATTGGAATAGGGATACTGTCAGAGTGCAAAGCAGGGCTCTCTAAGCCAGCCGGAAGGGTAAAGAGGGAAGGGAGATGAGGGAAGATTCTGGGAGAAACTGAGTTCTTGCTTTGAGGATATTTAGGAGAAAGAGAGATGGATCCATGGAGGGAAATACATAAGCAAAATAAAGGACAACATGATGCATTCAGGGACCTGCAAAAGTTCAGTGGGAGGAAGATGAAGGGTGAACAGAAGCCAGGAAGGAGGCCGGAGAAGAACTCAGGACCCCGATCTTCAATGACACCTCAGCCTTATGAAGGACTGACTCCACAAGAGGAAGTTCGGTTTGAAAGAATGTTTCATACATTGGATAGAATGGAGTAAAAACCATCTGATACACCAGTGCAAAACTCTAGGGTTAAGACAAGGCAAGGCTGGAAGCGGGGGGGGGACTTAGGAAGCTATTTCTCAAGCTCAGGAGATGGGTGTGGAACCACAGGAGAACAGTGTGAACTGGAGGGGATTCGGGCAGACAAGGACCCCGCCTTCCAGCTCCAGCTTGTCCCTTTGCCCGATCTCCAGTGAGACGGGTTCGGCTCAACCCCATCCCAGAACTCCAGCCTTCAAGGCTCTCTTAGCTATGACTAGCCTCTTCCCTTGCTGCTGCCCACCCCCCCAATCTTGGTCAGATGCTCTGCAAAACCAACGCTGCTGATGCATCTTATATAACACTGTTGTTTCTATCTTATGAGAACTAAGGGAGTAAAAAAAAAAAAACCACGTCAGCCTGACAAGTAATTTTGTATGTAAAAACAATCTGCCAGAGGCTAGAGGGAATGTACCTGCGGTTCCGCCACACGATGCACATACACCTGCTTGCCCAGTGACTACCCTGCCTTCACACATCCTGGAAGCAGAACGTGATTATACAAGAGAAGCAAGAATGCCCTTTCCCCTTTCAGGAAACACTGTAAAGTTTCCTGTGCGTGCACGCACGTGACTGTTCCCCACTTTCCTTTTCTTTATAAAATGGCACTAAGGAAAATGCCCGATTTCTCAACTGCAAAGTGAGGATAATAATAGTGGCTGGGGAGAATAAAATGAAATAATGCATATAAATAGGGTCTTACATGATACTTGGCACATAGTAGGCATTCATTAAAGGGTTTTTTTTTTTTTTTGAACTGCCTTTTAGTAAGTGCCTAACTCTGTTGCCAAACTGTGCTGCTGGCTTTACCTGCATTAGAGAACATCACTGAACACCTAGGTGCTGTCTGTGGTTCTGAATTATCTTGGGCAGCTCGGGGCCTTTTTCCCCCACTAATTCTGAGAAGCTGACTTTATACCTCACCATCCACCATCTCCCAAGAATTCCTAACCATCTGACTCCAGGAAGACATAATTTTAGGTCTTTTCAAAAGTCAACTTTATTGGGTACAATTTATGTACAACTAAATGCAGTAGCTTTAATTATACATTTTGATGGCTTTTGACAAATTTATGCACTGCGTTAACCATCGCCACCACTAAGCTATAGAACATCTCCATCGCCCTCAAAAGCCCCCCTGGGCCCTATGTGAATAAATATTACAACTTCAGCCACGGGAGAAAAAGAAACTACCAATTTGCCTTCAGTCACTACAGATGTAATTTGTCAGTTCTAGACTTCACATTAATGGAATTACATGGCATGTACTCATTTCTATCTGCCTTCTTTCTCTCCACCTAATTTCTCTGGAATCCATCCATATTGAGGCATATATCGGTAGTTAACTAATTTTCATTGTTAAGTAACATCCCACGAGGAGTTTACCTATTAACCTATAGATGGATTTTCTGGGTTGCTTCCAGAACTACTATGAATAAAGCTGCTACGAACATCAGCGAATAAGTCTTCCCACTGACATGTTTACATGTATCTTGAGTAAATACCTAGATGTGCAACTGATGAATCATACGGTCAGTGCAGATTTAACTTTATGGGAGAACTGGCAAATTCTAGACTTTTACACCTGCCATGTCTAGTGGCCTCTGCATTTTGGTCATTGCCGGATACTGTCACTCTATTTAATGCAGTCATTCTAACGGGTGGTATCTTATTACAATTTTAATTTGCATTTCCCAGGTGGCTAATGATGTTGAACATCTTTTCAGGAGCGGATCAGCCGGTTGTGTATCTCCTTCGGTGAACTGTCTGCTCAAATTTTTTTGCCCTTTTAAGTATGATTTTAATACCACCAACAAATCCAAGACCTTTATGGTCGAAATTACTAAAACAGAGTTACAGGAAGACATAATCAACCTCAGTGAGATAACACAATCCATGAGGATGTCCCCCCCCCCCACCCGCCCCCACACACCTTTAGTCTGAATTACTGAGCTCCTTGGACTAATAGCTACCATGGACATGGGTGTGGACACACCACAGAGAGGTAGGCAGATTGATATACTGGGAATTATCTGTCGTGTTATTTCAAACCGACCGCTTCTCAGCTGGTTGGCCCCAGGTAAGTCACTGATTTCTTTGGTCCTCATCCCAGTGGTCTACAAAATGTAATCTGCCTGAATGCACTGGGAATACTGAAGACACTGTACATAAAGTGTCTTGCATAATAAATACTCAGATATGGGAGTTATTAGATCTATCTCAAACATGTTTCAGTGATGTGTTGTCACATACGCTACTTTAGAAATCAGCCCGCCCCCTGAAAACTACTGAGGCCTCAAAAAAAAAAAAAATACTGTGGCTCTGTCTGCTAAGCATCTGACACTTGGTTTCAGCTCAGGTCATGATCTCAAGGTTTGTGGTTCAAGTCCCACACTGGGCTCTCTGCTGACAGTGCAGAGCCTGCTTGGGATTCTCTTTCTCCTTCTCTCTGTACCCCCTGCTTGCTCACTTTATCTCTCTCAAAATAAATAAATGAACATTTAAAAATAACATTTATTTAGCTCCCAAGTCTAAGATCAGTGGCTGAGGTGAGGATCGGCCACCAGATCTTCCAGTCTTGGCTCAGCTCACCGACACATTAGGACCGGCTGATGGTAGAAAATCCCAGAAGGGGCTACTGGGGGGTCCCAGCTGTGCTCCACATGTCTGTGATCCTCCAGCAGGGCTGCCTGGGCGTGTTCTCCAGGCAGGGGTGGAGGTTCAAGAAGCCCAAGTAGAAACACACAGCGTCTCCTCAGCTCTAGGCTCAGAAGAGGTACACAGTCACTGCTATCGATATTCTACTTGTCACAGCAAAGTGCCAGCCAGACCAAATTTAAGAGGTTGAGGACACAGCTCTACCTCTTTGTGATGACAACTGCGAAGTCACACGGTAAAGACTGTGCACACCGGAGAGGGCTGAAAAACCGGGCCTGTCATGACAGTCTGCCACGCAAAACAATGTCCAAGCGGACCAAAATGATAAACCGAAACTACTTCCTGCTCTCCTATCTCACTAATTCTGGGCTGAGGCTGAATATCGATGATCCAATTTCCCTCATCTGAGAAAAGAGAACGTCCCGACGACCTGACTTCTCTAAGATATGAGTCAGCATTACTGTTCATTAGTAAGTCTAGCAGGGGCCAGGAGGTGAAAGAGAAGCTGAGAAGTTGGGTCATTGGTAAAAAGGTGCTGGTGCTGGCTCCCTGCCTCTAACCCCGCCAAGTCCATTCCTCTGGGTCTCCCCTCTATCCTGCTTAATGGGCTCGATTCTGAGCTCGCGGGAAGGGAAGATTCTGGCCTCAGACAGCGGTATCTTAGCCTCCTCCGCTTTATCGATGAAAGGCGAAGCCATCTTGGACTAGAATCCTGAAAGTAGTCGAGGTCAAAGCAGGTGGAAAAGACCTGCCTTGTTAAAAACTGACCAACTCACAGTGACCAGTACTCTTAGCTCCCCATCTACACCTCACAGTGGGATCCTGGCATCTCTCTGCACAACAGAACAGCCTGAGTCAGGTCATTTGAATGTAAGTGGGCTCCTGATCCAAGCTGGGATAGAATCCTTCCTTTAGAATCTGGACTCGGAGAGTCACCCCCTTTGGGGGGCTGGCTCTGTACTGGTTTGGCAAGTGTGGGGCTGGCAGACTCTGCCCATTATGAAGATCATGGGAATCAGCCAAGCAGAGAAAGAAAAGTTTCAGGAAAGAAAAGAAGGAAGCACAGAGTAGGTACCCTGGTTTGGGTACCTTCTTATAATGGAATTTTGTTCTGTTTCCTTGCCCAACATTCCCTCTTCTTAATGCCGGTGCTAATATTTCAAATTTCGTTTGGAGAACCTTCCTTTTCCCAGCTTCAGTGCCTGTTATTTGCATAAGAGCTGACCACACCCTAATCCCAGGGCATGGTGTGGCCCCCAAGGCTGGCCAAATAAGAGGATGGCATCCCTCCACCCACAGTTATAACTTCAAGGATGGGACTATGACCTGATGAGAGCCAGTAAATCTCGGGATTTGGGCAGACGAGACTAGAAGAAAGAACACCCTCTCTTTCCCACTAGGCTTGAAGCTGTACAGATGTGAGCCTCGAAGTGCCGGCCACCATCTTGGTACCACTAGGACAAAGCCTGCCTGAAAACAGAGCCACCACGGCACAAGGCAGGGCTGACACATGGAAACGAAGTCCCAGGGACACGGCTGTCACTTGAGTTCCCTGAAGCAGCTGTGACTGAAGCAAATCTTCCAAGAACTTTTTAGATACAAGCCAAGTGTGTGATACATACAAGTGTGTGAGTTGGGTTTTCTGTTTCTTACAATCAAAAGTTGTCATTGTGACTTCCCTGAAGCCACCTGCCATTCCTGTCCGTGAAAGTTCCCTACGGAATTCTAATAGAGCCCTCTTTGCCACCTATAACTCTTGAGTAGTTCCTCTTACCAACAATCAAGAGTCACAACCCGTGCCTTTCCGCCTTCTATGGCGTGAGGATGAAGAGAGAAGGTGTGAGGACACTCTCATATTCGCTTTATGCCAGGAACTAGCGTACGTATTTCACTGCACGCAGCTCTGCTATCGCGCATGCATCCCCAAATGCCAACGCGCCAGGCAAAATCATGCAGCGAAAATCACAGAGCTTATGGGAACGCGAGGCTGAGGGACGGCCCTGGAAAACTTCCGCGGCGATGCATTTGAAAAGAAAAACCACAGGAACCTCGTCAAATGGCAGCGCAGATGTACAGGGAGTCTGCGGTCTGACAGTGCACGCATCTGACAATAAATACGGCCGTTTACCCTGGAAAAGACCTGAAGGTGGCGTGTGTTCTCAGGGCTGCAACTTGAGTTGTGAAGAGGTGGGACTCCGCCTCTACCCAAAATCAGATGGAAAGTTTTAGCAGCAGGGGTGAATGGGGATGGCTCACAATTCACCTGGGAGACGGGTGAGTGGGGCGCATGTGTGCCCTGTGGGGAGCCCTACGTGGCTCGATTCGGGGTGCGTTCATTCACCTGTTGTCTCTTGCTGATGAAATCACACATAAGCAAATGTGAAATCTGCATTATATTCAAATCATCTCCTAATGGATTAATCACACTGGAACAAATTCATGCTTTCAGGGCAAGTGTGGGAACAGAACTCTCTCACATGAGGCCACTTGAACCTTGTGACACAGACGGGATTCCTCCAATTTTAAGAGGGAAGACACTGGGGTTCAGAGAGCCAGGGCGTGGCCAAGCTACGATTCAAACCCCTGTTTATCAGACAGTAGCACTCACGTGCTTTCCACACTGGCATGGCTTACCTAAACGCCGCTATTTCCTACGATACGTGTCTAAGCGGCTCTACCCCTGGCTGTCACGTCTCAGGAATGACACAAGTTTCTGCACTGAAATTTTGAAAACTTGGCACGGTATGTAGGGACTACATCAGACTGCTCACTCTGCCTAAGTTGCTCCATCTGTAAGATGGGCCAGTGTCCATTTGCTACCCCCCCGCATCACAGGGAGGGTCCAGTGGCTGGATACACCACTGACAAGCCAACGGCGCTCCTGCAGCTCACAAAACATACTGGGGCCTCTTCATCCAAACCAATCCACGGGACAAAGGAAGAAGCCGAGGGCCAGAGATAGCAGGGGATGCACCAAGGTCACTCAAGAAGACGGTGGCAAGAGAGGGATTAAAATCAGAGACAGTGGACCCCTAGTGAAGCCATTTCCAAAAAGCCTGGGGGAAGAAGACCCACTGGAGCCTGGGTGCCCAGTGGCACTTGGTTTAGCCAATGTTTTCTTGCATTAGGCCCTCTCTGGCAACACCACAGCACTCCAGGAGTGGCCTGGGGCTGTGTGCTCAGCCTTCTAAGCCCTACAGCTCTGCAAAGTCAGTGGGCTTCTCGAAAGCCCACAGCTCATTATTCTGACACTGAGTAATAGCCCAGTGCAAGGAGCCAGGCTAATCAATCACTCAACCAATATTTACTGAGAACTCCCCCATCAGTGACTCCTTCCCTTTTTGCCTTTTGGGATTCACTTCCCCCACTTCATTCCTTGCTATAAATGTTTTTATAGGGTCTACCTATCCATCAAACTGCATTTATTAAGGAATAATTCATTATTTTCTACCATATTTTATTCATCACAACCTTAAAGAGCTGTCACTCGATGCCTCTGGCCTGCAGGAGATAAGTACCCTACACTGTAACACTAGACAAATGTGTGATTCCAGCCAAGAGCAAAAAAAAAAAAAAAAAAGACGTTCCAACTCACTCATAGGGTCTGGATCTCAGGCTGGGTTCCCTCAGATGCAGGTTCTGAAATAAAGTTTGGATGCAAATAGTTTGTTTAGTAGGTAGGAAGGAGCAGGGAGGTTAGACAAGAAAGGAATGTAAGCCCATCCCTTGTTAAAGGGCCTATTACTACCAGGAGCAACTGGTGGGGAAGCGGGGAGCCCTTCCAGATGCTGCAGAATGTGCCCCAAAACTGTCTCACCCAAGAGATGAGAAAGTTGGGTACCCATCACTGGCGGAGGGCTCCTCCCACAGGCACCAACACTCAGCACTTTTCGCCCATCTCTTATGCAAGAGAGCATACCGGAGAAAGCCCTCCAGCAGAAGGGGTGGGAGGTTCCCGAGTGTAGGGAGGATTCCCTGTGTAGATGGGAAGGAGGGCACCCCTACATCTGCTCCCCCCGGTCATAAACAAAAATATTCAGTGCTTAAAAGAAATCTGAAATAGTAGAACCGATAATTATAGATGACAGTAAGCGCTTACTGTGTGCCAGGCATTAATACAAACACTTGACATGAATTATCTCACTTAATACGACAGGGCAGGGGCAGGACTTGCAATGATGCATGGATCCTTGGAGAACTTCAGCAAAACTGCAAGAGGTCAAGGGGCTAAGGAGAAGCCGGGCTAAGGTTCAAACCCACGTGTCTGACAGCAACACCTCTTTCTACTACCTCAAGCCGGCAGAAGCCGCAAAAGAGGCGAGACGGAGGCGGATCTCTCTAATTCTGGAAGATGAGCGGTCTGAAAAGAGAGATGGGGTCCCAGAAAGGTCATATCGAGGTAAGGTCTCTGCAGCCCATCCATTCCTCCACCTTCTGGTAAGAGCTCCGCCACGCTCCTCCCCTGCCTCGGTGCGCTGTGGTCATGGAGGACGGACCCCACTTCCCGGATCTACCACATGACCAGCCTGACCAATCAGAGGATCCCACTACCACTCCCCAGACAGTGATTGGTTCGGGCAGGGTCATATGACCCAGCTAGCCCAATAACAATGCATACACTGGCTTTAAATAAGAAAAAGTGCTCTTCTCTTTGGGTTGCTGAGTTGAGGGGCATCAGTAGCCGAAACTGCCACCACTCAGGAGAGGCCACCTGACCGTGACAGCGCAGAGAAGCGAGCAGCGCCTAGAGACAGAGGCAGATTTTTTAAAAATAAATGCTATTGAGCTATAATTTACAAATAATAAAATGCACCCGTGTTAAGTGTACAATTCAATCAATGGTGGCATGTTACAGTCAGGTAACCGCCATGACAATGGAGAGAGAACATTTTCATCACCTCAGGAAGGTCTGTTTGAAGTCAGTTACTCCCTCCTAACCCCAGGCAACCCCTGGTCGGCCTCTATCACTATAGTTTTAACCTTTTTTCGAATCTCATAGACTCATACAGTTACGTACCTGGCTTCTTTCACCCCCCAGAATGCTTCTGAGATTCAAGCGTGGTTTTTTTGCATGTATCCATATTCATTCTTTTTTACTGCTGAGAATGATCCCATTGTGTGGATGTACCACAGTTTGTTTACTGGACATTTGGGTTGTCTCCAGTTTCGGGCTATTCTGAATAAAGCTTCTATGAATATTAGTGTAGATTCCTTTGTGTGGATGTAATTTTCAGTTCTCTTGGGTAGATACATAGTAGTGGAATTTCTGGGCTGCAGCCTCTGTGTTGGAAGTTTACTTTTCCTTTTATAGGGAACAAAAGGCAGAGTTTTAACAATCTCTTTTGATCTGCCCCTTTGATGAGCATTGAGGCACACCGTATTTGCATTTGACAGAAGGAACCGACAATGAGATCCCAATTTTACAACTGCAGAGTTCAGCGGAGACCTGGCCCCCAGGAGGGCTGCTAACCTGGGGTAGGGTAGCATCCCAGGAATCTGTGGATTCAGCCGACCTAGGGACTTCAAGAGTCTGTTATGTAGTGGGCACCATTCAAGAGGTTTGATGTGCAAGCCCCGCAAAGGTGGTGATTATCACCCTTAGTCAAATGTCAAAGAAGCTGAGGCTCAGAGAGCTGAAATAACTCGCCTGTGGTCACACAGCCCATTAGTGGCTAAAATGAGATGTGAACCCAGGTCTGTCTCACTGTAACCTTCTCATTCTATCACACTGCACACAGCCTTTCTCAGAAAATCCAGCCTGAATTGCTCTGATCCCAGTGCCAGTGGGCGTAGGGAATCCAAACCCTCTAATATTTATCTGTGGGACTGGCTTCTCTGCAGTGCCAAGTGGGCAAGGGTGCCAAAAGGGGCGTTGCCTCTGAACCAGCCAGAATCTGCCCCCATCCCCCTGCCTCAGGAGGCTCCGGGCCAGCTGGGCTGCCCAGCACCTGGGTTCCGGCTGCCAAAGGAAGCAGGTGAACGCCAGGCTGGGGGAGGCCCGGGATGAGCAGTGACAGCTTCTCTGGTGCAAAATAGATGTTCTGGAGTTGGCCTCTCCCCGCAGCTGCTAGTAAGAGGCTGCAAATGCTTCCTTTATCCTAGAAAGAGCACAGGCTCTGGAAACAACAGAGCTGTGTTCAATTTCTGGGTGTGCCTGAGCTCCTTGTTGACTTTCTCTGAGCTTCTGTTTCCATCTTGAAGACGGAGATAACCAATTCACCAAGTATCCGTAAGGATTAACAGGTCTGAGAAATGGAGAGCTTTGGCCCGGTTTCTGGCATATGGTGGGTGCCCTGTCACTGCTACTCTCTCCTTCTTCAGCCTCTTGCCCTGAATTTTAGGGGGTAAATCATATTCCATGGAGTGTTTTTATCCTCTTCCATCTCCGTGATGTATCCCATTCTGTGATGGGTTGGATAACAACCTCGCCCCCCACCACCCCCACCCCACTGAAAGGACTAGGTCCTAATCCCCAGAACCCTTAACATGTCCTTATTTAGGAAAATGGTCTTTGCAGATGTAATCCAATTAAGGATCTCAAGATGAGATCATCCTGGATTACCCAGGTGGGCTCTAATTCCAGTGACAGGTAGTCCTTATAAAAGAGAGGCAGAGGGAGATTTGCGACACAGAGAAGAGGTCAGATGAAGACGGAGGCTGAGGTTGGCCACCAGCCACAAGCCAATGAATGCCTGGAGCCGCCAGAAGCTGGAAGATGCCAGGAGGGATCCTCCCTCGAGACTTTGGAGACAGTGTGGCCCTACCAACACCTTGATTCCAGACTTCTGGCCTCCCAAACTATAGGAAAACTAGTTTCTGGTGGGTTAAAACCATGCAGTGTACAGTAATTTTGGTACTACAGCCACAGGAGCCTGATGCACCTTCTTGCCAACCCTGCTCATGCCCAGAGCTGGTCCTCTGAATGTTGGGAATTAGCTACAGTGACTGAGCCACATTTCACTAGTGGGCGTGATGACCAAACTGGTAATTCTCAGATGGGAAGCCCCCCTCCTAGGTCACTTCTTACATCCCTCCGTGGAAGACTGAAGACTGTTCTACAAACACGCCCTCTGAAATTGTACCCTCAGTGGGACCTCTAGAGCTGTTCCCCAACCCCATTGTTATCATGTGGACTGGATAATTCTTCACTCTGTGTATATGGAGGGAAGAGGGCCCTGTGTATTACAGGAAACCAAGCAGCATCCTGGCTTTCACTCACTAGATGCCGAGGGCCACTGCCCTCCCCCACTGGTGATGAGCGCAGTGTCTCCAGACATTGCCAAATACCCCTGGGGGAGAAGGAAGAAGGGCAAAATAATCCTCGGTTGATTCACCGCTGCTCTAGAGGATGGTCTAGCACACATGCATCCAGTCATGGGAAAGAGAGGAACACCCCATGTTTGAATGAACAAGTTCAGCATGGCACACCCAGCTCTTCGAGATTCAAGAGAACCAAGAGGGAGAGTCTAACGTCTGGGCTTCTTGTTCTAGCACCGATCTCCACAGAAGCCCAGGACTGGGCAGCTCTCAGAGGCTGCAGTCAGGAATGATAGCAAGACTCTGTGTCCTTGTGTATAATTCCTTCAAAGAGGAGTGAGCATCAGATTCACTCTGAATGCCTTGCTGCTTATTAGCTGCAAAGGTCTGGGAACCTATCCCTCCAAAATATCAGAGGCCTAGTATAGTTTGGTACCTATGGACCATACAAACCAAAGCAGAAGGGGCAGTGGAGACACAAAGCATGTGGAGGGTCAGGTTGAAAACAGTCTTGAGTGCAGTACTATTATAGACTGAATGTGTGTGTCGTACCTCTCCCCGGTTGCTGCCAGAACAATCAAACAAACAAAAACCCCAACAACATCCTATCTTGAAGCCCTAACCAACTAGCATGACTGTGTTTGGAAATGGCAACTGGTAACTTTAATTGGTAATTAAAGTTAAGGGAGGTCATAAGGATGGGGCCTTGATCCAATACAGTTAGTGTCTTATTAAGATGACAGTTCTCTCTCTCTCTCCTTGCACACTCATGAAGGAAAGGCCATGAGAAAACACAGCAAGAAGGTACCATCTACAAGCCAGGAAGAGAGATCTGAGTCAGCTAGATCCTTGATCTTGGATGACCAGCCTCCAAAACTGGGAGACAATAAATCCCTGTGGTCAAAGCCTACTGTCTGTAGAATTTTGTAACTATAGCCCAAGCAGACTAAGACACATACAGAGGAGTCCGGACTTTGTCCTGTAGGTCAAGGCTTTCCAATGTTCAGTTCCTGGCCCACGTGCATACAATTCCCCAGAGGCTCATGAAACTACAGATAACCCACATCTACTGAATCAGGACCTCCAAGAGCGGGGGCTGGGACTCTGAATTGTTACAAACTCACAAGGTGATGTTCATGCACATTAAAATTGTATAACCAAAGCTGATAGGTGACTGGGTATCAGTAATGGATTTGAAGCAGATTTCTATTTTGGAAATACCAGCTGCAGTGCCTCTCCTGGGCTGGAAATGACAGTGATGGAGGCAGAGAAAACTTAAAAGGCCCCACATGTCCTGCCTGGGACTCTTCTCTCTGCTACACAGAGCACTGCCTTCATCCCCATGGAACCCTCTCCTCTTCCCCCGCCTTGCTCAAAAGCATTGCTTGTAAAGGATGACCCATGAGGTGCAAGATGTTGTGCCAGGCAAATGCTAGGAGGAAGGGCAGACAGACTGAGGATCAAAGAGGAAAGACCAGGAAGGAAACAGGAAATGCAGAGAATCTGGTCTTAACTGACCATTGTCAATGGCTCTCCCCAGAGGGCGGAGCCAACAGGCAAGAGACTAAAGTCAAATAGCAGACCAGACCCCTCTTGCCATACTGGGGCCAAGACTTTGGGTGTAGGGCATGCATGATCAGGGAAAGCCAGGCCAGCAGTGGCTCGAGAACCCTCCCCATGTTGACATCTGCCAATGGTGAATGATTCCACAATGGGCATAAAGGGTGGGCTGCGTCAGGGTCTGGCTATGGCTGCCCCTGTCCAGCAGAGGGTTGGAGCTCTGAGCTAGCCCCTCAGTGGGGGACAACATGGGGTTGGGATGAGTGAATGTGGTTGGCATATAAAAGAAGATTGAATCTAGATCTTTCACCTTTAAGTAGCCAAAAATCTCCACTAAGAAGGGAAGAGGGACATGAGGGAGTTTCCTGAAGTCCCAGTGGATCCACTGTTGGATGGGATTTGGATGAGATGACCCTTAAGAAAAGACATCCCAACTGAGCACATGAATGGGTATGACTTGAATGGAAGGCAGCAGAATTCATGTCTCTGCAGCGCTGGGGTCATTCAGGATGCCTGTCTCTGGTACTTACAAGCTTGGGGGCCTTGAGCCAGTTACTGAACAGCCCTGAACCTCACTTTCTCGAATCTGTATCATGGGAATAATGTAGGACCTTCCCCATGAGGTTATCATGAGGATTAAATGAGATAATTAATGGGTGCTTACCATAGGCTTGACACATAGCTGGCACTCAATACCATCAACTATTTATGGTCATTGTCAATGATGGTGATGCCATTATTTTCAAAGCATAAGGACTTTCAATGAGACAGGTCGAAATGGAAATACATGCTTGGCCAGGAACTGTGACACTTTCAGCAACTTGCTTAATAGTTTTGAGTTTTAGTTTTCTTTTTTTATTAACAAAATGGGGATGATGATTCCAACATGGAAGGCTGTTTATGTAGCAATCATGTAAAGATAATGTACAGTAAAGTGCCTTGCACAGAATCCCAAATCCCATCCCTTCAGAAAAGCAAAGGTTTCTGTGGATCTGGCCCCCCAGCACACACACGCGCACTTGCAAATTCCTGATACCAGGAAAGCCTCACTAGGCCAAAACTGCCTTTCGTAGGGACTGTGTTTTGCAATGTCCCTGAAAAGTGCCAAAAAGTACCAAACCAACATGCCCCTGCCTCTGCAAGATGGCCTTGACTCCTGTCACTCTGTCTCTTCACACTTTCCACAAAGCCCATTCCTCTAACACATGGTGCCATGCATTTGTAGCGCCTTACCATAAAGATAACCATGGGTCCAAATGAAATAAACAAACAAAATGAGACGCACTACATTTGGGTCAGGTTGTTAGACTTGTAGGATTCCCCTAACGTAAATATAAGTGGTAAAACTCCACCAGTGACTGGGAGATTAATGTATCCGGTATTCTGTCCAGAGACACAAAAGTTCTCTGCCCTCACTGCCACCCCTACAAAGTCAACCCCCCAGACCTAACACATGTGGACTGGGCTTTACTGTAAGTCACCGAAGACTTAGCCAGCTCTAGGAATCCATGGCGTGAAGACGACTTTTTTAGATGAAAGCACCGAAAGTGTTGAAGCCATCAGAGGCTGGGAAGCTAAAGAAATTAATTTGTCTTTGTGAAATTGGCACCAGACTTCAAAGGTGTTGATGAATCCGCTGCTCCTGACACCTTTGATCTCCAGGAGGGAATCTGTGTATCTAAGCAGAGGGTAACAGTCCTCTCCAGCTCCAACTACCCAGGCATGCTCCTGCCTTCTCGGGTGATTTTAGGTTGGCACTGTCCCCTCAGCCCCCAGTAGAACCAGCCCCAGATGCTCAGAAAACCGAGTTCAAAACTATTTAGGCTGTTCTCAATTTTCTGCGGTGCCAAGGAACAAGGAACACAGGGAGAGGTACAGAGCACTGGCTTTGGAGACACAGACCTGAATCCAAACTCTGAGCCTACGGCTTAATATGTGAGCAAATTGTTCAACCCTCTTTTTCTTTTTTCTAATTTTTAAGGTTTATTAATTTTTGAGAGAGAAAGATAATCAGAGAAAGAGTATGAGTGGGAGAGGGGGAGAGAAAGGGACAGAGACACAGAATCTGAAACAGGCTCCAGGCTCTGAGCTGTCAACACAGAGCCAGACGCGGGGCTCGACCTAACAAACCACAAGATCATGCCCTGAGCCCAAGTCAGACACTTAACCAACTGAGCCACCCAGGCACACATGTTTAACCTTCTTGAACCTCGATGTTCTCATCTGTGAGTTGGGAACATTGTCTTTCAAGGTTGTTACAAGAATTAAAAGAGACTGTGTGTGATGTATGAAGTACAGGTCAGGAAACAATTTCTGCAAAGGGCCAGATAGTAAATATTCTAGGCTTTGCCTAAACTATTCACCTCTGGCCATTTCAGTACAAAAGCAGCTCCAGGCAATACCTACATGAATGGGCATGGCTGTGCTCCACTAGCAATTTACTTAACAAAACCCAAGCAGCCAGCTGAATTTAGCCAGTGGGTTGCAATATCTTGACTCTTGGCTATAAAGCATGAAGCCCGATGTCTACTCCCAGAAGACAATCAACCAATGGTAGCTTTGGCAATACTTAATAGCAATGCCAATGAATGAAGAAGATGCACCAACCAGTCACTGGTTGAGCGCCTCTGCATGTCCAGCCCCCTGCTAGACACTGAAAGGGAAAAGCAGAAGGCGTACTAGTGAGACCCACCCTCGAGACCCTGTCGCACACCAAATAATAACGGGTAAAAGGGAATACAGCAATCAAAAAATATCAAAAGAATATCTTTGAAGTCCTGTGACTCTGCAATACTTTAAACAAAAGGGCAAAGTCCCAAGTTAAGCTCCGATTCCTCAGGACACGTGTGTGAGTGTGTAAAAGTGTGTGTGTGTCTGTGTGTGTGTAACAGCCTTAACCCTGGTTCGGAATTCACGCCCAGCCTTCCACTGTGACAAACAGCATCACCTCGCCGACTGGCGCCAAGCAGTAACCCAAGAAGAGATTCTCTCCGAAAACACCCCCTCTGGTGTTGACGCTCTTTCCGGAGTCAGACGGAATAACCAGGGCTTTGACTGTTAAAGACCTCCTGTTGGAACTATTGCCAATATAAGGAAATAAGCACAAATGAAGAAGAGAGTGAATCGGATTAATTAAGGACATTATCACTTGCTCTGTTTAATTACCTCCTCGCAGCCCTTCCCAAAATGCTGTCAGAAGATGTTAACAAGTGTGCCCAGAAAATTAAAAAAAAAAAAAAAAGGATCAAATAATTTCAGGAGATGCCCCTTCTTTGAGATTCACAACTCACATTAACCTTTTAAAGACTCCTTTGAGTCCGGAAACTGTGAATCCCATTTAAATTTGTGACCTTGGAAAGCCGGCTCTGGAGTCAGGCAAACCTGGGTTTTAATCCCAAATCTGACACCAACTGTGTTTTCTTGGGCGTCTTCCTTTACCGGCTCTGTGCCTCCGTGGTCTCATCTGTGGAATGGGGCTAATAGAAATACCTACTTCGCTGAGTTGTTCTGAGGGTTAAATCTGATGATGCACAGGGCATCTGCACAATTTCCTACACAGAGTAATGGCTTTATTTTGCACCTCATTTGACCATCTTAACATCCAGACCCAGGAGACCTGGGCAAAGTCTGAACAAAGCCAGAGCACATGGGCAGATGTGAAAAGCGGTGTGTTGTGGGTTAAAGAAAAACCCTGCAGAGTCGGCCTTCTTACAGGTCTGGCGCAGGGCGCTTGATGAATAAATGTTTACCGCCTGTAAGTGCTAGATGCCGGGACACTGGGGACCAAACTGGTGGTGATCCCTGGCCGCTCAGAACTTAAGAGTCCAGTAGGTTTCCCCTGAGTCTATAGCCCATGAGTCACCCCCAGAAGCCTCTGGCCATGTGTTCCAGGCAGATGAAAGCCCCGCTCCCTTCCAAGGCTCTGAACATCACAGGCAAAAGCCTTGAAGGCCAACACAAGCCTCGGGCTAAGAAACACAGGGTTGCCAGTCTCCTTGTCCCCATCATTCCAGAGGAAGCTGGTGGCGGCTGGCCCCAGCACAGGACAAACAGCCTGCAGGGGACGTGTTTCTGGTCAGTGTTGTAAGCTTCAGAGCTCATTAGTAATAGGGGCTTGGGAGCCTGCCAGCCCTGGGGTCCCTGATGTGACTTACAAGGCCTACCGCGTTGTCAGAAAGCCTCTTCTGATCCCAGCACGGAGCATGGAAAGGCCCTGCCTCCCTGGCCCCTGACTGCTTAATCAATAATAACTTCAGAGAGGGAGGGAGGGAGAGACAGGCAGCGGGAAAGGCAGGTCCCCTTCTCCCTGTCTCCCTCCGCTCCCCCCTCCCTCTGAGAAGCTGAAAATAGCCTAATTAGATTGTGCCCCTTGCCTGGGTACCATGGAGATGGCAGGCACAGGCTGCGACAGCTCTCACACACCCTTCTGAAAGTTCTCTCTCCTCCCTGTCTGGCCGTTGCTGACAGAGGCACCCCACTCTGCAGGACCAGGGGGGAGGGGGGTGCCCCAAAGCAGTGGTGATGGGCGAGTGGTTTAAGACTAGAGGAGGGTGTTTGCAAGGGCGCTGAGGAAAACTGACTGTGGACCCTTGCGCGACACTGTGGCCGAGGGCAGGGCTAACCCTCACCTCATTCTCTGTGACCTGGATTCTGTGTCCAAAGCCCCCAGCAGGCACTGACGTGTGCTGTAGAGTGGACAGGGAGGTAAGCACAAGTGTGCTCAAAGTTTCTGTTTATCTGACTTGAAAAGAGGCTGCACTCCTGCCCAGCAAACTGGCCTCACCACCTCCGCTCACTGTGTTGTGACCACACTAGTAGTCTTCTACGCCTCAATCACACAAACTTGTCCCTACCCCAGGGCCTTTGCACATGCTGTTCTGCCTGCCCAGCACTCTCTTCCCTGCATCTTCCCACAGTTGATTCCTTATCATTCAAGGCTCCTCTCAAAGGTCGTCTTGTCAGAGAGGTCCACCCTGAGCAACAATGTTTTAATCCTACCACGTCCCTGTCTGTAATATTATTCTGCTTTGTTCTTCCTTGGAAATGATCACTGTCAGGTGCCTGGGTGGCTCAGTTGGTTAAGGATTTGACTCTTGATTTCAGCTCAAGTCATGATCTCATGGTTTGTGAGACTGAGCCTCGCATCCAGCTTTGGGCTGTCTGTGCAGAGCCTGATTGGGCTTCTCTCTCTCTTCCTCTCTCTCTGCCCATCCCCTGCTCCGATTTTCTCTTAAAATAAATAAAATAAACTTTAAAAAAATGATCACTGTCTAAAATCACCTTGTGTATGAGTTTACTGCCTGCCTACCTGCACAAGAATTTAAGCTAAATTACAGCACACGCTTTGTCTGTCTTGGTTCACTGATACCTTCTTTAGGTGTTCAATAAAAAATTTTTGGAAAACATGAACAAGAATGTCAGGGGTGGGGAGGGAGACTCATTCAGGCAGAGATTTAGCAAGGGTACTTTTTCAACTAAACATCTTCAATAACTTTAAATACATTAAAGGCAAGATGCACGGGTTCTGATAATGCTCGATTGTGAGATTTTTTTTAAAAGTTAAAGATTAAAGATTCAGACTCAGAAAGCCCTATCATGTTAGTGATTCTGATTTTCTGGTTCACGATTCTATATACCTGAGGTCTCAGCTAAAATTCTATATCTGTTATTCTAATGTACCAAATATCTGGACAAGTTTTAAGTCTGAGTATCTCTAACATTAATGATTCTGAAGATTCTCTACACCCAGGAGTCTGTCGATCTGAGTACAATATTCTATTGTCTACGGTAGGAGGTCTAAACATGAGGGCTTGTGAGCCAAATCTAATCCACTAACACATTTTGTTTGACCTCCTCAATGTCAGCCTGAAAACTGGTTTTTTAAATTAATTTATTGTCAGTATTTAGTATTCCCAGCAGGCCATGATAGGCTGAAGCCGAGTGCTGTCTGACTCCTCTAGGCAAGACACAAGCTGCGTTTACCATCTTTTATTTTTAAGTTTACTTATTTATTTTGAGAGAGAGAGAGAGAGAGAGAGCACGGACAAGAATGAGAGTGAGTGCCTGAGCAGGGGAGGGGCAGAGAGAGAGGAAGAGAGAGAGAGAAGCCCAATCAGGCTCTGCACAGACAGCACAGTGCTCAACACAGGGCTCAACCCCATGAGCCGTGAGATCATGACCTGAGCCAAAATCAAGACTTGGACACTTAACCGACTGAGCCACCCAGGCGCCCTGGCATTAACCATCTTACATCGGGGCATTCCACTGTTGGCCTAGACTGCCTGGCCTTTCCAGGCTTTTCAGTGTGTGACCTTGGATAGGACGCTCTGGAATCCGGTGATTTTGGATCTAAGATCCCGTGTGTATTTGAGACTCTTGCAGCCTTCGACTACAAATGCATAGATCTGGGTCTGCAGCCAGGCTCCTGAGAGGTTTCTGATTCCGGCTTTGGGCCCCTTCAGACTTCTCCCATACCCTCCCGTGCTGAAAATAATCTGGGGGGCGGGGCAGGGAAAATGGAAGGGGAAATGAGATCGCTGCAAAGTGCAGATCTTCCCGCAAATACAGACACCCTCAAGGCGTGAGACGCTGAGCAAGGCATGTGCACCATCATCTGGCTTCTGGTCCTGCTGACCTGCCTTCCTAGCTGTCCCCCCAGTCCCTTCCAGCCGTTCAAGACCCAGATCAAATCTCACCACTTCGTCAAGGCGCAGTGGCTTAGAATCCAGCTGGAGACCAGACCGTTCGGAGCAGACACCCAGCTCCACTGCCTACAGCTGGGAAGACTTGGGTTCAGCCCTTCTGTGCCCCAGTTTACTTCCTGGTGTGTAAAGCAGTTACAACAGCACCTCCCAGGACTTGGTGTGACAGTTAAATAAGGGGAAAAAATACACACAGATGCACACCCTTAGAACAGAGCCTGGAACATACTAGATGCGACTTGAGGGTTAGTTTTTATCACTCCCCATCCTCACTGGCATCCTTTGACTTAGAAAGCTTTGCAACTCTTGATTGTGGCTTAAAATCTGTCTTGTGCCTCTCACTGTCTTATGGATACTTTATAGTCCTTGTATTACATTTGTGCGGTCAGTCATCAAACACTTCTTAAGGCACAGTTTTAGCAGGGTTCCACAGAGGCAGACATTCTTGAGACAAAGATTTCGGGTGCGGTGGTTTATTTTCAGATGATGATCCCAGGAAGTCGCGGCAAAGAAATAAGGACATGATACGGGGGGGGGGGGGGGGGGGGGGGGGAAGGGTGTGTCAATGAGCAGGTTAACACTGACGTAACTGGGGCAACATTCACAACGGGGCCCTCTGGGAGAGGGAGGGAAATCCATCTCATGCCCCCAAAGAGTAAGATATCTGGCCTATTAATCCTCCAATGCCAATCCTAATTTAACGTATATTTTTAATTATGATTCATCCACCAATCTCCCTTAAGCATTACCCTCCATCCTGCACCACTCGCATCTCAGGCAGGGGCCTGGGGTCAGAGAGAGTCCCTGGTACCTCCAGGTAAGAAGCCAGCAGTCTGCATGGGAAAGTGGAAAGCAGACACCAAGAGTTATCTGGGACAGTCACTTAGAAGTGCAAGGCACTGAGAAACCTAAGACACTGCCCTTTCCATTGTGGGATTTAAAAAGAAAGATGTGTAGGGACGCCTGGATGGCTCAGTTGGTTAGGCTTCCGACTTCAGCTCAGGTCTTGATCTCATGGTTCATGAGTCCAAGCCCCGCGTCAGGCTCTGCACTGACAGTGCGGAGCCTGCTTGGGATTCTCTAACCTCTCTCTCTGCCCCTTCCCCACTCACTCTCTTTCTCTCTCTCAAAATAAGTAAATAAACATATTTAAAAGATGTGTAAATAATCATGTATAATAAGAATTACAAATACACAGGTAGGCTGCTGGGCACAAGTGGGGCTTGAAGGAAGGAGAAGTCAGTTCTATGCAGGAGTGCAACAAACAGCTACAGAGAAGATATGTGTGAGCAAAGGGTTGGAGGCTCAGGCTCAAGGAACTGTGGGCAGATCTGTGTGAGTGGGAAAGAGCTGAGGCTCTGGAAGCATCCAGAATGGCCAAGTCACGATGGCCCCTGATGGCCCCAAAAGCCATATTTAAAAGCTTGGGTTCTCACCAAGCTTTCAAGGTTTTAAGCAACGGAGACAGGTGATGTTATTGGGATAGATCCCTCAAGCAGCAGTGGGGATATACATTGGAAGCAGGCAAGGACAAACAGAGGGGGACCAATATGGTGGCCACAGCAATAAACACAGGCCACAGTTACAGAGCACTTCTGCTGGGAGGGTTGAAAACAAGAGATATGCTAGACGTGGGAACCACTGGCCTGGAGACCTGTTGGGTGCAGGGGGTATGGGAAGAGGGCAGAGCCTAGGGTGAGCCTCCCTTCTCTGGCTCAGGGAACTTGGTGGTAGGAAGAGCCATCTGTTGAGATCCCTCATGCAGGAGGATGGGCTTGTCTGTAGGAAAGATGATGAACTTCCTTTTGTATGGCTAATCAAATGTCAAGAAGACATTTGGCTACATGAGTCTGGGGCTCCAGAGAGAGTTTAGAGTGGAAGACAGACATTCTCCAAGGGCAAGAACTTGATCTGTGCTGTTCATCATACAATCTCCAGCATCTAGAAGATCCTGGAACATGAACAGTTCCCCATAGATCTCCGTTGATTGACAGAATGAAGACAGGTAATGCTCTGTGGCATGGAAAAAGAGATGTGCAGAAGGCACGGAAGATGGAAAAAAGAGACCTAAAGACACCTACAGGGGCACCTGGGTGGCTCAGTGGGTTAAGCGTTCGGCTTTGACTCAGGTCATGATGTCACGGTTCATGGGTTCAAGCCCCGCGTCAGGCTCTGTGCTGACGGCTTAGAGCCTGGAGCCGGTTTCAGATTCTGTGTCTCCCTCTCTCTCTGATCCTCCCCTGCTTGTGCTGTCTCTTTCTGTATCTCAAAAATAAATTTAAAAAAATAGAAAAAAAATTTTTAAAGACACCTACAGATAGAGACAGGTGGGAGAAGGGCAGCCCAAAATGCAAGGGCTGGGAGGCAGAAGGAAGGGAAGCAGAGGAGAAAACAGAGCATGAAAATCATGGGAGGGGGGAGTCAGTGGAGGTACCCAGATGTGGTGATGGGTGCCTACGTCCCCCTCATGAAGGCAGGTTCCTGATCCCTTCCTCAAGGGTCGCCTACAATTCATTCCCTCATTTCCTCCTCACGTGGGCCTCCCACAAATATCATGGAGCAGCTCCCAAGAACCAGGCAATGTGCAAGGTGCTGGCAATACAATAATGGATAAGACAGATAAAAATGATGAATGAATAAATGAATGAATGAAGTCCCCTAGTGACTTGCAAAGTCCGGAGGACAGAACTCTTGAGTCATGGCTCACTGGCATCGTCTCTGCCCTCAACCACAAGTTGGAAAGACAGAGAAAGTGCTCGATAAATATTGACCCAGTGTCACAGGCTGACTGTGACGGTGGCAGGCATCAGGGAGTGAGACCTTTCTCCTCCCCACCCCCACCAGACTCTCTGTCACTGTTTGAGGTTTGACCTCTCCCACTCTAGGCTGAGAAAACGAGCCAGAGGACAGGGGCTCAGAGCAGACACACCCACCAGGCTGCTGAGGTCACTCT
Organism: Helogale parvula; assembly: GCA_004023845.1. NCBI lineage: Eukaryota > Metazoa > Chordata > Mammalia > Carnivora > Herpestidae > Helogale > Helogale parvula. The sequence continues at coordinate 376,209 of PJEM01000176.1, forward strand.
TGCCCCTTCCTCTGGAGGAGGAAGGCAAGAGTCTGGCAGGTTTATTTTTCTTTCCTTCCAATGATGCAAATGCTCAAATGTGAGTCTCTTCTTCACACAGATGATATGCTAGCTAATAAAAGCTTGTCTGAAATCAGTCTCTCAGAGTGTGTGTGTGTGTGTGTGTGTGTGTGTGTGTGTGTGTGTGTGTGGCTCCACTGCCCATCTGCATCCTGAGCTGCAGAGAGACATATGCCTTTGTGGGTGACTTTACAATCTAAAAGGACTCCAGCATTCTGCGCTCAACTCTGAAATCAGAGCCTCCCACTGCTTCAAGGCCTTCCTCTGCTCACAAGTCGAGGTCACCCAAGAGCCACCCTGTGGCAGCAATGCTGTTCCAAACAGGCGGTGGTCCCCGGGATGCTGGTGCCCAAGGGGCTGAGTGTCTGCCTGTCTTGAGCACCTGCTCTTTGTCCCTGTCGGTATCCTGTCTCCCTTCTTCTTTCTCCTCCACTCTCCATCCATGTGGTCCGTGTCTAGCTTTAGGGGTTGGCACGTGTCCCAGGCCAGGCCAATCAAGAGGTCCCGCTGACCTGAATGACGGAGGCAGAGATGAGAAAGTATCATATTTATCCTGCAAGAGTCAGTCCCAGGACCCTCATGAATGGCATCTCTGAGATCCACTGAGTAGGAAGAGCTTGTTTTCTAGAAGATGGAAAGACTAGGATTTAAATTCCACCTCTGCCACCACTTAGGAGCTGTGTGCCCTTGGGAAGATGACTGAACTTCTCTGAGTCTCATTTTCCCCACCAGCACAATGGGCATGCACCCCCATGGGGCTGGCATGGCGCAGGGTGACCCGGTGCAAAGTAGGCGCTTCATAAATGCGGGCTGTCCTTCGTGCACACTCGCAGCCCCCTCTCCCTCGACGCTTCCTTAGTAGCTGATCTCATCTGTCTTGCAGCCCATCCAAAACTCCCAAATTTAAATCTCCAGCACGGATCTCTCTTCTGAACTCCAGATTCATTTATCCAACAGCTGACTTGGCATCTCTGACTGCTGTCTCGAAAGCGTCCCAAACTCAGTGCCTAAGACCGAGCAAGTGAGCCACACTTTGCCTGCCAACTCCATGAACTAGTCACCTTTGCCTCAGGAAGGCCACCTCCATTGGCGTGAACGGCCCAACATAGAGATCTAAGAAGCAGCCTCTCTCCCACCCTCATACCTGAACCATCAAAAGGGTCATGTCCAATTGTATTTCCTGTATATTTCTTGAATCTATCCCCTTTCAGCATCTCCCCCACCCCATGCGAGGCTCAATCACCATCATCTGCCACCTGAATGACTCGGCCAATCTGCCCTAGACCAAGCATCTAGAGATCTCTCCATAAAATGTAAATCCGGTCAAGTCAATCCACCTGCTTAAAGCCTTCCAATGGCTTCCTGGGGCTCTTAGAATAAAACCCGAATCCTCACCTTAGGAAATTCCCCCAAAAGCATAAATTGGTCCAGCCCAGCCCTCCGGCCTCACTGCTGACCATGTCTTTTGACTTTGGAGATATTTAACATGCTGACCCGTCCATCAAGCAACATGGTTTCCAGCTCCTGAATGACCACAGGCTCCTTGTTGAACCTTGATTGTGTAACATCTCTCCACTGGGTTTCCTTAAAATGGACAAGCTGGGCCCCAGGTATGCTTCCAGAACTGTCAAAAGGTGGGCTCTTTCCTATCCTCTCTTTGAGGCAGGCTTAAGGAAGAGAGCCACAGTCCTCCTGCTCAGCTTCTGAGCACTTATTAAGCAGAATGCTCAGAATATGCAAAGCAACTCCACCCTGTCTGCCCTCCATGCTTTATTTCCCAGGGGAGCCCAGGACACCTCTGTAACCGAGGCCATAAAGAATGCGTGGCCAGCGCCCTGCTTCTCCAACACCCACTGATTAGTCCTGCCACACAGAATATTACAGATGCTGTAACTTCTGATTATTATTTGTTGTGGTGGTGGTGTTTGCAGGTTGCTTCCATGCCCCCTGTCGTAGAAGGGAGAGAATCTTCCTTGCCGTACAAGCAGATGGAGCCTTCATGCACGGCCGAGACAACTAATTCTTGGAAACACACCAGTGTTTGAAGTTTGGAAACATAGGGCGCTTGAGTGGCTCAGCGGGTTACGCTTCTGACTCTTGATCTCTGCTCAGGTCATGATTTCACTGTTCGTAAGATTGAGCCCGCACTGGGCTCTGGGCTGACAGGGTGGAGCCTGCTTAGGATTCTCTCTCCCTCTCTCTGCTCCTTCCTGGCTTTCGTGTACCCGTGTGCTTGCTCGCTCACACTCTCTCAAAATAAATAAACATTTTTTTTTTAAGTTCAGAATCCCATCAAGCTTAGAGTGACAGCTTAGGGGAGACAGACAAAGGCTGTGAGGACAGAGAGATGCTAGTCTAAATCTGCGTTTAGCCCTTTTCTGACTTAAAGAATCTGGAACAAAATGGCTCATGTTCTTCTTAGGTCTGAAAGCCCCTCCTTGTTTCTCCAGTGACTTGGGGCTAACATCCAAGTCACCCCCTTGGTGTATGAGACCCCGCAGGATCCAGCCCCAGGCTACGGCCCTGCTCTCGGCTTGCACCATTCCGTCCCTCTCTCCTTCTGCTCCGAACACCCCAGCCCTCCTGCTCCTTCTTGCTCTTTCCCACTCCGAGGTTTGTGCACATGTTGTTCCCTCTACCTGGAACTTGCTCACTCCTTGCCAAGACCAACTATTTCTTCAGATTTCAGCCCAACAGTATTCCTTACGGCTGTTTTGTTTATGGCCTCTCCAGGCCCATGGCTCGGTCCAGTCTCCCTCTTAGATATACTCACGGCGCCCTCTAACTGGATTTCCGCACCACCAATCACAACTGTCATAAAGTACGGAGCCCAGCATGCGTTTTTGAGCCTACCTTCCTACCGGAGAGTAAACTCTATGAAGACAGGAGCCAGCTGACTGTCTCACAGCACACTTCCAGCTGCTGGCACAGTGCCTGGCAAATCTATTTTTATGAACCAAACGAACCACTGCTTGAGCGACTCAGCCTCTGCCTTTCCAGTGTGAGGATAAGCATGACCTCCTCCGAGGATGAATGCATGGAGGAGCAGTAAAATTCTGCACGCGATCATCATGCCTGGCCCACATGAAAGGTTGCATAAAAGGTCCCATGTTAAGGATATGGAGGATAAGGATAAGGACCAAATCTGGTCCTTCCACTTAGCAGCCATGTGACAATGAACATGTGACACCTCCCTGGTCACCCCAAGCACTTATGAGATTAAATGAAATCTCATACGTAGAGGTCCTGGCATATAATAGGCACATGATAAAGCAGAATACTACTACCCTAAATAAAAGAGTCAGTGGTTTTCCATCACAGGCAGCTTTAGAAAGTACTGACAACCAGATCCCATTCCAGACTAATTAAATCCACTTATCTGGGGGAGGGTCCTGGGCACTGGCCCCAAAATTTGTATTGTGAAAAATTTAAAGCATACATAATAGTTGAAAGATTTTTTACAGTGGACCCTCATTACCCACAACCTAACTTCTACATTTAACATTTTACTCTTCTTGCTTTCTTGAATGTTTATCCACCCATCCGTGCATCCATCTACCCATCCATCTTTCCATTCCTCCATCCTTCCTTCCACCCATCTAACCAACCACCCATCCATCCATCCTTCCTTCCTTCTACCCATCCATCCATCTTTCCATCCATTCTTCCATTCCTCCATCCTCCTTCCACCCATCTAATTAACCACCCATCCTTCCTTCCTTCTACCCATCCATTTTTCCATCCATCTATCCATCCCTTTATCCACCCATCACTCCATACTAGTTTTTATGAATTTTAGAGTAAATTTTAGACATCAGTATATTTCCCCCTCAATATACTGGCATGCCTAACCTGTCATTAACTGAAGTTCAATATCTGTTTATGCTTTGATCTTCTGAGATAACATTTATTTAGAATGTAACCACAAGTCTGACATATACCATTTTATGAAATTAGCACTGCCTATTCCAATGCATATTTCCAATCTCTATCAAGAAACGGAACAGTGCCATCACCCCAGAGAGTTCCTCCAAGTCACTCCTCAGTCAATCCACACCTCCCCTCCCCAGAATCAACCACTGTTTGCTTCCTTTCTCTTTCACATTTGGGGCACTGCAATTTTAAATACTCTCACAGAGATGCGTGCAGTCAAGACTCAGAACCAAAGGCTTAGGTAAATACCTCTACCCTAGGGATCTCAGGAAAGGAAAGAAAACTCAAGGAACAGCAGAAAGGCCTTCTGACACTTAGTCAGTGGGCCTCAGGGATTGGCCCGCTAGAAGAGCTAACAGAAAAGACAGTGTAAGTGATGTTTCCATTTACTCAATACTCAGGAGCAAACAAAACTGGTCTAGGGCGAAAGAAACCAGAACAGCGGTTTCCTCTGGGGAATGGGTGGACTGACGGAGAAGGGCCATGAGGGAATTCTGACGGTGATGGACAGGTTCCTCACCTTGACCGGGGAATGGGTTACAAGGGTAAACGCAGCTGTCAGAACTCACCAAAGTGTTCACTTAAGCCATGTGCAGCTCACTGTATGTAAATCACGCTGATTAAAACAAATTCTAGGCTACGGATCTGGCAGTCGGGGGGCTGCAGACGCCAATTACATGCATGCTGAGTGGTATTATCCCCAGAGAGCTTAGCACCGGGCGCCTTAGAGAAAAGCTAATTTGGGCAGTCATCTCTTCCAAATTTTCTTAGCCACAAAACTTTTTATTTTTTGCAATATGAAAATATTATTCAGCCTTCCACAATCACAGACCCAAAGGAAACTTTTCTGTCGGAAGCAGAGATAAGCAATCGGAAGTCCTTCATAAGGCCCCACCCTCAGGGCCTCCCTGTTCACCTTCAAGGCCCCTGAGACACATGGGAAGATGCTTCAGGCTCACGGACCCCAGGCTGAGAACCACCGATCCAAGGGAACTCACAGGCTGCCGAGTACAGTTGCACAGAACACAGGCACACCTCCGGACTATGATGTGAATAGCATCGCTCGAGGTATTCGATGGGGCAGCCGTGGGCGCCACGCTGGTACCAGAAGCAAGGCACAGAGGCCCGGAAAAGATGACACATGGTCACCAGCACTCAGCCAGAGTACCAGGCTCCGGAGGCTGTGCTGGGGCTTGCGGCAAACGGGAGAACATAGCCCCGTTAAAGCGGGGTGGCGCTACTCACCTCCGGCTGACGGTTGCTATGTGGGAAAACGTGCGCAGCGCTGCCAGATCTGAATTTTTTTCAAGAGAGCCAAAAATCTGGATTTTATATGCAGCTTCCCAGTTTTTAAATGCTGGGAATTAAATTGATTAAAAAAAAAAAACCCGCGGTGCAGCCCAGATCAAATATATCTGCCAGACAACTCCAGAGCCTTCTAGGTCACCAATTTGCAACTCTGGGGGGAAGACTTTAATCAAAAATCACCTGAGTTCCTGGCAACAAATAAGAAGAGGCAGGTGCGCATTATCCTTTTGTGTACTGGATACATTTCGGAATTTTAGCTGTCTGCCTTCTGAGAGGTGGGAAATTTTACTCACACCTTCCTGCAATTTCCAGGGAATTATGCAACTGACATCACCAGAGACATGAGCACCAAACTCAAGTCTGGAAGCACGCTGAGCACCATGGGTACTGCTTCCTGCATGTCTATCCATCTCTTGGCCAGTGATGTACCTGAATGACAGCCACTGGAAAGGCAGGAATGCCAAGACTGTGGTTACATAGATACCAACCTCAAGCGGCTGAGCAAAGGTACTACTTCAATGAATAAACATGAATAGGAGTGCTTGGGGGGCTCAGTTGGTTAAGCACCTGACTTCAGTTCAGGTCACAATCTGCAGGTGCATGAGTTTGAGCCCCACATTGGGTTCTGTGCTTTGGGTCCTCTGTCCCTCTCTCTCTGCCCCTCCCCCACTTGCTTGCATGCATGCGTGTGCTCTCTCTCTTTCAAAAATAAATAAACAATAGAAAAATAAATGAATAAACACAATTAAGTGCCTAATTAAAATGCTTATTAGATCACCTAATGGGAGACTTTTCTTAATATATAAATAAATGGAAAGGGATGCAAACATCTTCTCTTCAAGCTCTTCTTCCACAAGATTACTTTGAGAAACTCTCGGAGGCTTAGCAGTTCTGGTGGTGGGAAGATGGAAGCCGAGGGAAGGAACAGGAAAGAGCAGGATTAAATTCGGAAACCAAGCACGTTGATTTTGCTGGGCTGAATTCCAGATGAACACTGGAAAGACGCTCGTGTTTGGATTTGAGACATCCCTCCATAGGCCAGTGTTTCTCAAAGTATGGTCCACAGACCCTCTGCCATAGACCCACCTGGGGAGATTTCTTTAAAATTCAATAGCCTAGATCCTATCCAATGCCTAATGAGTTGGACTCTCCAAGGGCGTGGCCAAGACACCTGCTTTCTCAGCAAGCATCTGTAAGAGATTTGGGCACACACCAAAGTTCCAGAAACACTAGCCCAAATGATCTTATCCACTCCGGTGACTTTGAGCATTGTTTAGATGCTGATAGGAAAAAAAATAAAAGCCTATCTTTAGCCCAAAACTCTCTTGTGAGCCCAAGATAGGTTCATCCACCTGTAGACTTGATAACTCTACTTGGGCACCTGACAGGTACCTCAGATTACCAGTAACAAAACTAAGCCCTTGATCTTCATAGTAAATAGCACCACCATCCATCTGGCTGCCTATACCAGAAATGTGGGCATCAACCTTGACACCTCTGTCTTCCTCACCCTGACGTCGTATCTCTGCCCGTGATCTACTGATCATACCCCTTCTACCTCTGTAAGGTTCAGTTTTTGCTATAGTAACAAACAACTCCAAACTCTTAGTGGTTGAAGACCACACACAGTGAGTCAACAATGACTCTGCTGGGCTTATTCTCAAGATGCAGGGCAAGTGCAGGACCGTATCACACATCCACTCATTCCACAACAAGGGTGATGGAGCCCCCACCACCACCACCAATCAGGCTTGACAATCTCACAGCAAATCAAGAGAACAGAAGAGCCTGGAAGACATGTACGAGTCCTTGGGGGGTTTCTTCTCAGATCACACTGTCAGTTCTGCTCCTATGCCATTCACCAGACCATGCCATGGAGCCAAGGCCAGCATCAGTGGCTGAGAAAGTTCCGTCTGCCAATGGCACGGGCATGGGGGGGGGGATCGGGGGGGGGAATGCAAATTTGCCAAACAATGATGCAGTCCTCCATGACCTCCAAAATCTACTCTGAATCTGTCTACTTCTCTGCATGGCCACTGTCCACACCCTGGGCCAAGTCACTGTCATTTCTCAGCCGGGTGTCACTCAACCTTCCAATCATCTCTATGATGATTTCCCTGGCCCCTCCAATCTGTTTTTCAGACAGGAGCCAGCATGTGCTGTCTATACGTTGATCAGCTCATGTTGAATGTTCCAATGGCTTCCCACTGCATGCAGGAAAAGTCCAAATTCCCTATCCTGAACTCCAGGACCCGGACTGCCTATCTAGCTAAAAATCTCTAGCTATTTATAGCCTGGGGTACATGGCTTCATTTCCTCCCTTTTCTGCCCTCACTCATGCTATAGCCACAGTGGCCTTCCTTCAGGCCCCATTACTTCGTTAACCTCTGGTCTGTGTCCCAGTCATTCCCTCCACCAGGAACACTCCCCCCCCCCCATTCTCCTTGCCATCTGAGCCTCCTCCTACTCACCTTGCAAATCTCAGCTTAACACACCTTGCTCAGAAAGGCAAGGGGTTACCGGGGCTCAATGGGCTCCTCAGACTAGTTCCTTAAATCACCTACACTTGTTACAAATTGAAATTACTACAAGTCGAAAAATCGAGAGTAGGTCATCGTCAGCTTGATGTCCACCTCTCCGCTAGATGGGAAACTCCACGCGGGCAAGGGTCCGTGTCTACTTGGCCCCCGCACCAAGTCACCAGCATCGGACACAGTGCACAGAGCAGGTGCTCGGTGACTGGCTCTTGAATGAACACCAGGCGTGTAGGTACTTCCTGGATTGTTTTATTTCATCACCATGCCTGATCTAGATATATTCAGCCCAGGAAACTGAAGCTCAGAAAGGCAGAGAAATGGGCATAAAGTCCTATCACTAGGAAAAACCAGACCCAGACGCAAATCTTGTTAGGTCTATTTCCAGAGTCCACAAAGTTAACACTGTGGACTCGAAGCAATAAATTGCTTCGAGAGGCAATGTCTCAGGACCAGTGATAACCTGCCATGCCCATGTGCTTGGCTACCTAACTCAGCCTCAAAGACCAGAAGAAAGTTGACTCTTTTCTTCTTCAACAATCCCAAATGGGCGTAGGCACAGTGGGAGGCTCCTGGAGGGGCTGAGGCTAGCCCATTCTCCTCTCCTCCCAATCCCTGCCATAAAACATATACTCTCTTTCCGAGAAAGAGCTATAAATACACACAAAAAATGGATTCCGCAAGAATCCAAGACGAGGAAAATGTCACTGGCAGTGCGTGTGGAAGGGCCAAACGATGACACAGACAAGACTACACAGAAGTGTGATGTCATCTTTCTGGGCTTCAGTTTTCCCAGTTGTGAAATGGGAGGAAATGACTAGCACCTACGTGGTAGAGGTGTGGGGAGAAAAGCCGAGATGAACCGGGTGAAGCGCTCTGTGCCGCCTCCTTTGTAACACACACACAGTAAATGTTTAGTGCCCCTGGAAAGCATGACCTTAGAAAAACGCACACCACCACTTGTCATGTCCCAGAGCAAAAATGACAGGGTAACATCTGTGGACACCACAGTTACGATAGTGGAGAAGCAAATTTCCACGTTAACATTGCTAGAAACAACCTTTGACTGGCTGAAATCATGCGGGTCTTCGAGACAGAGAAACTGGTATCGAGTCGAGAGGCTGAGTCTTGCCATGTGACCTCGGGCAATTTTTTCCCTTCCACGAGGCTCGGTTTTCTTGTCTGAAGTCAAGGATGTTAGGAACACCATTTTTCGAACTTTCCAATCTTCTACAACCTTTGCAGTATTTACTGTAAGGCACCTACGTACCGCCCATATTACCCACTTAATATATCCGATTTATCCAAAAAATGTCTGTTGAACACCTAACATGTGTCAGATAAATCTCTAGGTATTGAGGGACTGTTCTGGATGACTTTTGTTTTTTTACCTAATTATACTACTTCTCTCCTCTCCTGAGGACTAATATCCATGAACACATAGGCTCAACGAGGTAATTAGAGATATGTTCTCTACAGTATATTAAAATAAATGCGTAACAGGGAGCCCGAGTGGCTCAGTCAGCTGAGCATGTGCAGCTCTTGATTTCAGCTCAGGTCATGATCTCAGGGTCATGGGATTGAGCTCAGCATGAAGCCTGCTTAAGATTCTTCCCCCCTCCCTCACCTATCTCTCTCTCCTTTTATCGCTCCCCTGTTCTTCTCTCTCTCAAAACCAAAAACATACAAACAGGGGCACCTGGATGGCTCGGTCAGTTAAGTGTCCGACTTTGGCTCAGGTCATGATCTCACAGTTTGTGATTTCCAGCCCCACATCAGGCTCTGTGCTGACAACTCAGAGTCTGGAGCCTGCTTTGAATTCTGTGTCTCCCTGTCTCTCTGCCATTCCTCCACTTGCGCCCTGTTTCTCCCTCTCTTTCCTTCTCTCAAAATCAAATAAACATTTAAAAAGCATTTTTAAAAACAAAAATAATAAATGCATAACTCTTAGAAGAGTCCGTGAATATCTACCTACAGAATCTCTGATGCTCCCAATGATCTAAGGTGAGTGCTTCTGGATGCCTGGGCTCAGATAAGAGATGAGTTCCTGTGTGATTCTCCCTAATGTGCTACCTGAACACGTCTACAGGGAAGAGTGACACAGCTTACCTTCCTCTCCTCCAGCCCGTTCTGATGGAGCGATGAACAGAGTGACAAAAACTGAGTAATTATTCTGCAATCACAAGAAGTTTTCTTCTGAGCCAGAGACTGAGGCTCTGTCAGTCTGAGCACATGCCTAAATGTCCTGGTTCTGTTTTCAATTCACACTTGAAACTTCAGGCCCTTTCATCTCCTTCTCTCCGGTTCAAGAGGACGTTAGTTTACACCCAGGCAAAGGCGTTTTCATCTTCAAAGGATATCACCAACTTGCAATGACTTCTCTATATGTGACAGGAGGAAAGCGCCAGAAAACCCCATAATCATCCTACTAGATGGTTCTTACCAAACAATATCTAATAAGTTATGCATAATGACTCAAAAATATATGTTCCGAGTTACCTTTGAAATCCAAAAATGGTTTGAAAAGGAAGACTTTCCCACCAATCAATTAAAAACCCCTAAAACTTCAGTAGGAAAAAAAAACGGGCTAAGGACAGGGGCTAATAATTCACAGGAAAAGAAATACAAACAACTGAGAAGCATTTAAAAAGGTACTCAACTCCTTACTAATCAAAGAAAATGCAAATTAAAACAACAGGGGAGCATTTTTTTTGTGGTTGTTTCAAATTAGTGAAGGGTTTAACATCATAATTTTCCACGCTAGCTGGAGCTTGGTGGCGTGGGTACTGGGGTTGGAAGAACGGTATTTCTGGGCAGCAACTGGATATTGTGTTTCAGGGCCTTCAAAGAGGGGCTAATCTGTGACTCAGCAATCCCGCTTCTAGAAATCAACCATAGAAGCTCCGTCAGTCCAATGTGTTTGGCTTAATGCACAGGATGGCCATCACAAGGAATGTCCACGATCCAGGCCAGTCACGGGCAGCCCAAATGATGCGCAGGATCTCTGCTGTTGAGCTGCTCTGCACATCATGGGATGCTCAGCAGCATTCCTGGCCTCCACCTGCTAGTGGTCAAGAGCTTGCCCGCCCAGCCACCTACCTACTGCCAGTTACAACAAGCACAACTGTCATTCCCAAATGTTCCCTGGGGTGTAAATCCCCGCTGAAAACCACTGATTTAAGAAGAGCCACTTAAAGTCAGATAACATCTGTTTTCACTCACATGTGGATTTTGAGAAACTTAATAGAAGACCATGAGGGAAGGAGGAAAAATAGTTAGAAACAGAGAGGGAGGGAGGCAAACCATAAGAGACTCTTAAATATAGAGAAGAAACAGGGTTGATGGGGGGTGGAGGAGAGGGGAAATGGGTGATGGGCACTGAAGAGGGTGCTTGTTGGGATGAACACTGGGCATTGTATGTCAGCCAGTTTGACAATTAATTATATTAAAAAAAAAAGAATAACCACTTAAACCACACGCCTGTCCAAGTATAACAAAAGGGTTGGGGCACCTGGGTGGCTCAGTTGGTTAAGTGTCCGACTTCAGCTCAGGTCATGATCTCACGGTTCGTGGGTTTGAGCCCCACGTCAGGCTCTGTGCTGACAGCTCAGAGCCTGGAGCCTGCTTCGGATTCTGTGTCTCCCTCTCTCTCTGACCCTCCCCTACTTGAGCTGTCTCTCTCTGTCTCTCAAAAATAAATTTAGAAAAAAAAAGGGTCAAATAATTTATGGCCTGTTCATATGATGGAATATTGCACAGAAATCAAAACGTTGCTTTTAAGAAGTATTTAATGGCATGGAAACCTGATCATAATAAAATGGTATGGTGGGGGGAGAAAATTAATTAGTCATGTATTCTTAGAAAAACAGACTAAGTGGAGTGGGGTCTCTGGGTAGCTCAGTCGATGAAGCGTCTGACTTCGGCTCAGGTCATGATCTCTCAGTTCATGGGCTCGAGCCCTGGGTCGGGCTCTCTGCTGATGGCTCAGAGCCTGGAACCTTCTTCCAATTCTGTGTCTCCCTCTCTCTCTGTCTGCCCCTCCCCCACTTATGCTCTGTCTTTCTCTCTCCTTCAAAAGTAAATTTTAAAAATTAAAAAAAAAAAAAAACAGACTAAGTGGAAGTAAAGCAAATGCCCACCTCAATTATCTTTAGGTAGTTGGATGAAACAACAGTTTTTGTTTCTTTTTTCAAAACAGCTATAGGTTCTATGAGCTCAGAGAATGGATTTCTAGTCTGAAAAGCCTGGCTTTAAATCCCAGCACTGCCACTTTCTAGCACCTATTCTTACTAACTCTTAAGCTCCAAGTTGCTGTGATCTCATCCACCACACGAGATAACCACATTGATACCACAGGTAAATGCCCAGGAAGGTGGCTGGCAGGTCATTAAGTATTCGGCTAAAAGCTAGTTCTCATTAATAGGAACCACATTTTAATTAAAATCTTTTTAAAAACATTGTAATGTTTATTTATTTTTGAGAGAAAGAGAGCATGAGCAGGGGAGGAGCAGAGAGAGAGAGAGAGGGAGACACAGAGACAGAATCTGAAGCAGGCGCCAGGCTCCGACTCTCAGCGGGGCTCGAACTCACGAACTGTGAGATCATGATCCCAGTCGAAGCTGGATGCTTAGCCACCCAGGTACCCCAAATCTTTCTCTTAAAAAGAAAACAAATACATGGCATCAAGCCAGGAGGAGCTTGTCTGATTTCTCCAGGGGGAGAGATGCTGTCTGACAATGAGTGGTCACTGGGGAACCCAGTATTAGGCAGAATTCTTAGTGGTAGAATAAAGACAGGGATAAAAACTCAGCCTGGCAGAAGGGCACAGCCTTGGGGGGAAATGTTAAATGAATTAGGTGGAGAGAGATCTTCAAGTAAGAGTATGGAAATATCAACAGTCAAGAAGAGCTGACCTAACAGTTAAAATGGCCAACAAAAGGCCTTGCAAAGAGGCATGGGAATCATGTCATGCCTACAGTGGTCCCTTGCAACTACAGAGCCTGGAGAGGTGGGAGTCCCAGGCGATTGCAGGAAAATCTAAGAGGACCGTGAGCATGACCATGGGGATGTCCTGACAGAATCTGGACAGAATCCATGACCTTGTCTTGCAGCTTCCTATTCCTCTTTGGGTCTCTGACGACTGATGTATTTAGACCAAGTAAAATAGCTTAGTGCATAAGAATAGGTAAGCTGGGGATCCACTACCTAGAGATGATTCCTGGGTCTACTAAGTACTACCCCTTGTAACTCTGAGCAGGTCACCTCCTTCGTGAAGGTAATAGCCCTTCATTGCCACATCTACGGAAGGCAGAGGCTAGAAGTGCGCTGTGTCAACTGTTTAGCAGGGTGACGGGTAGCACCTCACAATGACTCACTAAAATGGCAGCTCTAGTTTTTTATTCCTCCAAACATACACCTAGAACCTTCCTCAAAGTGTAATTGGTCCTTCTGAAACTTCAAACAGGGGGCAGATCAGTGGGAAGATGCACAAAGAATGAGAGACGACAGCTCTTCGGCCCCATCACTTGCTCCGGGGATCATCACACTGCTTTTGCCCGCAAAGCACTCTTCCTTTCAGCACCCTGGAGAGCTGCCAGGGATCCTGAGATGGTCAAGAAACAGCCAGCTGGCCTCAGTGTCCCGTGGAGAAGACAGATAGGGAAGACAAGTGTGATAGCATCTGCTGAGTGGAGGACATGATATCAGATCACGGTTAGTGCTCGGGCCCTGAAGCCACAGTCCCTGGTTTTAACTCCAGACCCACTCAGCCATGTGAACCTGGACAAGTGACTTCACCTCTCTAAGGCTCAGCATTTCGTCTGCAAAATGGGGATAATAACAGTAGTGCTTCTCCCTCATCAGACTGTCAGCCAGACAAAATAAGGTGAAATCCTTGGGATCATGCCTGGCACACAAGTGAGTGTTTAATGAATGTGAGCGGCCAACGCTCTTGAAATCCGGGTGACTAGATGTATGGATCCTGGAAAGGCAGTCTGATTCCCTGACTCCTCGGCCTCCAGAAGAGTGAGAGGCTGTCAGAGGGAGTCAGGCATCCCCTCCAAGATCCAGTCTGGGAGGACCTTGGGGCTCATGACCTCACACATCGGAACTCCCCCTGCATGCCGCCACCCAGATCTAGAGGAAACTTTCTCAGGAATCACAATATACACTTCCATTGTTTCTACCACCTTCCCCGAAACACAAACGACTCATGGCTGTAAAGAGTAATTCATCCATTCACTACGTGGAAAGGAAACTCTAAATCACTTCTAAAAACAATACCATGCTCTCCCCTGCCATACACACACACACACACACACACACACACACAAGAATAAGGAAAAAAGGAAGGAAGGAAGGAAGGAAGGAAGGAAGGAAGGAAGGAAGGAAGGAAGGAAGGAAGGAAGGAAGGAAGGAAGGAAGGAGAGGGAGGGAGGAGGGAAGGAAGTGAAGGAAGGAGAGGGGGAGAGAAAGGGACAGGAGAAAGGGAGGGAGAAACGGAGAAAGCCAGTCCTTTAGCACCACCCAGAAAGGGTGAATGAGGAAAAACCATGGTCAGGGCAGGACTGTCTGAGGACGAACAGGGACTGCGCACCTGAACACACTCTCTCCTGGCCTTGCCAGACAGAGCAAACAGGTGACAGGTGTCTCCCTGCAACTATGCCACCGGCACACCTGCTTGCCCCAAAGCCCCCTGGGGTCACTGTGGGTGAGCCTCAAGCTGAATGGACTCCTGGTGTCTTGCCGAATTCCAACAGAAGCCCATTCTTCCTCTCCCTGGCGTGGGTCTGGACGTTTGGGCAGACAGAAGTGCTTGAGGGTTCTGTTGAACAAGGAGGCTTTGTGATGTCTGGGAGAAGTGCCACCACAAGATGACAAATCTGGGCCAGCCTGCCTGCCATTCTCACACACACACACACTGCTGAGTAACCCCGTGTGTGCCTGCCTGACACAAAATATTTAATAACCCTGACTGTGCATCTTACTGACCAATCAGGATGGACACTGACCATAGCACTAGGGAAGGTTCTGCAAGCACCCTGTCACTACTTTTCAGTTAAAAACTCTTGGGAAGGTTTAGAGTAGCCGAGGGAAGGGCCAAGGTGGCACGTGGGCACTTAGGGCACCAGGGCAATGGCTATTTCTCAAATGGCAAAAAAGTACCTCAATATTTTAATACCCTCCCATGGCCATATGGGGGCATACCAGTTGTCCTAGACCGGGCTCCCTGTGGGTGACTTACCAAGAAGCTGCTCCCAGGGACAGACAAAAAAGAACAAACAAACATATAACAACAAACAGCAACAAAGCAACTAAAACAACAAAGCGAGGAAAGGAAAGGAGAGGGTGGTCTAGAGTATAAATCAGTCCCACCAATGGCCTGATCCAGGGCAAGAGAACTGGGCTGTCAATTCCTGGGCCTGACAGTCATGAGTTAAGGGCTGTCCGGGAGCAGGACACAAAGTGCCAGGCGTGGGTGGCTCTTTGCAAGCGAGCAGGGCAGCTGCAGGGGAAGCCGGCGAAGTCCTCTGACCAAGAGCCGCTGGTCCCGGCCGTTGCCAGCAAATGCACAGGACAGTCAAAGGTTGGAGCCCGTGAGAACGGTAGCAACAATAATTATTATTATTATTACTTTAAAAAATAAAAAGAGTAATACAAAAACATGTTTGAACAGAATCCACTGTGTTCAGTGTTAAAAGAAAAATTAGTGGATCTGGATGGAGCGCCGACATTGCCCGTCACACCAGCTGGGTTGGTCAGTCCAAGTCCTTAGATGGGGAGGGGACGCAAATAAATGATGGCTCTGGTAGATATAAGGGATGTAGGGTAGCAGAGGGTACCTGCTTAAGCGGCTGATATTTCTCCTCTCAGGTAATTCATTTCTTTGCTTTCAAATGTTTATTTTTATTTTTGAAAGAGAGAGAGACAGAGTGTGAGCAGGGGAGGGGCAGAGAGAGAGGGAGACACAGAATCCGAAGCAGGCTCCAGGCTCTGAGCTGTCTGCACAGAGCCTGATGTGGGGTTCGAACTCACAAACTATGAGGTCATGACCTGAGCTGAAGCTGGATGTTTAACTGATGGAGCCACCCGGGTGTGCCGTGGGTAATTCATTTCTGAATGAACTCCTGGCCTCCAGTCTCTCTCCCTTCAGTCGTAAATAGCGTTAAGAGTTAAGATGTATAGATTGCCTATAATGGGCTAGGGACTCTGCAGACGATGAGTCCAACCCCACAACGCTCTGCAAGGTGATCGTATTCTTCCCATTTTACAGATGAGCACACTGAGGCTAGGAACGTTTGAGAGACTTGGAGATCACAAGTGGTAAGTGGTAACAGAAAAATTCCAGGGTCTCAAGCCCACCAGATGCTAGAGCTTATGTTCTTTCTAACCCCCACTCCCACCTAACACGACCTCCTTTGGGTGGAAACATAATCCAGAAGCAGACCCCCAGATGAGAATTTACTGGCAAATAAACGCGCAACATGTTATCCAGAAAGTGCTCAGAGAAAAAACTGGTAAGGGCGCAGGCAAAACAGGACAGGGAAGGGGGAGAGGTTGAGCAAGGGACGATTTCAGGAATGTGCCAACCTCATCCCAATCCTATTTGTACTTCTGATGTGGACATGGGACCCCAGAGTGAGTTTCAACTCAAGGTAAGAGAACTGGACTCCATGGGCCTACACTGCTTAGGTACCTGGGGCACACAGACTCCCAGGCAGAAAGGATCCAGCTAATTGCCCAAAGGGGTCCTTCAAAGAGAGTCACAGGAGCAGACCATGAGAAACAGAGCCCAAAGCAGCATGCTGAAGCAATTGGAGGAGAGGAGAACCGTACACCAGACTGCATCATTCCGATCCAAGCCCAGCAGCCTTTTCCCAAAACCAAGGCTTTAAACTCCAAGAACCAACTTCCTTACCGTCTAGGGGATAGAAGACCCCTTTCCTGATATTATAAAGATCATCTCGAAGACTATTTCCAAGAGCTGATTACCTGACCATGGCTCAGATCTAAGGAAAGTGTCCCTTTTTACACCTCTATATAGAGAGAGACATAATTGAGTAACTTGCCCCTGGATCGTCAGCTTTACTCATAATGTGTTATCAGTAGGTAGGAGAGAATTCAATTATTCACAGAACTTCATCAAACTTAGTTCATATTTGGGGGCAAAATAAAAGGCCGCTAAGATTTAATATGAAATCCTTCTACAAGGAAAATGATTGAATACATTACAAGGGCTTCAATTTTCACCATGGTGGATATTGAATGTGCCTTTCATTTTTTTTCTGCCGCTCAGTACCTCTGCTCATTTCCTTGATGCTTGAGGCTTCGATATTGAGGAAGCTTAAAGAGATAAGAATCAGTGTATTGGCAATGAAATGACAAGGGCAAAGTGGCAGGAAGGCCAGAGGCACTGGGCTGGGGACACTGGGATTACACAGTCCCCATATGGGAAGTCCAGGATGGTCTTGAATGTCAAAATCAACATTACCTATCAAGGATTTCAGTACATAACACCAACAGCTGAGTAGAACAGATGCCAACATGGAGTCATAAACAGGAGCCAATATGAAGGTAAGACAAAAATATTGTCAGGCACAGAAGATCTCAAAAATCCATCACACAGAACCCCACGATGGAAAGCAATCTGGAATGAATTACCTAGAAAAGAGAAGTGACATTGCCAGGACACGGCAGACGGACAGACACAGCTCACCGACTGCCTTGATGCGGTCTTTAAAAAATGGCTAAGAATAAATAAAAAGATTATATCCATAAAAACACAGAATTAAAAGTCTCTAGATCCTACTCAAAGTGTGGTCGCTGGACCAGCAGCCCGGGTATCACCTGGACTTGTTAAAAATGCAGGAAGTGAGGCCCCACTCACAACCTACAGAAACAGAATCTGCATTTTAGTGTGATCTGCTGGTGATGTGAATTCATATTAGAATCGGAGGGGCATCAGTCCAGATCAAGTCAGTGGTTAGTGGTAAAGAGGGAAGGGACCAAGGGATGGAAAACTGTTAAGTACTCATCTTACAAGAAGAGAGAGAGAGACGGCCATCTGTGAAAAGAAAACAAGGATTAAAAATTTTAAAGTGAGAAAGACTAAAAGAAATTAAAACTGATAAACAGCAGTCAAAACCAATGAACGACTACAACACACAATGTTATGAATGAAATCTTCATTAAGTCAGAGAGAAAAGGGAAGACCCGTAAGATGATAAATAACGTAATACACATTTTACAAAAGTAACA
The DNA here is from genome assembly GCA_004023845.1 of Helogale parvula. Lineage (NCBI taxonomy): Eukaryota > Metazoa > Chordata > Mammalia > Carnivora > Herpestidae > Helogale > Helogale parvula. The sequence goes on from PJEM01000176.1 coordinate 394,301, forward strand.
ACAGCCAAAATAAAAATACAAACATTTAGGAATATAAACAGAAACAATAAGTATATCAGAAGGAGAGCACAGAGGGACGCCTGGGTGGGTCAGCAGGTTGAGCCTCTGACTCCTGACTTTGGCTCAGGTAACATTGTCTCATGGTCGTGGGATGGAGCCCCGAGGCATCTAAATTCTAGGCCTGAGGTTCTCTCTCTCCATCCTTCTCTGCCCCCCCCCCCACATACATTCTCCCTCCCTCCCTCCCTCTCAATAAATAAATAAATAAACATTTTTTTTAAAAAAAAGAGTGGTTTTGAACTTGGATGAAGCAAGACAGGGGAGAGGGGCTGATAGAGAACCATATGGTTAGAGGCTCATTACTGTCAATATTCTACTTTAATCTGGGGCAGGAGTTCACAGATGTTTATTACATTATCCAAAACGATCAACTATTAGACATCATGAACCACACAAAAGCAAGTCCTGCATGGAACAATGAGCGTCTCTTCTACACCAACGAGTATGATCAGCCCAGTCTTGCGTGTCCCCAGCACAAAGCAGACGTGTCTGGCATAGAACAGGTACTCAAGGTGCTTAGTGGAGAGAGCGTTACTTTGGCCGCAGCGTGCAGGATCAGAGAGGGATCAGAGAAAGACCAGCAACGAGGGTGTGGCTGTATAACCGAGGCAAGGACAGATGGCAAGAGAAGAAATGGCACCAGAAGAGGAGAGGGAGGGTCCCTGAAGATTTCATGCCTACGCACAATCTCAGTGGCTGATTAGATAGGGAAACTGAGGGGGAGAGGAATCGAGGCTGGCAGACCAGGTTCTGGAACCTTCCCAACCAGATGAGAAACCATCCCATCACTTGAAGAGGCTGTGTCTGGCTCTTTTATTCCCCCAGCGTTTTATTACGGAAACTTACCAACACACAGAAAATTAGAAAGGACTGTATAGTAAAGACCTCCATACTCACCACGTCGATGCTACAATTAGTACTTGGATCTGCTGTCTTTCACACAGTCTGTCATTCTAGCCATTCTCCAGCTACCCCTCAACCCATCTTCTCTTATTAGTATTTTTTAAATGTTTATTTATTTTTGAGAAACAGAGAGAGAAAGAGCATGAGTGGGAGAGGGGCAGAGAGAGAGGGAGACACAGAATCTGAAGCAGACTCCAGACTCTGAGCTGTCAGTACAGAGCCTGACGCGGGGCTTGAACTCACAAACCGTAAGATCATGACCCCAGCTGAAGTTGGACGCTTAAGTGACTCAGCCACCCAGGCGCCCCTACTAGTATTTATTTTTTAAAAAGAGGGTTCCCTTACTAGTTCTGTCACATTGCAATGGGAAGGAAACAAAGTCAAAGGAAACTTACACATAGAAACCAAACAGTATGTGCAATGATCCCCAACTGTCCCCCACCCCACCCGAGGTAGCTGCACTCCTTTGGGGCTTGGATAATGTCATTCCCGTTAGATATTAAACAGATTACTCTGGAAACAAACACTATTGTCCTTAATTGTTCTTTATGGGAGTTTTGTGGAGGTAGCAATTTGCATCACTGGCATTTGGTCTGGGGTTTGGAAACACACTCACTACCTAACATTTCAAGTTATTTATCATCTACATGGAGCATAATTAAATTCTGAGTGCTTCAAATAATACTCAGACGTCAGTTACAATCAAAATTGACTCCTTGGGTTACATAACGCTCCTCCTTCTTTATATAAATCAGCAATCATAATTGGATGAAGCAGGGCTGTATTTATGAAAATTCATCCCCAAGGGGGAATCGAAGTCAGGCTTGTTGTTTCCCAAAGAAACAGTGAGCGGTCCGATGATCCTATATGGAGTCAGTGGTGCCATTTTGGTTAATGAAAGTGGAATGGGGTAAATTGGGGTTTCCATCTAGCTGGGCAACAGCACCCCCATCCCAAGTGTCATCAACCCGTTCCCAGGCTCACTCTCTACCTCTCTTTCTCCCTCTGTCTCTCTCTCTCTCCTCCCTCTGTCTCTGCACCAGCTAGTCCCTGTGCAAGCTTCCTGTTCACTTCCATCCTTATTGACATCAAGTGAATAACTCCCTCTCATCTTCTCAACTATGCTCAGGAAACCCAAGAAGCTTTACTGGATCCCCCCAGGCTGGACTGTGTTCTCCACGGTGCCACCTGCTTCCGTCTGTCATGAGTCCCCTAAGGGGAGGGGCCGTTTCTTTCATGTATATGCTCTGTGCCTACTACAGATAATCCACCAGGGTCATCCCCTTCCCATTTGCTCATCAGCGACTGGTTGAGCAAGGACTAGATACTGTTCTAGGCACTTGGGACACAATGAGCACTTGGGTCAATGAGACAAGGAAATGTCCTCTATCTTCATGGAGCTTACAGGCCAGTGGGAACATCACACCCATAGGTGGGCACACACACCCAGGACAGGAGCTTCCATGTTCTGACAAGGGCTCCATCTCCTTTTCAGCTGCAAAGACTGAGCTTTTATATAAGGGAAACCTGAGTTAAAGTTATGAGCCTAAAACTCACTACATGTGCAGCTTTGGGCAAACTTAGATTAACCTCTCAACCCCGGTTTGTTTGTGCATTAAATGGGTGTAATAAAAGTCTAGTTTACAGAGTATGTTGAAAAGATTCGATTTTTTTTATGTTTTGTTTTGTTTTTTTTTTGAGAGAGAGAGCGAGTACAAGCAGGGGAGGGGCAGGAGGACAGTGGATCCGAAGGAGGCTCTGTGTTGTCCTCAATGCAAGGATCGAACACATGAACTGTCAGATCATGACCTGAGTTGAAGACGGATGCTCAACTGATTGAACCACCCAGGTGCTCTTGAAGACTCAATTTTTTTTTACGTTTATTTATTTTTGAGAGAGAGAGACACACACACAGAGTATGAGTGGAGAAGGTCAGAGAGAGAGGGAGACACAGAATCAGAAGCAGAGTCCGGGCTCTGAGCTGTCAGCACAGAGCCCAACACAGAGCTCAAACCCACGAACAGTGAGATCATGACCCGAGCTAAAGTTGGCCACTTAACCGAATGAGCCACCCAGTCACCCCAAAGGCTCGATTTTTAATATATGTAAAACATGTACCCAGTGCCTAGCAGTAGTCTGTGCACAATGGTTTGCAGCTGGGATTATAATTATCCTCAGTGATCCCAGCACAAGAACCTTTAACATCTCCTTAACACATAAGGATACTAAGTGACTCCAAACCAATTTTATAACTCGGTTAGTAGTCATTCCTTCTGTACACTGGTATTTCCCATTCTCTTCCAACGGGCTAAGACTGGACCTTGCAATGCCCTTGACGTCAGGCAGAGACATGTGGCTTGCTTTGGTCCGTGACATGTGAGTAGAAGCCTGTAGGAGCTACCACAGGACTTACTGTATTCCCTCCCCCCATCTAAGGGGCTGACAACATTCCAGAGAATGGAGGCCCCAATAAGTGGGATTCCTGAGTGGATAGGACTTGGACTGGAGCCTACGTGTAACAGACTTGAAGCAGGAGTAATCAACCTTTTTGCATTAAGCCACTGAAGTGTTGGGACTATTACTGCAACATAACTCAAACTCTGATGATTGATACACAACCATTCCACCAAGCCCTGCTCCCCACAAATATACCCAACATATTCTCCGGTCACATGACTCCTTTCCCCATATCATTTAAGCTTATAATGGTCTCCTCCTCCAGAGCCTCTCAGCCACGCTACGTGTTCTTTCGATTCATTATAAGAACCATCTCTTTCTAAAAGCCATCACCGGCTTACCTTCGACCATCTTCCTCTGTGGTCCCTGACACACCTCCCCATTTCTACCAGGCTATTCCATTTCCTCTGTCAAGGGGGACATTCTAGACAAAGTCAGGCCTGGAACCAGGGTGGACTGACTCAGGCTGAAGGTTTTAACTGTCACCTGCCGTAACGCTCACCTGTCTGAAAACCATTTGTTATTTAACCCCTGGAAGTCGCTTTCCAGTACAAAGCCACAGCATGGAATGATTCAGAGATTCTGAGAACAGGAGAAAATATCTCTGGTCCAAACATACAGGATAACTGAATTTTGGAGAAAGTAAAGCATCTTTCTCCTCTGTGATTCCGTGGAGACAGGAGCAGAATAAGAATTATCAGCAGGGGAGGCTGAATCTCAAATCTTTCAAGCTAAGAGACGATGCATGCAAGCCAGTGACCACAGAAGGACGGAAGAGAATCCAAAGGGCCACCCTCTTCAAAAATTAATGAGTTTCTTTTCCTAGAGCAATCAGTGGGGAAGGCAACTCCTGATTGGTTCAAACATGTTGCCAAGTGAAAGTAATTGAGAACCACAGTAAAACTTTGATTAGTCAGGATGCTCTGGGTCAGCGAATTTTCTGATGAATTAATGTTTAACTAGAAATTTCTATCAGTTTAATGCTCACTGCCAAAAATGCAGCTCAAACAAATGAAGCTATTATCCTTCTTAATAAGCCAGGCCACTGAGTATGACTTCAAGTCCCTCAAGGATGACCAAGGATCTTGTCAAATATCTGTGGCCTCATCTATCTCTGCCACAGCCCTCACCCACAAATTTTATCTGAAATTTAAGCAATTCCTGATTAGGCCAGGCCTATTCACAGTGCTCTCCTTTTGCTCCTCAGTTACCACGGCCTGAACGGTCTTCCCTGGTCACCATGATTTAAATAATTTCTTTTTTTAATTTTTAAAAAATGTTTAATTTTTTATTTTTGAGAGAGAGAAAGAGAGAGAGAGAGGGCATGCGCTTAAGTGGGGGAGAGAGGGAGACAGAGAATCCCAAGCAGGCTCTGAGCAGTCAGCGCAGGGTCCGACGTGGGGCTTGAACTCACAAACCATGAGATCATGACCTGAGCCAAAATCAAGACACAGAGGCTTAACCGACTGAGCCATCCAGGCGCCCTTATATGACTTCAATATTTCTACTCATCCTTAAACACCCAACTTCCATAATCCCAACTACTCAGAGCTAATCTGTGAGCCCCATCCCTCCCCACAATACTTAGTTCACGAGATCCAAATGGCCTTGACCACAGGGCACGTGGCAATTCATCTGTTAGCTTGTCTGTCTCCCCACCCACCACCTCACAATAACCCAAAAACCTAACCAAAAATTCCCCAAGAGCCGGGAATGTATCATCCACACTTGCGTGATCACGGCACCTAAGTACAATGCTTAGCCACCGGTGCTCAACAAACACCTGCTGGGTGGATGGATTGATGGGTTGAGATGGATCAGAATCTTAAGCATATAGGTTAACAATGTACAGGAGTTTGGATCTCAGTTGACTATGTATTAACCCCAAAACACTATGTAAATATAGAAAAATGGACAGAAATACAAATAATACAGATGTAGATAGAAATAGTTCCAAGTAATTTTCACATTGAGACACTTAAAAAAGAAAAACAACACTGAATTGAGGATTCTGATTAATAGACACGTTTCCCTTAGAATTATGTCTGATACCGTCTATGTATATGCGGCAGTTGGATTACATGCTTAATTTTCAAAAATATAGTCTGTGTCTTTAGGAGAGACCTTGGTCATTTTCGCCATACTGGCCTTGTGTCCCTCTTTTGTGAGCAAGAGTGTGTCCTTTGTTTGTTTGTTTGTTTAGGGAACTTCCTCTCTCCCACTGGAATCAATTTTTGAGAAATTATCAGTAAAGACGGCCTGCCCTCTCCTGGCCAAGGAGTGGTCCGAGCTTGTCCAAACATATGCTTTTCTCCCCATAATTTGAGTCAAGAGCATGCGAATACAGGTAGGTCTTCACTGCCATTCTCTACACACCTTGGAACCCCTGGCTCCTATCCTTCTGGGGCTCACGCTTCAGCTCTTCAGGATGACCAGAACTGGTTTCTGTTGAGTGCCACCCAAGTATCCCGACTGTGCCCATGCCGGAGCCCCTCCACCATGTCTTCACCCCTCCCCAAGCCCCCCTCTCAGTAACGCCATGCATGCATGATATTAGAAAAGCAAGCACGCAGGACCCAGAAAGGGCATCGGAGCAGACTTCATCAATCCCCTCCAAATAATATCTGGACACAAGAAGAGCCTTTCCCAAAGCCACACAGGCAGCTAGTGGCAGAGCCAAGGCCGGAACCCAGGTCTCTGGAACACTGGCCATCTGTTCTTTCCACTGTCCCCTTATCAGTGTTGCCATCCTTACCTCTAGATGTCTTCATACAAATATTTTTATATTAAAATTTCTTAGGGATCTGTCATCTGCAGGGAGATCCATTGTCAAAATTCAATGTTACAGATACATCATACGTGGCATAGCTCATACGTATTCAACAACAACAAAAAGGCTATCATTAACATCTACAGGTTTTATTACGTGAGCTTTGTCTGCAAGAGATCCACTGATGTGAAACTGGTCTTCTCTTGCCCAGTGTCCTGACAGCTTTCTGCTCAGAAATCAAGATGTTCTATTTGCCCAGTGATTGTTTACAAGGCATTAACTAGCTTGGCCTTTAGTCCCTGTCTTTATGGGAATCAAGAATCTCTTCCTGAGTACCCCCAAAATAGAGCTGTCTATCGAAACACAAAGCCTACTCCCCTTGACTAGCTATTTTCCTAAAGAATCTGGTTAGCCATGATGCCATATCATTCCAGAAAAGCTGACGGCATCTGAAAAGGAATAAAAGAAGGAAGAAAAGGAAATTCTTCTTTGTATTGGACTCAGCTGCCGAGCTCCTTAGGAAAAGCAAATAGAATGTAACAGTCTCCTAAGTGGGCCCTTGCTTCTATTCTTGCCCCAAAAATCCATTAGCAGGAAAAATATTACCCAGTCATACTGGTCAAAACCACTCACGGGTATATGGGTCACTTAAAATTGCACCACCCAGTATGGTAGCTGATATTTATATGCAGCGATTCCAATTTAACTTTGAATTCATTAAAATTACATAAAGTTAAGAATGGAGTTTCTCAGCTGCATGAGCCATGTGTCAGTTGCCCAACAGTCACACGTGGTTAGTGGCTACCATATTGAACAGAGAGGATCACCGGCACAGAAAGCTCTCTTGGAGAGTGCTGTCTTAGAAAGAGGTCTCAACTCCTTACCAGGGTCTGAAAGATTCTAGATGACTTCACTCCTTCCAGTATCTCTCATCTCGCTAAGCATCACCCATGTTCTTGCCCACTTGGTTCAAACCACACTGTACTGTTGCTTGGTTTTAGACCTTGCCAATTTTTTTCCCTGCCTCGGGACCTCTGCACCTATGGTTCTCTTTGGCTGGAACGCTCTTCCACTCTGCCCTACCATTTCTTCTTATCTTTCAGGTCCTAATTCAGAGTTTGCTCTTCCTAAGAACTCTCCCTGCTTACCTAACTAAAGTATTCTGCTACCATATTAATGTTAGTGCTTACAACAACTGGAAACGTTCATGATTACTGATGTGTTTGTTTTGTCCCCATGCCTGCCCCTGCCCCACCCCACCCCCCGACACACACACACAGAACATAAACTCCAGGACAGCAGGTATTTTACGAAATTTATTTACAACCACATCTCCAGTGTCTAGAAGGTGCCTGGTATAGAGTAAGGGCTCAAGAGAAATTTCCGTGGAATGAACAGACTAAATGTAATGCAGAGCCAGGCCAGAATCCATGGGGCAATCCTCTAAAGAGAAAGCTAATATGAATAACCCCATGGGTACCACTAAAATTGAGCTGAACACTGAGCTGCAAAGGAGCTGGGAAAGTCTGCCAAATACTGGCTCCCTCCATTTTTACAGGATTTTCTTTACTCTGGCTGCTTTGATTAATTGCCTCAAAGATCTACCCCAAGAACAACGGTGATGGCATTAATCATAATGGTGATCACTGAAATAATCAGGAGCAGCACATGGCTCTTAGTGCTCATCCTCCTAAAGAGAGATGATCCACACAACGGCACAGGGTGAGTAAGGAGATTCATGCATTTTTTAAACGACAGCATCCGCAGAGCACAGGGAGGGTGCTTGCCTCCCCAATTATGCACCAAATTAGGCCACAGTTCCCCCACCCCTCCCCAAGCTTCAGAGGCTGACTCATGCTTCATGGGAAGACCTTTTTCCCATTCAAGACCGGGCAGCCAGCCAAGAGACAAGCGGGCTTCTGCCTGCCTCTCCGACACGGCCAGACACGGCCCGATCTCCCCCACGGCCGTCGCCTTCCCCATCAGTGAGCATTGGTGATCTGAGCTTCCTGGCTCCCAGCAAAGGCTTCAGAATTTACTAGACAGCCTGCAAAGCAGGCAGGCGAGGGGTCCTCACGCCTTCCCTGCACAAACTCGGCATCTGGAAGGGGAATAAGGTCAGCCGGTGTTTGCTGGTTCAAATGTTTGCTTCAACATTTTGATCATGCCATTTAGGCTGGAAAATCAGCACCTTTGAAGACTATACAGAGCCCATTGCTCCTGCCCAAGTCTCAGGTGCAGAACCTTGGTCAGTCTCCGGCTCCCCTTCTCCCCAGATCCCCACACTTTCAAAGTCTATTCACCAATCAATCTCTGTCTTGTGTGATGAGCAGTTCATTCATTCATTCATTCATTCATTCATTCAATGAGTATTCCATGTGCTTACTTACTATGTCTCCGGACCTTTTCTAAGCCCTGGAGAAAAAGGTTAAGAAAAATTAAGTAGACTAAAAACCATCTCCCCTCTGGGCTCACATTCTTCTCAACCCACTTGAAAACATACGCCCCTGAAAAGTAGAGATACTATCTGCTATTCTTTCTTCAATTATTATTGCATATCTAGATACTTAAAAGGAAATAAAAGACAACATGATTTATTCAATACTCAGGTTCAAAACATAAGAAACTAGCACTACACAAAAAGTCCCCCTCTGCAGCCCCGCCCATCCCATTTTCTTTCCTGCTCTCGAGAGATCCACTATCCTGAATGTGGCGGTTTCCATTCCCAGGAACGTGTTCTTCATCAAGAGTCTGTTGCACTGTTCTGCCTATTTTAAATTCTGTATATATCTTCCCGAATTGACTTTGTTCTACACAACGATTTGATGCACATTGTTTCAGTTCATTTGTTTATTTGCTGCTCCTAATGCAAACTTAACACCGAGGAATAATATCACACAGAAAAGTGTACCCATCCTAACTGCACAGAACGATGAATTCCATCAAGTGAACACAGCCGCATAATCAGCAGCCAGACAGAAAGAAAACAAGTCCCAGCAGCTGCCTCTCCATTCACCAGTCTCCACCTAGGGCAACAAACTTCATGGCAGTTTCGCCATAAATTAATGTTGCTTGCTCTAGAACAGGGGTCGGCAAACTACAAACGGTGGGCCAAATCCATTCTGCCACCTGCTTTTCTAAATAAAGTTTTATTGGAACAGAGCCATGCTCGTTTATGTCGCGTGCATGGCTGCTTTTGCACTAGAATGGCCAAGTTGATGAGTAACCGAGTCCACACTGCCCACAAGCCTGAAATACTTATTGTCGTCTTTGCAGAGAAGTTTGCTGACCTCCATTCTACAGCATCATGTCCATAAAATCATGTTGTACACCTTGGGGTCTGCCTTCTTTTACTCAATAGCCTAGGAGGCTCACACATATAATTGTAGTTTGTTTATTCTTGCTGATGTGTGACACTCCATTTTATGATCACGCCACAATTTGTTTATCCATTTTCCTTTTGATGGATGTTTGAGTTGCTTCCAGTTTAGGGCTATTATGAAGAGTGTAGCTGTAAACATCCTTGTACGCATCTTTTAGTGTGGTTCATTAATTGTAATTACAGGACGGTAATCCATTATATAAATATACCATAATTTATTTACTCACTCACCGGAGAGTGGATATTGAGATCCGTGGTTCCTAACCAGTCTGCATGTTGGAATTACCAGGGAGATTCAAAACGTGGTGACAGCTATGTCCCACCCCCAGAGATGATGATTTACTTGAAATGGGTTGTAGCCTGAATTTTGGAATTTTTTTAAAATCTCCAGGCGATTCTAACAGGCAGACAAATTTGGGGACCAATGAAATAGGTTGGTTGTAATTTTTTCACTAGTAACAACACTGCAACAACTATTCTTTGCACGTCTCCCTGCTCCTGTGACATCCAGTTCCTCAGGATCTACGCCTAGCAGAGAAATTGCTCGTTCGGAGGGTATGAGCATCTTCAACTTTCCAAGAAGTTTCCAAATTGGTGTCCAAAATATCTCCACCAAGAAATATCATGTCTTATCCATTTCTAGACCCCTAGAGATTATCACACGCAAGAGACACTCTGGAAACTTCCACGCAATGACTCTAAGCAGGCAGGAATTCAAAAGATAAACCAGACATCAGCCTTCCTTCCGGAAGTTAAATATTTAACCATCTTGGATAGATCTGAGACTTTCCCAGGTTCAAAATCTCGGCGACGGTACCTGGCAGCCTCCTCGGAGACTTCTTCTACAGGGCACAAAGAGGTCCTGGCTCAGCCGCTTCCCAGCTACTCGACCTTGAGGAAGTGACACACAGCTTTTCCAAGGCTTGGCTTCCTCGTCTGTAAATGAAAATGCCTTTCTTGCAGAATGACCACGAGACTGTGAGGCAGAGACCAGGCACGTGGCTCACCCTCGTTACCAGACAGGAAGTAGAGACAAAGTGCTTTTGGGATATGAGATCGGAGAAGCTCTTCCAACAGGGAATACACAAAAAGGAAGAGAATTGGAGCTTGGCCTTGAAAGCCAATGGCGGGCTTTGGACACTGGCACTGGGCCAGTGGAAATCCCCAAAGTCACAGAATCACTGATGCCAGAAAGCCAAGCGCTCTTCAGAAAGTACTGGAGTATCCAGCGCCGCCCTATTCTTCCCTCCGGGGGGTATGTGCTCACGTGAGGAGACAGCTGGGGTTGTTACAACTTGAAAAATGCAAACGGCACCCAATGCCCGGAGCCCAGGGATGCTGCTGAACTTCCCACGATAGACCTGGACCCCAGCAGAGATTTATCCAGGCCACAGTGCCAGGCTCAGACCGCAACTTCAGTGTAGTCAGTTCAGAAAATGTTCCCCAGTCTTCAGTTCCTGAGACAAGTCTTTACTATTTTTTCAGCAAAGATGACTTCCTTCTCATCATCCTTCATCTCAAAAGTAATATTTGTACCATTTATTGACCATTTACTTTACTCTGTGCTAGGTGCTGTGCACCCAACATGCATCACCTAAGAGCGTTTAACATGTACCACCTAGGAGCACTTAACATGCATCACCTAGGAGCACTTAACATGTACCATCTAGATGCACTTAACATGGATCACCTAAGAGCACTTAACATGCATCACCTAGGAGCACTTAACATGTACCACCTAGATGCACTTAACATGGATCACCTAGGAGCACTTAACATGCATCACCTAGGAGCACTTAACATGCACTACCTAAGAGCACTTAACATGCATCACCTAGGAGCACTTAACATGCATCACCTAGGAGCACTTAACATGTACCACCTAAGAGCACTTAACATGGATCACCTAGGAGCACTTAACATGCATCACCTAGGAGCACTTAACATGCACCACCTAAGAGCACTTAACATGGATCACCTAGGAGCACTTAATATGTTCCACCTAGATGCACTTAACATGGATCACTTCATTCTACCTTCAGAACAGCACAAGAAGGTACATGACATTTTAAAGATAAATAAAATGGGCTCAAGGAGACCAAGGCCACAGAGCTGCCAAATCCTGGCAGAAGTAGTCCGCTCTGCTACCCCCTGTACTGTTCCTCCCTGAAAAAGCAGTCACCTACCTAAGTGACACCAGCAATCAGCCAGGTCCACCTATTTTGGTTTTGCGCCTGAATAATTCAGGGTTTGCTGATCTGATTCCCAATCAGTTAGGATTTTCTTATCATCATCTGTCTAGAAGCTGGTAGAGCGCTTTGCACACCGTAGGTGCTCAGTAAGAGAGACAGGAAGGAGATCAGCGTCTGCCAGGGGCCAGGATGAGAGCGAAAGGGAAAACAAAGGCTAATGAAGACCGGGTTGCTTTTTCAGGAGATGGAAGTGGTGACTGTGCACAACTTTGTGACTATAGAACCGCTGAAACTGTATGGTGTGTGAATTACATCTCAAATGTACACACACACTCACACACATACGCATATTTCAAACAGACTTCAAATAGGGCTGCAGTTTAAGCACATCACCTCTTAAATTTCCTAGGAGTTGAGCTTTCAAGACAAAAACAATAATTCGGTGATATTGCTGGATCAAACCTTTCCTGAAGACTGTATAGAAAAATACATAGATAAACGAATCAGTAAGCACCTACTAGAAGAAATTGTCATTATCAATAATCAGTTAATTCCCATGATCACTAATTACAGTTGCTCATTTGTGTACAATTCTAATAGATGTATTTTCTCCATTGAGCCTTTTAAGGACTCCAAGAATTAAACAGGGCAAAAACTATTACTCATTTTTATTGTAGGGAAACAAGGTTTGGGGAGCTCGAAGCAACTTTTCTGAGGTTAACAGAGCTAGAATTCCCTCCATTCTCTGTCATGTTTTTGAATTTTGTTGATTTGTTCCTCTGTACTTCACAAACGCCTGGCAATCTGGCAATTTCTTTCCACTTCAGGCCAGATTATATGTCTGTAAAATATTACCCTTGACCGAGCCACAACACCAGATTTCAAACAGGGCTGTAGTATAAACACATCCTGTCTTGAATTTCCCAGGGGCTGAGCTTTCACGATAAAAACAATAATTTGATGACACTGACGTTGCTGGATCAAACCTTTCCTGAATGCCACAATGCCTTTGGACATTTTAGTTAAATAGCCAAATACATTCTATTATTTAAATCAGTTTGAATTTCTACTGCATCAAAAAGCAGAAAACCCCAAACCAAGGTCTGACTGATACACCATCACCCCTTTGGTTCGTGTTACGCCTGTGGTTCCCCCATACAACTACTTTTGGACTAATTTATTTGTTCAGGCATCAGATTTTTATTGAGAACCCACTGCGTGCCAAGGTCTCGGGCAAGCAGACAGGAGATACACTCAGGCCTCCTTCCAGATCAGCCAAGTCTGTACCCTGGCTCCAAGTTCTTTTCAAACTCAGTATCTCAGGCCAGATCTGAAAATGGTCTCTGTAACATATCCAGGGCAGACCTGGGGCCTGGCCCGACTTGGGCAGCAATTTGTTCTAATGAAAACCATGATCTGTCAGTGTTATTAGCCCGCGAGCAGCGGCCCTTTGAAGATTCCCTGTTTGCGGGGAGCTTTTCATTTAGTTCATTATCAGGCTGTGACTTGAGGGGGTTGCAGAAGCCCCTCGGTGAGGACTGGAGGGAAGGGATTACATGAGTGATTTTCTCTCGGCTACAACACCCGGAACACGTGGAAAGCTTGTTTTAATGCCTTCTGCCTGAGGTGAGTATTATCTGACTGGGCTAAATGTTCTCAGCCCGCCTTCACATCACGACTCCCAAAACTCCAGCCCGGTGAACCCTGGGAAACCCAGGTCTGCGGAGCCAGAAAGAAGAGGGTTTATATGCGGCTCTGACCCTGTTACCTTGAGCCACTTTTATAACCTCTTTTGTGCCTCAGTCGCCCTACCTGGGAAATGGGAGAACGAGCAGAACCGACCTCCTTGGGCTATTATGAAGACCGAGTGATGTAAAAATAGAACACATAAAGGAAGGCACCTGGCACATAGTAACGGTTCAATAAATGCCCTTTTGTCATTGTTCCTGTTACATTATTAATCACCCCACAGGCAGAACCTTCTGGGTCCTCTAATACCCACCACCTCTCTTGTCTCCCTTCTGCTCTATTATTTTCACCACGATACCGTTATTTTATGCCCTGGTGACCTCTCCCGCCACACAGGAGCCCCCCAAGGTCAAAGCCTGTGTTGGGTACACCTTTGACCTCCCCGCCCTGCTCCAGCTGCAGGAACAGGTCAGAGTGTCCCCTTGCTGGGGGGCCCCGGGACCCCCCAGTACTGCATCCTGCCAAGACAGACTCCATGCTCACTGCCACTCCTGCTGGCCTTGCACGGACTCTCAGCAAACGTGTTTGGTTCTAACACCTTGTTTGGTGGTTACACACTTCCAGTGCACAATTAAAAACAAACAGCATTTGGGGCGCCCGGGACAGCGGCCAGCTCAGTCAGTAGAGCATGCGACTCTCTATCTTAGGGTCCTAAGTTCGAGCCCCACATTGGGCATAGAGTTTAAAATTTTTTAAACTTTTTTTTAACATTCATTTATTATTTCTGAGAAATGGCATGGGGGAGGGGAAGAGGTAGAGAGAGAGAGGAAGAGAGAGAGAGAGGGAGGGAGGGAGAAAGAGATAGAAAATCTGAAGCAGGCTCCAGGCTCTGAGCTGTCAGCACAGAGGCTGATGCGGGGCTCGAACCCATGAACCGTGAGATCATGACCTGAGCCCAAGTCAGACACTTAAGGGGACTGAGCCACCCAGGCGCCCCCCAAAAACACTTTTTACTGAAAATACTTAAAAGGCAACAGACAAATGGCATTTAATGTGTATCAAGTTGTTGTTTCACAGGATGGGAAAGTTCTGGACAGCACTGTGCATGACGCTGAAACATTTGCTCAAAGGCTACATCTCACGTTCTGTGTCTTTTTTACCACAGATCTGTTAAAAAGCAATGAGTTACTGAGACAAGCTACAACATAGATGAGCCTTGAAAGCATCGTAAGTCTAAAAAGCCAGACCTGAAAGGCCTCATAGAGTGTGATTTCTTATATGTGGAAATTTCGTAACAGCCAAAACCGTAGGATAGAAAGTGGATTTGTAATCGCCAGGCTGAGAGCAGGAGGACATGTAAACTATATGTCGATAAAACTGTTAAAAACAAACAAAACAGGGGTGCTGGGCAGCTCAGTAGGTTAAACATCCGACTTCAGCTTAGGTCCTGATCTCACCGTCCATCTATGAGTTCAAGCCCCGAGTCGGGCTCTGTGCTCTCCGCGCAGAGCCTGCTTGGAATTCTCTGTTCCCCTCTCTCTCTCCCTCTCTCTCTCTCAAAACTAAACAGACATGGGGAAAAAATGAAAATAAAACAAAACAGTGCCCAGAACCAGGCTACCACTGTTTCCAGGCTGCTCTGGCTGAAAGCTCCAGAAACCTGCTGCGGGGACAAGATTAGATGGACCCCAGGAATTTCACAGACTGGACGGGAGGCTGGGAACCGGGTCTGGAAGTAGGACTGGGGTCAGGCAACACTTGCGTGTCCCCAAGCCGCCCCTGGAAGGAAGGTGCTGGACTTTGAGAGTCCAGGCCAGGTCCCAGGAGAGTTCTGATTGGCCCGGTGTGGTCACATGACCAGCCCAAGGTCAGGCCCACCAGAGGCCGCTGGGGAGAGGAGGTAAACCTCCGAGGGGAAATTGGGGTGCTTGAAGGAAGTGGGCAGTGGTGCCAGCGGTCTGAATCCGCTCCAGCGGCCACCACACAGCACCACAACCTGGCCCTTGACCAGCAGACATGGATTCCCCACAGCTGCGGAGGCTGGGAGGTCCAAGGTCAAGGCGTTAGGCGACTCAGGTCACTGTGAGGGCGTCCTGGCTTGTGGACAGCCGACTTCTCATGGGTCCCTACATGGCAGAGAGAGCTCTGACGTCTCTTCCTCTCCCCTTAAGGACACTACTGCCATCAAAGGGGGCTTCTCCCTCGGGACCTCACCTAACCCTGGGCCCCTCCCCAGCCCCCCTCCAAAGACCATACAGGAACCTGGGAGGGGACATCCACGCACTCCACACAGTTGCGACCCAAGCCTCCTTCTTACAACTCAGAGGGGCTGAGAAGGGGTGATGAGGGAGGGTAGAAAACCCAGCAGCCTGGGGTCCCATCTTGACTCTGGCTCCCACTGGCCACGGGCAGGTCTCCTTGGGCCTCAGTTTCCCCTTCCTGCCTCCTGGGGCTGTTGTCCTGACAATTCAGACCACGCATCTAATGGGACAACAGCACAGCGCCAGCACGTGGTGGCGGGCGCTTCCTTCCCACCTGGCTGGGGTGAGCCTGGCCAAAGCAGGCAAGGTGGGCAGGGGGGCCAGCCCTCAGAAATTAAGTCCAGCCTTGACCTGAGGCCTCCATGCTGGGAGCACTGATGTCCGCGGCACCACAGGGACCGCTGATCCCATTTTAATTATTCTTACAAGGCCGGAGGTTCTGTGCCCCTGGGGTCCGGTCTCAGCCTCACCAGAAGACTCACTCCCTGGCGGAGAAAGCCCAGGTCTGGGAGGTATGTGTGATCACACCTGACAGCTGCCCAATGTCAGGGCTCCGCCGACACCTGACGTCTTGTGAGGACCTCACTGTGCCCGGGAGGAGACTGCCAGGGCCCTGTGCTCCCGGGACTGACAGGCTGCTCTCGGTGGGGAGGGCGGGCTCTGGTTTTGAAGCTGTTCTGAAACATAAGGATGCCCCCCACTTCCTCCCCTTCTTTCTCCTTCCTCCTCCTGCCCTCTTCAGTTGGAAAATACTGTATTCAAAGTTCAGGGTTTGGTTCCCAGGGCCTTGATTATCCCTCTTGCTTTATTTCTGGCTACTCCACTGTTTCACAGACACATGTAACTGCATCGTGCCTCAGGGCCTTTGTCTCTGCTGCCACTTCCACTCGAGGCATCACCAGCTCAGCCCCCACTCAATTCCTCCTCATCCGCCAGCACTTAGCTCAAGGGTCACCTCCTCCGAGAAGCCCTCCCTGACCACTATCTGCCTCTAGCTAGATGCCCTTTCTCTGGGCTTTGTTGTATAATGTCACTTAACAAATGGAAACTCTCCGTTTCCATGCCCGATTCACCCAAGACACCACCGCATCATTTTCACCACTGAACCCCTAGCTCAGAGGCTGACACATAGCAACTGCTCAGCTGAGCAAGGAATGATTCTCGAGAGCTGACTGCAGACATTATAAAGCCCATGGGACACCCTGAGAGCAGGGCGAAGGCGTGCATGCGAGGTGGGCTGGCAGGGGAAAACAGCATACAGCCCAGAGTATCAAGGCCCTGCACGGCCTGGCAGTCACCCAGCTCCTCCCCCATGTCAGTGTCAGAGCGCTTAAATGTTTATTTATTTTTGAGAGAGAGAGATTGATTGATTGATTGATTGATTGATTACAGCCAGGGGAGGGGGAGAGAGAGGGAGACAAAGGCGCAGAGAGAGAGAGAGGCAGAAAATCCAAAGCAGGCTCCAGGCCTGGAGCTGTCAGCACAGAGCCCGATGCAGGCGTCCAACCCACAGACTGTGAGATCATGACCTGAGCTGTAATGGGACGCTTAACCAACTGGGCCACCCAGGCGCCCCTCGGCGCACTTTTATTTCTACCACTGGGATCACTGCTCCCTGCCTCCATGCCTCCGTACATGCTGTTCCCTCTCTCTGGATTGTCCTCCCCTCAAAATGCTCGCCACTTTCTGTCCACTGGCCAAACTCCGATACATATCACAGGCCCCTGCTAAAGCATCTCCTCATCTTCCAGGAAGCCTTCCCTGATTCTTTTCACCGTTTCTTTGTACTGTAGTCGGCCTTGCATGTATCTGGCTGAGAGCCTCTGTCACACTGTGTAACGGTTACATGTGGAAATTCTGTCGGGCCCTTCTGTGCACTCTGAGCGCGAAAAGTGCTTCTTAGCCATCTGCGGGTTTCTAGCACCTAACCCAGCACCTGGCACAGAGTAGGCACCCTGCAAAGAGCCATCAAATAATAGATGTCTTGTCCTCCACATGGTCACCTCTAAGGGGGGACTCTTGCCAAAATCGCCTTAGCTTTCCATGTCTCGGTTTCCTTCTGCACAAAACAGGGGTGACCAATTGCTGTCAGAATTAAATAGGACCGTATACCGGGAACGCACTGCGTCTGGCGTATAGTATGTGCTCAGTGAAAGTTAGATAACGTTACCCTCCAGCTGAGGCAACCCTGCTATTGTCAAAGGTAAGATGTCAATGAACTAGTTATTAAAGCCGGAGTCTTGGCAGAGAAGGAACTCTGAGATGAGGGGCTGTCTGTTCAATAAATGATTAAAACATCGCCATCACTCTAGAAAGCACCGGCAAGGAAAGTCAAAGTTAAAAGAGCGGTTCCCGTGGAGATCCGACAGCCAGACTGCACTCCCCTCGCCCCGCCCCTAAGCTTAGAGCCGCCGGTGGCTGGGGCCCGGCTCAGCTCATCCGTCCGCAATCTTTGAACCAGGAGCCATCCACGTGGCTCAAAAGGCAGTTCGACATCAAGAGGCACACGTGGAGACGTCTGCGGGGGCCGTCCTGTCCCCATCCGTCTCCCCCGACACAATCTCCTGCCATTTTTGCTACGTTTCCCTTTGTCCTTCCAAAGCGTCCTTATTCAAATACACATACATTCACATATATAGTCTTATCCCCTCTGCCTCTGACGCTGTTCTGCACCGTGGTTTCTCCCCATTTCTGGGGACCTTTCTGTCTCCTCTGTTTTCTTTCTTACACCTGCACACCATGACGGTGCCGACCCAACACCGACTATTGAACCCACCCCCTAGTGACAGGCCGCGTCACTTCCGGCCTCAAGGGACCCTCCAGAAGTGAAGTTCAGGCTCTTTCCCTCCTGCTTAAACCCTTGGCGGATTTCCACTGCTCTCAAGAAAAACGCCACCGTCTCCCCCGTGGCCTCTGAGACCTCCCACGGTCAGGGAGCTTACCTCTCAGCGCCCCCGTCGCTTTCTCTGCTCTGGCCACGCAGGCCTCCTGGCCTCTGCCCCCCTCAAGGCCTTGCCCGGCGGGGCCACGCAGGGCCCTGCACCGGGGCTGCCAGCCCACCCTCTCCCTTCCCATCACCTTTCCCCTCGGCCCTCCAGTCTCCGCTCCAGCAGCAGCTCCTGGGGAAACTGCATTCCCTAGCTCTTGACCAAAGGCCCCCCGTTCCATGTTCTCCCGCCTCCCACTCTCCCCTGCTCACGTTAGGGATGGAATTTTACACGTGATCGCACTTTCTAGCTGCTTCGTGTCTGGGCCTCCCCAGCCAGACTCAAAACGCTGTGAGAGCAGGAAGCGTTCACCGTACTCATCGCTGACTCCCCGCTGGCTATAAAGGGCTTGGCACGGTTTTACTCCAGAGGTGTTTGCGGCAGGACGGAGGAGGGTGCCAAGACATGAGGTAGGGAAGGGGGGCGGGGTGGGGGGAGAAGGAATGAGGTGCAATTATGATTACGTTCCCTGCACCGGGCACCACGATGACAGACCCTGTGATGGAGGGAAAGAAATGACAAATAGGAAAAAAAAAATCCTGTTTACGGTCTAGCTCGAGATGATTCATTTACACAAGAGTCTGTAAGCAAAGTCAGGGCTGCACAGGATTGGGGCTGGATGCCAAATGAGCGCACCAGGCAAATGAACACATAAGGACGAGGAGGTCTGTTTTGACCCATTTATAAAAGCGTTTCTTCAAAGGTTCCATAAATATGTAGTCCCGAATACTATATAATTAGAGACCATAATTCCTACTTCTGAAGGGAACCTTTGCACTTTGACATTTCATTTTAAACGTAAACTGTCTTTATGGAGTTGGTCCTTAATCAAAAAAGCATTTTAATCCAAAATGAACACCATTATTTTCTTCCCTCTAAATTATATTTGGAGCATTTAAACTGTTGGCTTAGGGGCACCTGGGTGGCTCAGTTGGTTAAGTGTCTGGCTTCAGCTCAGGTCGTGATCTCACAGTTTGGGTTCAGGCCCCACGTCGGGCTCTGTGCTGACAGCTCAGAGCCTGGAGCCTGCTTCAGATTCTGTGTCTCCCTCTCTCTCTGACTCTCCCCTGCTTCTGCTCTCTCTCTGTCTCTCAAAAAAATAAATAAATAAAACATTTTTTAAAATGAATTAAAAAAATAAACTGTTGGCTTACAGGTGAATGTGGGGGCGGGGGACAAGGGGGTACAAAGAAGTGCCCCAAAGAAAAAGAGGCGGGCGGGGGTCCAGCTGGTGGTGTGCTAATTTGCTGGGTTGTTCCGAGGAATCAGGTCACCTCTCCGCCCCACCCCCTCCCACCCTCCACCAGGCCACCCAGGGACTCGGTATCCACTCAACTGAGCTGAATGAAGAACTGAATAGAGTGTTCTAGCACTAGCAATGACTGTCACCCTCTGCCCTGGTTTTTCGCCTCCAATCAACAGAGAGTCTGTCTCTCAAGAGCCTGAACCCCTTTTATTCGCCAGCTGCTCTGAGTCTTTCCTCCTTAGAAGGAAAGAAGATCAGCACAGGAGGAGAGGCCAGGACCTCAGCTGAGGTGTCCAGAGAGTTCTGCAGACGCACAGCCTTTCCTCTGGTGGGCACCCCGGAGGAAGCACACAATGAATGTTTGCTGAATGAGTGAAATGAGGAAACTAACGGATCCTGCCCAGAGAACCAACCAGCTTGGCAGAGTCTTGGACAGGGCAGGGCGACACTCAATGCCTCAGGTCCGGCAAGCATTGCTTTCTCTGAGAACGGGTTCATTATTAATCAAACAAAGTATCAACGATGCATCAGTTATGAACCAGGAACAGAAAATCCAACATGGAACCAACAAGTCTAAATAATCCTTTAAGACATAAATCAGTTCACCCTTCCCCCCACCACATAAAATCTTTCAGTAGCTTCCCAAGGTCAATAAATGTAACATTCAAATCCCTCACTGTGGCCTTCTAGGTCCTGCCAAAATCTTCCTCTAGGGCATTATCTGGTCTCCTTTTCCCCTTTGTCCCCTGTGCCCAGCTATACCTCCCAGCTGAGATCAGCCAAACCACAATGAACCCTCATGCTCAGCTGTCATGGAAGAAATAAAAGTAATTGTGGATGTAAGGTATTGAGATCTGGGGGTTTGGAGGGAGGTGGCATTGTTTGTTATGCAGCATTATTGCGGCAATAGCTGACTAATACAGAGTGCTGCCATTTACAAGATGCATAATCTTAGGAAAGTCACTTAACCTCTTTGGACTTCAGTATGACTTAATTTTTTTTTAAAGATCTCTCTCTCTCCCACATTTACCTCATGGAGTAACAATGGGCAACAAAGGAAGAGGGCTTTGAAAACTATCAAAGGCTGTTGCAAATACAAGATCGCATCATTGGCTTTAGTCTTGCCAGGCCAGACCCAGGAATAAGTCTGTGGCTGTCCTGACAACATGGTATGACTCAGCCATCTTTTATGAAGACCTATTGCGTCCAGCAAATATACACTCTGAACCCACGCCTACCGTCCTGGCCTGCCAAATAAAGATTTGGGCTTCAGAGGGAAATCTCCATAAGCCAGGAATCAAAAGACATTTTGCTTCTACGACTTCATCTGAGGGAAATGATCACAGGTACACACGAGGTTGGACGTACAAAGGTGTCTGTTATCACGTTGTTCTTAATGGCAGACAATGGACAGCAAGGGAGTGTCCGACGCTAGAGAACTGGATAGGTGTGCACACAGCATACAGCACGATCACTTCAAATAAGGTCAGAGGAGGATTTCCCTTCTGCACACAGTCCTCCTTGGGAACCTAGAAGGTCCACTGAGGTGACTCAGGAGCCATTGAGGGCAACAGGTAGAATCTGGGTTTCTCCACTTCTGCTTCAATCAAAGAAGCTCTTTTACCTGTGTTATGGGTTGAATGTTGGTGTCCCAAAATTCCTATGTTAAAGCCCTAATCCCCAACGTGCTGGCAGTAGGAAGTGGGGCTTTGGGGGGGTGAATATGAGGGCATGAGGGTGGGACCCCGTGACGGGATTAGTGCCCTTACAAGATAAGGAAGAGACCGCTGAGCGCTCTCTCTTGCTACAGCCCGGCCACATGAGGACACAGCAAGAAAGAGAGGGTCTGCAAACGAGGAAAGGGATCTCCCAGGGACAAAGTCACAGCACCTTAATCGAGGGCTTCCCAGCCTCCAGAACTCTGAGCAATAAATATCTGTTGATTGAGCCCCCCAGGCTATGGTTTTATTATAGCGGCACCAGCAGATGACGGCAAACTGTCTTACAAATTTCATTTCCAACGTTCGTAGAAACGGTTCAGAAGGCTAAAACCAGTTCGAAGACCATCACTGGAGAAGAATGTCAAGGTGCCTCGGTCAAGTTGTGAGGGGAAGTGAGCAATTACAAAAGAGCATTTTACAGCACGATTTCATTTTGTAATAAAAAGGAGAGACTGAGAATTGGATGAACACTCTCCAAAATGTTAGCAGCGTTTATCTCGGGATGGTAGGATTACAGGTCACTTCTGGGCACGCATGGGTGACTCATTCAGTTAACCGTCCAACTCTTGGTTTCGGTTCTGGTCATGATCAGGGTTCGTGAGTTTGAAACCTGCACTGGGCTCTATACCGACAGAACGGAGCCTCCTTGGGATTCTCTCTCTCCTTCTCTCTCTGCACCTCCCTTGCTCGCTCACTCTTTCAAAATAAATAAACTTCTAGGCATTAAAAAATATTTTTTAAGACTGAAGGTGAGTTCTGATGTCTTCTTTTAGCTTATCCAAATAGTCTAAATGTTTGGTGGTGAATATATATTACATTAGGAATAAGAAATGATAGGCAAATACACCTGCTTTTGGTCTATCATGAATAAGTCACACCATTAGGGGAAAAGCGAACTCGGGGTCTTTGGGACGTGGGTTAGTCACCAAGAATGCGGTCCTTCCTCCCTGTCCCCAGCACCCCCGAGGGAATGACACTTGGGGACACACGTCCACACAAAGCCTGGGCCTGCTCATTCTCCTGGATGTGATGAGCTGGAACGTGGAGAGAAGGCTGCTTCTGGGAAAAGTCACCCAGCGAGGAAACCAGGAAGCAACGGCCAGTAAGGGAACCAAGGAGGAGAAAAGCACTCATGTCTGAGCACTGATGGCAACTCGACCAATCCTGACATGGCCAGTGGCTAGACTCCTTGTCAGGGAAAATATCGGTCATCCACAGGAAGGAGAAGTAGTCAAAGATGCAGAGAAGGCAGCTTATGAAGCCCTCACAGAGAAACTACTGGAAACGCTGGCCAGCAGAAAACCACAGCAACCCACACCTGGCTGCAGTTTTCTCGTGTGTCAAAAAGAGGCACACTGGCTCCGGTCGCTGTGAGCAAAGATCACAAAACAGGTGTGCAGAGCTGTCCACCTCACACCCAGTGCGTGGTAAACACTCAGTGAGTGCATTCGCTCCTCCCCGGCCCTCTGGGTGTGCAAATGGGGCAAGTGCACAGGACCAGAGGAGCGAGGCAACGCGGTGCTTTCTATTGTGGCTTCTGGAATGATAATCCCCGGGCTGGACTTCCTGCTTCAGCCCTTAACAGCTGGGTCACTCGAGATGCAACTTTCAACCTCTACACCCCTCATTGTCTTCATCTGTAAAACGGGAAGGACCGTGATGTCGATTTCATTGTGTCTGTAAGACTGAATCCGATAAAATATGGAGAGCACTCCACATAGAATCTACTCAGTCCCTAGTATAAAAGCAGAATTAGCTGCTATGAGGCACTTGGGTGGCTCAGTCAGTTAAGCATCTGACTTCAGCTCAGGTCATGATCTCATGGTTTGTGAGTTCAAGCCCCACATTGGGTGAGCTCAAGCCCTGCTTCAGGATTCTCTCTCTCTGCTCCACCCTCACTTGCACCTTCCCTCTCTCAAAAAAATAATAATGATTAGCTACTATTATTATTCATTTAAATACATAAGAGTTAAGGAGAAAAACTATTGCTATCAGGCTGACGGGAAAGTGTCAAGAATGGAAGCAATAACGTGTTCCATCAAACCACCAGACACTCCTACACTGGTGTCCACAGGATCTTCTAAATACACAAACACAACCATGACACCCCTTACTTAGAATCATTCCATGGCTCCCCATTGCCCTTAGGATAAAATCCTAGTTCTTCAAACAATCTGAACTCTGCTCACGTTTCCTCTGACATGAGCTGTTACCTCCCTCCATGTGCTCTTTAGGTACCGTTATGTCCCTGAGCTTGCAATGACACCATGTCCGTGTGAAGGTGGTCCCTTCTGCCTGCCAGTCCTTCCTGGGCCCTCTTTTCCCACTTTCCAGTCCAACACTATCTTCCTGCAAACTCATCCTTCAAGTCTCAATGCATCTTGTCACTTCCTCTGACGGGGTCTCCCGGGTCCTTCCTGCACGGTGCCAGGCTGAAAAAAGATCCTATGTCCTCATGTTGAAAACAGTTCTCAGCAAGCCTGAGCCCCTAGGCTGCCTCTACACCAAGGCAAAGAGTGAGGACTAGGTCTTACTTATGTCCACTTGGCTCATATTAAGTCCTCACTGAGCAAGATTCTGGAATGAATCAATGCATCAAATATTCAATACATCAATGTCCTAACGCCTCCTGATAGTTAAGAGCACTTGGGGCCAGGGGCTTGGGGTCTTCCCGCCACCGGTGAACTTGACATCTTCAGAACAATGACTCCACCTGTCCATACTTCAGGTTCTCCCAGCTGGGGCTCATCCTAGGTCCATCTCACTGCATCGTCATGGAGATCAACCAATGTCTGGGAGGCACTGTGCTAGGAGAAAGGCACTCTATAAACACTGGCCATGCTCCCTCTATTATTTTAGGCCTCCTTTCAAGTGCTACCTTCTCGAGAAGAACTCTCCTGTCCCCTCATCTCAATCCCTGTGACCTTATTACTTCCAAGAATTGTATCATTTACTTATTGATTTGCATATTCATTATTAGTCTTCCCCAGTAGCATACGAAGCCTGACTTAGTACGTGCTGCCTTGAAAACAGGTTTAGCACCTAATAGGTGTCCAATAAACATTTGAGAAAGGAAGAGAAAACTGGAAGGAGGAGGATGTTAATCGGCCCTGAAGGAGCCTGACTGGAGGGGCCAGGAGACTGGGAGGGCTCCTAACCTATAAATGGGTAAAAAAAACATCGAGAAGGATCTGCTGCAAACCAGCCAAAGGGACCTCCGGAAGATGTAATGGCATTTGCAAGAAAGGGCAGGCCTGTGGGGCTGCCCGGAGAGATACCCAAAGCTAGCAGAGACATTCAGGTTTAGCCTAAACAGGTCACAGAAAGTTCTCTGGAGGCCAAGAGATCATTTCACTTGAGTAAGTCCACCTTGGGGAAGCAGGGGCTACAGAGCTGCCATTTCCCCATAATTCTGTATTAATTATTTCCTGGCCTAAGGCATTCTAGGTTAATTGCTCTCAATTGAAAAACCCTATGTTTCTGTTTGTGTTGGCAAAAGTTGGGGGTGGGGGTAAGGAACGATGTCATTAAAAAAACATTCCTTAAAACCCCATGACACTGCCTCCAACCTTCCAGCGTAGATCAGTTGCGCAAGACCCTTGGACTACCAAAGAGCATCTTCAAACACCATACTGATGGCCACGTGTTCTTCTCCTCTAATTCTTAAGGAGAGAATGTCTGGTCTTGCTCTTTCTATTTCTCCATCTTTAGCCTCACGGCCCAAGCTCCCTAAAGTTTTCTGCTAGAGCTTGCTCCTTTGAGACAGGAGGAGAGGTCAGAAGCAAAGGCAAGGGGAAACCATTTGAGCAGAGAATTCTTCCCTAACCAAGAAAGAAGTGGGACCATGGAGAACACACTATTGGTATGCCACCCTGATCCTCTTTAACAGACTGATACACACCATTCCCAGCTGGTGTGGACACTGGCTGAAAGTTCACAGCTGATTTTTTTCTCTACAGCAAGCGTCAGAAAACCACAGCCCACGGGCCAAGTTCGGCCCACCCCCGTCTTTACCAATAAAGTTTTATCGGAACACAGCTGTGCCCATTCATCATTTATCTTGTCTCTGCGGCCACCTCCCCCTCTACAACTGCAGAGTCGGAGTGGTTGTAACAGGGGTGTGGCCGACAAAGTCTGAAATCGTCACTCTCTGGCCTTTCACTGAATAAGTTTGCCAACGCCTACTGCAGAGCGATGTTATCCAACAGAGCCACAGAAGCGAGCCATGCATGTCATTTCATTTTTCCCAACAGCCACATTGAAAAATAAATAAAAGCAAACCAATGAATCAAATCTTAATAATATACTTTTAACCCACTGTATTCACGGTGTTCTCATGTGAACCTGTAATTGACTTCTAAATTATTTATGGTAGAGACATCCATTTTTTCAGGCTAAGCCTTCAACATCTGGTCTGTATGTTTTACTTACAACACGTCACAGTTAAGACTAGCCACGTTCCAAGGGGTTCATAGGCCGTGTGGGCAGGGGGCTACCATGGTGGGAAGAGTGCTCAAGAAAGTCTCCTCTGCGTGACTAGGAGATTGCTCACCCAGAGGCTCTACACCTATGAAATAACAGAAAATCCATATGCTGGTCTCTGCCCCACTCCTGACACAAAGCTCCTGAAATCCTGGTCATTTCCTAAATGATATGAGCACCATGAGTATCTTGTATTCCAATATGTGGACAGTCACCTTGGGTGACTGGGTCCTGACGCAGAGTTCCTGAGTCCCTTGGAATGGGATAGGAGTGCCTTTTGTCCTAATGAGGCAATGCTTGGTGGGCTTCTGGATGGGCGCTGGTCATCAAAAGGACGAAGTCAGGATAAGAGGCTTGGGATTTTTCAGCCCCATTCTCTATCCTCCAGGAAGGGCAGGGGCTGGAAACTGAGTGAAGTATTGATCATGCCTATGTGAGCTCATGCCACTGCAAAACTCGCAAAGGCATAAGGTTCGGAGAGCATCACCCTTTGCTAAAGACGTGAAGGTACTAGAAGGTCCATACTCCTTCCCATATATGTTGCCCTATGGATCTCTTCCCTCTGAACATTCTGTGTCCTTTATCCTATCCTCTTTTAATAAACCAGTAAATAGAAATAAGTGTTTCTCTGAGTCTCTAAGCCATTCCAGCAAATTATCAAACTTGGGAGGGGGTCCTGGGAAGCTTGACTTGTGACTGGCTCCTCAGATGACCAGGGGACACCCTGGACATCATCCAGATGATGATCCTGATGATGAGATTATCATCAAAAAGCAGCTCCACCAAAAAAAGGCTTATACAAGCATCCCTAACTCAGGCTCTGATTCTAGCAAACTTGTCCTGACATAGACAGTATTTACGGAGAACTATCATATGCCAGACACTTAATAACTGTTATCTTATCTCACTATAAAGCTATGAAGTCGGAAATATTGGCCACAATTGGAAGATAAGGGACCTAACGTACATGAGTACATTCAGCCAGTCAATAACATAGTATGGAGTTCTTTTAAATTATCGTTACACTGATACGTGGCAGTATATAAACACTTGTGTCGTAATGTTGACTTGGAAAAATAAAATACAAAGGCACTGCGTGAATACAAGTGTTTTTGAAATATGAACGTTTCTTAAAAGCCTGAAAAGAAAAAGACCAAAGTGTTATGGATCTCACTTTGGGCAATTAGAATTAATGGCTGTTTTATTTTTTTTCTACTTCCTATCATTCTGTGCTTTCCAGTTTCTCCAAAGTGTGGGAGTACTTCTTCTCTGCTGAGGCTGGCTTACCTTGAGTGCAGGGCAGTGTCAAAGACTTGTGGTTTGGTTTGAAAATAGTCAAACCAGGGTTCAAATCCCGGCTCAGCCACTACCAAGCTCTACGACTTGAGTTAATGTCTCTAAACCTCAGTTTTCACATCTGTAAAAGGGGCAGGGGGGACGATGATGTATATAGCATAGGGTTGTTGTGATACTCAAGTGAGATTTTGTGGGGTTTTTAAATAATTTTTAATGGTTACTTATTTTTAAGGGAGAGAGAGAGAGAGCACGAGTGAGCACACAGGAGCAGGGGAGGGGTAGAGAGAGAGGGACACACAGAATCCAAAGCAGCTCCAGGCTCTGAGCTGTCAGCACGGAGCCCAGAGGCGGGGCTCCAACTCACGAACTATGAGATCATGACCTGAGCTGAAGTCAGATGCTTAAATGACTGAGCCACCCAGGCGCCCCGAGATTTCGTGTTTAAAGTGCTCAGTGCAGTGCCTGGCACATAGTAGGTCTCGGTGGATGGTAGATCCAAGACGGAGGCTGCCTGACCCCAAAAGCCCCATGCTTCTGTAGATCCCCATCATCCTTTTCTAAACCCTCTCAAATCAGGCTGCCCCGGGCTCTGCAGCAGAGCCCACACTGGGCAGCCTTCGAGTCCAGGAACAGTCCCCACTCAGGGATCACGGTCGCTCCCATCTCGGCCTATTTCTGTCCCTGAGTCCCGTTTCTCAGAGAACCAGGTTCCCATCTCACAGCTGGGTGCTAATACCTTCAAGGGGCAGGGAGTTCTTTCCCCTTCTCCTTAATGTGATTAATGCGACTTAAATTGGCCCAATGATAGATGAGTTATCCTAAAGGCTTCGAATATTTAAAATTGGATTCTCCTTTGACAAAAATAGTCCGTGGGTTTCAAGAGCTGCTGCCCTGAGGTCCCTGTGAGCTAGAACAGGACATCTGCCAGTGCGAGTGAATTCCTGCCACTCGTTCACCGACATCAAGGACTGAGACACCCTTCTCTCCTGTTTGCTGTTCCTATGAAGGCAACGTGTATGCTTTACATCTTTATCTTAAGTGACCAGACTTGTTTATAACTGCTCCAAATAATTACGTCTGAATGCATTTGCGCTTAGCACACCCCAGACCAGGCACTCCTCTGATTAAGGGTTTCTAAATGGAATTCTTCCCTGGAAATGAGCCTTAAGTGGATTTCTTCACTTAAACAAGCTCCTGTCCCAGATATCCATGTGGTCCTCGGAGAGAAGGTTCTGGACCATAGCATGCTCTCTGGTGCAGTCTTCTACCTTTGTCTGGGTGTATTTGCTTCCCCCTGTACTCACCTTCACCTCCTATCCCTTGCAGATCATGATTCCTCACCACTACCCCAAGCCTCACCCATCCCCTAAGTCCCAGGGAAATGTGACCTCCACCATGGGGCCACCCCAGATTACTCTGAGGGCCTCAGTCCTCTCCGAACCCAGAGACTAGTTGCTGGGAAGAGAAAATGTTGTAGCTTTGAAGGTCGTATGGTCTCTGTCACAATCACTTAACTCAGCCGTTGTAGCACGAACAGCCATAGACAATACGGGAATGAATGAGCATGGCTATATTCTAATAAAACTTTATTTACAAAAACAGTGGCAAGCACGATTTGGCCCGTGGGCTGTAATCTCTGACTCCTGCCCCAGGGACCTGTACAGTGGCCACTGCTAGCACCCCGCTCAGCTCATCTCTAGCGGCTGCTCACACCTCACAGCTGCCCCTTCTGCACCTTGGCTACCAGAACAGTCTCTCCTAGAAAGTTCCTTTGCCCTAAATCCACTCAGGGGAGCTCCTGGAGCAAACAAAGTGCTCACTGAAGTAAAGGTATAAAATGCCAGTCACTTGCCTCAAGACAGCACCAACTTTGTGATACACTTCACGCTCTAGAGTTCCTCTGGGATCGGGCTCAAGCTAGGCTCCCTCCAAGCCACATGCTTGCTTGGCTTTGTTCCTCCGCCTTATCCTGCTTCCTCAGTAAGCAAAACACTCCCAAATCTGTGTCTTGGGCTTTACCTCTAGGAAATCAACCTGAGATACGATGTGAAAACCCCAGCTAGCATCATCTGCTTCCCTTGGCTGTCTTCTGCTCCCAAGTTGCATCTTTCCCAAGAAGGCCCCGAGAGCCTTGGAGGGTGAGGAACGCCAAAGAGGATGGATTACACTTGTAGAGGACAAAGAACACAGGATCTAACAGACATGGGCCCTGCCGCCGACCTGGTTTGGGACTTAGGACAGGAAGAATAACAATAGATATAGCGAGAACGGTGGTGAAAGCAGGGGGCACGTCCGAGCAGTCTGTTATATGGCAGGCACTAGGCTGAGTGCCTCGTGTAAGTCACTTCGGCGCCCACACAGCACACTGTTAGGAAGGTTCTGTTGTCAGCCCGTTTGTAAGTGAGGACACCTAGGCTCAGCGAGGGTCCACATCACCCAACTTACAGATGGGAAGAAGAATGTCTGCCTTGAAGAGCGGCTATAATTATGAACACAGAGGTCAAGGTGCCCAGAACCAGCAGATTCCCCGGAAACATTTCACTTTATTATCAGGTCTTGTTATTAGTTGGTTGGTATCCACACAGTGATGTTCTTTTTCACCTGACTTGGTCGTTTTCCCAGAACCTCGCTGTGCACATTTTTACCCCACTCCCCCCTGAGATTTTCATTTTTAATAGGACAAGGAACTCTACCATGAGAAAATTAAAGCTTTGCCATGAGCTTCAAGGCAGTCTAGCCTCTCCAGTCAGGCCCCCTCCTGTGGACCAAAGATTCTTGCCCCTCCCCCACACACAAATAATCGGAACATGCTGTAATAGGAGGAACACTCCATCACATCTACTCATTAATGTATTCAACAGATATTCAATGAGTGCCCACATATCTGCCAGCTTCCAAGATGGCCTCCAGGGATTCTCACATCCTGGGATTCACACAATCATCAAGAGTGCACCATCTTGAAAGTGGATCCTCCTGACCCAATCAGTTGATGGCAGCCCTAGCCAGCATCTTGACTGTGACCTCAGGCCAGGCCCTGGACCAGAACGATCCGTTCAAGCCAGTCTGCAATTCCTGACCCATAGAAACTGTGGGAGGTGATAAATTATCATTATTGTCTTAAACCACAACTGGGGTGATTTGTTACACAGCATTAAATAACGAATACGGTACTCACTGGAATATTGAACAATTTTTAAAATAATGTTTGTGAGGGGAACCTGGGTGGCTCAGCTGGTTAAGTATCTAACTTTGGCTCAGGTTGTGATCTCACAGTTCATGAGTTCAAGCCCTGAGCTGGCCTCTATGCTAACAGCTCAGAGCCTAGAGCTTTCTTTGGATTCTGTGTCTCCATCTCTCTCTCTGCCCCACCCATGCCTATGGTCTGTCTGTCTCCCTCTCTCTCTCAGAAATAAACGTTAAAAAATTTTTATAAATAAATAAAATATTTGTGAAATGTTTTAAATCTTAAGAACAGACAAATGAAATAATTCTAAACAAAACACAAAACATGGAAAGAGAATATGAAGAACTTTAATTCTTAAAGATGAGCTGATAGTATTATTCTAGTTTTAAAAGGAGAGACCAGATTTGATGAATGCTGACTTATAAACCAAATATTTCCTAAATACTATCTCATTTAATTCTCAAAACAACCCTATATCATTATCCCCAATTTTCAGTTGGGGAAGCTAAGGCTTAGAGACATTAACTAGCTTGTTCAAGTCCACAGAGCTAGTAAGTGCTGGACTTTGATTTAAACCCAAGACTGTCTGGTTTTCAACTCTGTTTTTTCTAGCCACAACCCCTATTGCCTATAGAGGGAATAAAATGAAGATGCACTAAATTGTCTGTTTTTCAGGGATTTTCAGGGAGCTAGCATTTATTGAGGGTTTGTCATATACCTGAACGAAGGTAAGACTTCACACAAATGATTGATTTTAGTTCCCCTAACAGGAAGAAATGTGGCTACATGGAGGCCAAGAGTGCCTAGACCCAGGTTCAAAGTGGGCCAGTTCATTCAGTCAATAAAGACTTACTGGGAAAAAAAAAAAAATATATATATATATATATATTTTTTTTTTTACGGAGCACTTACTAAGTTCCAGACAATGTGCTAGGTGGAGGCGTTTGACGGCGCCCCAGTCATACAGGTCCGTCTTCTCTCAGAAGCCACATTCTAATGGAGTATTGGGTTCAATCAGGATGACGTTGCCTCCTGCCCCAGGGGACATCTGGCAAAGTCTGGAGACATTTGTAGCTGTCCTAACAGGGAAGTGGGTGCGTAACCGGCATCCAGTGGGTAGAGGTTAAGGATGTTGTCAGACCCTGCACAATGCACAGAGCAGCTCCCACAACAAAGAATTATCTGGCTTAAGACGTAAAAGTGTCAGGGCGCCTGCGTGGCTCAGTTGGTTAAGTGTCCGACTTCGGTTCAGGTCATGATCTCATGGTTTGTGAGTTCATGCTCCACATCGGGCTCTGTGCTGACAACTCAGAGCCTGCTTTGGATTCTCTGTTCCCCACTTCTCTCTCTAAAATAAACAAACATTAAAAAAAAAAAAAGATATCAAGAGTGTCAGGGTTGAGAGAACCCGTAAGAGGAAGAAGGAGAAGAGGGGATGACAAAAACCAAACCGAGAATTTCAAAATGTGAAACCTGGGCTAATGTCCTCCTCTTCCGTGTTGGTTCTCCATCTGGGAAATGGTATTTGCTTTATGAGGAGTCCTTTGTAAACACCCACAGGTGGAGGCGGGGTCATATTTTAAACAAGCACACCCGCCCGTCACAGACGAGAAGTCTGAAGGGAGTCCGAGGCAAGCTTTCCGCCGCCAGCACATTCCACGGCTCAGTGTGGTACTGGGTTTGCTGACTGCTCTCTCTGCCAGCCCCGCCCCCCTTTTGTCAGGAGAGACTCACTGATGTGTCTTTTCAGTCATTTTACACATCTTATCATTTGCTTATTCCACCTCATTTCACAAAGTTTTGAGGCAGCCGAGTAGATATAAACAAACAATCATACACCCAAACCAGGAACAATACGGATTAGAATGAGGGGTGTGGAGGGTTTTCCTTACACTTGTTGTCTGTTTGTAAACTCTCCTCTTGAAGAACTCCCTCTCAAATATGCCACGTACACAAACATGCACCTGCTCCCCGGGGGTCCCCTTCCGTCTGTGAGATTTGGATGCACTGGATTCCTCCCATGGCCGGCAGTGAACACGTGATCCCAGAGTGACCTGCCAGAGCATGTGATTCGTGTGGGGACCGGCATGCTATCAGAGACCAATCACAGACCTCTCCAAGGTGTTTTCCAGCCTTGTGGAGAACCATGGCTGTCCATTCTCTGGGGTCTGGACGTTAAGGACAATGCTGCAGTAGGACTGCCAGCCTGGGGAAAGAGCCTGTCTTAAAATTAAGACAAGGGGGCACGTGGGTGGCTCAGGTCATGATCTCACAATTCTCAGGTTTGAGCCCTGCATCGGGCTCTGTGCTGGCAGCTCAGAGCCTGGAGCCTGCTTTGGATTCTTTCTCTCTCTCTGC
Source organism: Helogale parvula (assembly GCA_004023845.1). Lineage (NCBI taxonomy): Eukaryota > Metazoa > Chordata > Mammalia > Carnivora > Herpestidae > Helogale > Helogale parvula. The sequence continues at coordinate 427,289 of PJEM01000176.1, forward strand.
CCCTCCTCTGCTCATGCTCTCTCTCTCAAAAATAAATAAACATTAAAAAAATGTTTTAACTAAGATGAGGGAAGCACACAAAATCTAGACATGGAGAGAAGGGCTCTGAGGACACCTGTTGAGACCCAGCGAGGTCTCAAGGTCAGTGACACGGTCTACTGAATCTATTTGCTTGCATTCGGTTTCTGTCACTGGAACATAAAGGATCCTGCACAGTCCAGAGCACACAGCAAGAGGAGGGCAAAATGGAAAGCAGAGAGCAGGAGAGGAGGACTGAAGTCAGTGTGAACTTGGTTGCACTTGTGGGTCCACAAAGGTTAGGGTGATCCGTTACATCATTCCCCGTAGGTTTGCCCATGAGAACATTCAAGCTCCTTGGGAGACGCAGAGCTTTTTCCTAGCACCTGCTTCTCAAAATACAATGGGCTTTCTAGAAGGAAGCGCTGAGATGAGGACAGGGCGGATGGGCACCCTTCAGCCAATATAATCGCGGGATTTGCAAAGCTGTTACCCAGACTCCATTGCAGATGCTAAGGGACACCGCCCCCCTTACAGGGCTGGTCAGCTCGATTCTGTGGGATCAGGAGAAAGCCGACGTGCTCCAATGCTGCACATTTCTAAAGGTTCTCTCCACAGGCAAACATTCCTAGAACTGGTTCTAGAACATTCTAGCCACTGATAGTTCTCAGCCTGTTTCTGTCCTTTCCTGCTTTGAAGTAAGCTTACTTGTACCAGCTCCTGAAGGGTCTGCCCTCCCCTACAGAGGGAGGCTCAGGAGAGTTAGAATCTCCAGTCCTTCAGCCCGAGAGATGGCAGCCAGGTGCCCAGAGACGTCAGGGGGGGGCGACCCTCAAGAGCCTTCCTTGTCCACACCTCCTGTCTCCAGGACTAACGCAAGCTGTTAGGATCTCACGTTCCCAGCAGGCTGTCACCGCACTCAGGATATCAAATGGCTCCAACCCAAGTCACAGATTGTTCCAGAGTCTCTGTCCTTGCAAAGATAAAAGAGAAAAGCCACCCTGCCCTTAAACTCATCTAGAAGCAGTAATGCTTTGACAAAGCCAGGCTCAACGAGTGCCTCCCTCGAGTTCCAGGGACAAAGGCAGGTGTGTCACAGAGGATCGCGACAGGACACCAGGGAAGACAAGATGTGTCTGTTTTGTGTGTTGGTACCGATGCTTTTGGAACTGCGCCAGGGGTTTTTACACGTGGTGTTTCATTTAATCTTCACGGCAATCCAAGGAGCAGAGGAAATGTACTTTGCCCAAGGTCACACCATTGGTAAGAAGCAGAACCCACGAGTTTGGACCCACGTCTGAGGGATATCAAGTCCAGAGACCTGCGGTGTCTGCCTCAGACCCTGACAGGCAGGCACCATGCCCCTGGGGTTCATCAACCAAAAAATGCCTTCCTTATCAGAGCCATGTGTGAGCCACATCATTAAAATAGGCTATCTGCGGGGGGGTGGCACCTGGGGGGCTAAGTCAGTTAAGCCTCCGACTCTTGATTTCAGCTCAGGTCACGATCTCACAGTTCACAGGAGCAAGCCCCGCGTCAGGCTCTGCACTGACAGCATGGAGCCTGCTGGGGTTCTCTTTGCCCCTCCCCTGCTGGCTGCACTCACACCCCTCCTCTTTGATAAATAAATCAACTTAAAACAAATATGCTATCTGGGAGGAGCCAACCTTACACCAGGGTCCAAATCAGTTAGCTGGATAATTAGGGCCCTTAAGACAGTATTTCTCAAAGTATGGCCTGGGACCGCCTGGAGGGGCACCGGCGGGCAGAAGGGTGAGCCGGTTACGGTCACACGTCCCAGTCTCACGCCCAGGCTTGCTCTCTCGGCGTCTCTGTCCTCAGAGAATGAGGCTCCGCTGCCAGACCCCGTATGCACGGGAAGGCACAGAGAGACTGTCCCCCACCAGGAATACGCTACGGGCCTCATCCTTGCTTTCATTCCTGTGATGTTTCACCCAACACCACCATGAGGGCAAGGCGAGGCAGGGGAAGGGGAGGCAGGGGGAGAAGAGCTGATGGAGTGGAGAAAACACCAGCCAGACAGATTTAGGGATTCGAATCCCAACACAGCCACTTAGATAAAGTGATTCCGTCCTTGAGCGTTTTCCCCCCACACACTCTTCAACATCCACTGACAGGCTGGGTCCCCACAATTCATATGTTAAAGCCTCAACCTCCAAGACGACTGTATTTGGAGACAGGGCCTGTGAGGAGGTGATAAAGGTTAAATGAGGCCACAAGGGTGGGGCCCACAACTGATGGCACTGGTACCCTTCTAAGAAGAAGTAGGGGCACCCATGTGGCTCAGTTGGTTAAGCCTCCAACTTCCGCTCAGGTCAATAACTTGTGATTCATGAGTTCAAGCCCCGTGTGGCGTCTGTACTGACAGCTCAGGGCCTGGAGCCTTGCTTCAGATTCTGTGTCTCCCCCTCTCTCTGTTCCTTCCCTGCTCGCACTGTGTCTCTCACTGGCTCTCAAAAATAAAAACTTAAAAAAAAAAAAAAAAGGTAGACACTCCGGATAGCTCTCCCCCACCATGTGAGGGCAAGGAGGCAGCTGTCTGCAATCCAGGAGGAGAATTCTCACTAGAAGCCAAACAGGCTAGACCTTGATCTTGGACTTCCCAGCCTCCAGAACAGTGAGAAATAATTTTCTGTTGTTGAAGCCAGGTAGGCTGTGGTATTTTGTTACAGGAGCCTGAGCTGCCTGAGCACACATGTACTCGTAAGTGAAATAAAGCCCAAAGCTGTTTAGAGATGTTAATAATTGTGTAGAGTATCTTTCGGAGAAGAGACAGTAACACTTGTTACAATGGTTTCCTCCAAGGAGAACAGGGCACTGGAGGCCAGGGCTTACTTTACACCCTTTTTACTGCTTGATTTTTTTTCCTCCATATACATAATTGACCTATTCAGATAGATAAACATTAACATTTGAAATGCATTCTAAGTATGGGCGCCTGCATGGTGCAGCCGGATAAGCATTCAACTCTTGATTTTGGCTCATGTCGTGGTCCTACGGTTCGTGAGACAGAACCCGACACCTGAGATTCTCTCTCTCCTTCTCCCTCGCCCCTCTCCCCTGCTCATGCTCGCTCACTTTCTCTCTAAAATTTAAAAAACTATGGGGCGCCTAAGTGGCTCAGTCAGTTGAGCGTCCGACTTCAGTCCAGGTCATGATCTCACAGTTCGTGGGTTCAAGTCCCGCACCGGGCTCTGTGCTGACAGCTCAGAGCCTGGAGCCTGCTTCCGATTCTGTGTCTCCTTCTATCTCTATGCCTCGCCTGCTCATGCTCTCTCTCTCTCTCTCTCAAAAATAAATAAACATTAAAAAAATAAAAATAAATTAAAAATAAAACATTAAATAGATACATACAAAAAAATGCACTGTGTGTAAATGAGCAGGGGACGCTGCCCAGAGACCTCGGGAAGCTGTCCTGCTGGGAAACCCCCAGCAATGCAAACCACCCAAAAATCAATTCCTAAAATTCCCAAGAACTATGCAAGGAAAGTGTTGGGGCCAGGGGGAGGGGGTGCCTGATTCACAAGAGGACTGGCTAGCTGTAGGAGGGTACCTGGCCGTACTTTCTGTTCCAGGTTAGAATAGTGGCCCCAGAAGAGACGTCTTTGGGGGGTATGCGCTGTCTTAAGGGGTGGGCAGGTCAGCATCAGCTGTGGGCACCAAGTAAGGGTTGCACAGAACTAGACAAGGGGCTCCCTTCTTGTGCAGGGTTCTGAGGCCCCAGGGAGCAGCTGAAATCACGTTCAGCCAACATCACCCACCATGACTGTTTCTTGGATTGAGCACCAGATGAAGTCACTGGCTTGTGTTTAGGGGCCAAGTTCTCTGAAAAATGCATATCTTTAAATGCTAGAATCACACTCGGGAGAAGCTCGTGGGAAGTGAGTCTGTCTGAGGCAAAAGCAGACTCTGTCTCCCGTCTCCTTTCAGCATATGCTCATTGTGTGGAAGGATGACCAGAAATACCGACATTATTTATGTCGCCCTCGCGCGCGCGTGCGCACGCACTCCCGCGCTCTCTCTCCGGCTCCCCGCTCCCATTCACTTCTCCCCATTCCTGACCTGAGATCACAGAATTGAATCCGCACAGCTTAGAGGCACTTATGCCTGACACTCCTCCATAGTAAGGTAAGAAAACGTGGCAACGGACTGGCCTGCCCCTCCTCCAACCGTGGAAACTTGGAGAATTGTTATATTCAGATCTCAACTGCTCAAGCATCCCGTCTCCTAGCAACCCTCCAAACGCTTTGGTGCAGGATTGGAAGGAGGACTCCCGGGCTGCGGTGGTGGCTCCCATCAAGGAGGCCTTGCCTGAAAGAAAAATGGATCGCCTTGGGACAAAACGAGCTTACCACCAGAGAGGGTGATTAAGAAGGGCCAAGTTAACATTTATCCAGCAGCGCTCTTCAAAATTAGTCCTCCAGATGTTATTTCCTCTAAATATCCATAATTATCACACAGAAAGATCTTTCTCCTAGAGCTATCGGTCTTAAAAACATTGACATGAATGCCATTGTAAATGGTTTCATTGCGTGTTTTCTCCGAGTCTTTAATGGGTTACTGTGCTTCTGAAAATCGCCAAGAGGCAACAGAGCATGGAGGTAGTCCCAAATTTATTTGGCCAAGAATCTCTCATTTTGTAGAACGTCTCAGAGGACTGGTGTTCATGGAACACCCACTGGGAAGCACAGATCAGGGGTCTCAGGGTGGCTCAGTCAGTTAAGCATTCGACTTCGCCTCAGATCATGATCTCACACTTTGTGGGTTGGAGCCACAGTGGACTCTGTGCTGACAGCTCGGAGCCTGGAGCCCACATCGGATTCTGTCTCTACCCCTCCCTCCCTCCGTGTCTCTCTCTCTCTCTCTCTCTCTCTCTCTCTCTCTCTCTCTCTCTCTCCCTCTCTCCCTCTCTCCCTCTCTCCCTCTCTCTCTCTCTCTCCCCCTGTCTCTTTCTCTCTCTCTCACTCTCTCTCCTTCCCTCCCTCCACCACTTGTTGAGTCCAACTTCGGCTCAGGTTATGATCTCACAGTTCATGGGTTCAAGCCCCGCATTGGGCTCTGTCCTGACAGCTCAGAGCCTGGAGCCTGCTTCTGATGCTGTGTGTGTCCCTTTCTCTCTGCCCCTCCCCTGCTCATGTTCTGTCTCTCTCTGTCTCTCAAAATTAAATCAATGTTAAAAACAAAATTGTAGAGAGTTTATGGGGCACCTGGGTGACTCAGTGAGTTAAGCATCTGACTTTGGCTAAGGTCATGATCTCAGAGCTCATGAGTTCAAACCTCACGCCGGGTTCTGTGCTGACAGCTCAGAGCCTGGAGCCTGCTTTAGATTCTGTGTCTCCCTCACTCTCTGCCCCCTCCCAACTCACACTCTGTCTGCCTGTCTGTCTGTCTCTCTCTCTAAAATAAACATTAAAAAAAATTAATTGTAGAGACAGTTTAAACTTAGTATCTCACTTTATTCCTTCTCATTTCTGAATAGCTCTTCTCCACATTTACTTCTAGAACCCCTTTCCTTCCCTCACCAGACTCTCACCCTACTGGGCTTCCTTGATCTCTGCAGGCATGGTGAAGGATTTTCCTGCCTCAGGGCCTCTGCACATTCTGTTTTTTCTGCCAAGAATACTACTTTCCCCCGCTCTTCATTTGGATGATCCCTTCTCGTGCATCCTTAGGCCTCGCTTGAATTGTCACCTGCTCAGTGATCCTAGCTTTGTTATTCCTTATCTTATCCCCATCCTTGTTTCGTCCTAGAGATGTCACAAACAGTAATTTTTCCTTTTATCTATTGAATGTAAGAAATGTTTTCCATCATTCACTTGTAGACTCCAGAGGTCAGAGACATGGCTTGTTTTTTGCTCCATTAGCACAGTGTTTAAACAAGATAATGCAACACCAAGGTCTGCTGAATGAATGTGTAATACACAAGTCATTCTCTATAGAAAGGATTGAACGGTAGACTAGGCCCCATTTTCAACAGCACATTTACAAGAATGCATATGCATTCTTCATATTGCCCTCTGTTACATCAACCATGATTTTAAAAAATGAAAACACACCCAAGGATAAACTATGAATATAGTCCTGGATTGGCATGCCTATAGGAACTAAAAGTAAATCAGTTCTGATACATAGTTTTATAATGGTTATGACTTGATACATGTAAATAGCTTGAGAACCTAAGAGAACGGAAAGTTATCAAGTGCCTCAAACTATCCATTCATGTATTCATTCATTCATTCATTCATTCATTCAACAAAGATATAATTAATCAGCTGCTATACATTCAATGCCACTTGTTAGGCAATATACACTTGAGGCCTTTCCAATCCATCAATTTGGTCTATATTCCTTCATTTTGTATTACCTTTATCTTCCCTCCCATACTAAACTGTAAGTCTTTGGAGGGACTTTTATTTATGTGTTGCAGAAATAGGGGTACACATAAATCTCACACAAACAGCAGAGCCGGCTACTCAATCTCCCCACTCATGCCCACCAAGCTTGAACACAGCCTCAAAGACCCTTGCAACACTCCACTTCATGCAGACACTAGGGGTCATGAGTGAGAGCACCCACAAGGAACCCTAGGGGTACCTATTCTGGGTGGAAGAAGGGGCCCCGGCTTTGCAGTCAGACCACACTGTATTTGAATCCATGTATCAGAAGGATAATCCGTGCCTGGTTACTCTGTCAGATATAGATAATCCTACCCACTTTCTCTTTGGTAAGAGAATTAAAAGAGATAATACATTTGAAACATCCGGCACACAGCAGGTATCCAATAAATGCTTTTGGTGCTATTATTTTCCCCCAAGTAAGCCTCATAGGGCGTACCTGGCGTTTCACATACATGATGGCTCCATCAGATGGGCTGGCAAGAACAGAAATCTTCCTGAAGCAAGCACAGTGGGTCACAAAGACTGAAAACTGAGAAAAGGGAACAAGAAAACCAACGTCCTCCCTCCATCCCTCTATCCACACAACACATTGCATCCCATTTTTTTTCCATACATTTACTAAAAAGTATCCTGGGCGGCAGGAGATGCCCAGAGAGTTCAGGACAGAAAATCCTAAGGCTGCATCTTTTGTTCTTAAATGCTTTTCTTAGCTTGACCTGATTTTGCTCCAGAGGTGAGGATTATAAGATCTGGTGGCATGTTTGAGGCAGTTGGGGACTCAGAGTCAAAGGGTGGGTAAATAATTGATCATAACCATGGATAAGCCAGGGCTTAAAGCCTGCCAATGGATGATTGCCCAATTACAGGATATGTAATGGATCTGTTGGTCTGTTGTGATTTTCCCCCCTGGTACCCACCACCTCCTCCCTCTGGGTTGTTAAGACTTCCTCTTAAATACAATAATTAAATGTGGAACATAGCTGCTGGAGATATAATACTCTGTTTGGCAATACATTTAAATTAATATCGTGATCCCAGACAGGAGATGATTAAGGTTACTCTGCATCACCAAAGTCTTGGTCTTTTTTTATTATCCATATCAACACATGATAGCGATTGCATAACTATTAAACACACCCGACTCCTTCCCTGGTTTGCCTTCAGGCTGATTGAATTGAGAATCAGCATGGATGGGGCATTACACGGGCATCTATGACCCAAAGAAGTGGAAAGAAACAAAATGGGGGAGGGGGGAAATGCTAATGGAAAAAAATCAATTATGATTAAATTGGTGGACCGGATTCTGAAAGCACTGTCTTTGTGTGACATTTCATAATTTCCAGGCAACGCTGGAATATCTGTTCACGATCTTTTAACTTATGCAACTTCTCTTGGCATGTACGTTGGCATCTGCTAAACTGATAACAACACTGGAGATTCAGTCCACAAGAAATAAAACCCTGATGAACGGACAAAGAAGTAGTAATAGTAGCAAGAATTTGAAAATGTGCCCAGTCTTGTATTTTGGCAGCATTCATATGAGTAATTTTTATAGCGCACCTACCGTGGGCCAGGCACTATGCTAGGTACTGGAGGTACAAGTAGGGAACAAGGCAAGGTCCCTGATATCATGAAGCTGACATTTGGAGCAGAACACACAAAGAAAATAAGTAAACAAGGTAATTTTAGGTACTGAACTAGGATGAAAATAAAATGGTGCCTGGGCAGCTCAGTTGGTTAAGCATCCAACTCTTGATTTGGGCTCAAGTCATGATCTCACAGTTCGTGGGATCAAGCTCTGTGTCTTGGGACTTGGGACTCTCTCTCCCTCCCTCTCTCTTCTGCCACCTACCCCACTCACCTACACACGTGTGCATGCTCTCTCTCTCCCTCTCTCTCAAAATAAATAAACATTAAAAAAGAAAAGAAGTGTATATGAAAAATGGTTCCCCCAAAAGAAAAATCAAGGTGCTACTGCCCCAAAATGAGGCGATTTTAGGCAGGTAAAATTTATAGATGATTTTTCAGTACTGCAATTAAATTAAGGTGCCCAGCTAACTAATCTCTGAATTTCTTTCTAGTGCCAAGATGTTATAAATTCATTCACTCATCTGGCATTACACATTGAGCACATACTATGTGGCAGACCCCACTACAGGCCCTGAAAACAGAACAATGAACAAAATAGATGAAATTGAAGAATGTATATCATATATGGTACATACATGTTGAAATAAAGTAAACCTTCTAGTTTACATAGAACTGACAACTATATGACTTAAGATCATGTTTGTATCTATAAACGAGCTCTTAAGGACAGAAGCAAGAATTTTCAGGACATTATATGAAAATTTCTGTAACCATATGCATGTATGTAACAGTGGTAAGTAAAAAATAGATAAATAAATACATGTTTTAAAGAAACATACCAGAATCTGAACCCAGCCACCTCCAAGCTGATTAGAGAACAAAAATGTTCACAAGGAACAATTTTTAAAAACATGTTGTGCAATGTCTTTGTTGGCTATTATCAAAGAATTGTTTGATGACCTTCTTTGACTTTGAATACAAGTGCTAAAATCTTCTAAGTAATACCTCTGAAGAATGAGGTGCTCCCTCCATTCCCTGTTATTGCTCAATAAATGAGGTCAAACACCACATGCGGCCCTTATACAACTTCCAATTCATGGGCTTTTGACAAGTCAATATTTTGATAAAAATGTTAAGAACACCTGAATATTCCAAAGAGATCCTTTGGATTAGCGGTAAGGCATCAAACTAAACTAGTACTATACCAATACCTAATCCTATCCTTCACGTCTTTAGGTCCATTTCAGAGAAATGATGAGTAAAGATGTATTTGTGATCAGTTATTGTGTCCAAAATATCCAACAGTATTTTAAGACATATTAATCTGATAAGTTTCATTGTATAACTTTAAGAAAACCCCTAAGTTTTCCTGATCCTCTGTTTCATTATTTGTAAAAGGCAAAGAATGGACTGAGTATAATCTCTATGAAGTAATATATGCATATATATGCATATATATTCATATGCCTCTGTACTTACACACACACACAGCCAATCTCTATATCCCTAGCACCAAGCCCCAGTATTAAATCAATAAAGACTCATTCAGTGAGCAAACCATTTAAGGAGTAATCAATTATTCCCCAAACTGCAAATCCATGTTCTCACTCTCAACTTACTGGAGGCAGAGAGAGAGAGAGAGAGAGAGAGAGAGAGAGAGAGAGAGAGAGCGAGCGAGAGAGAGGGAGAGAGGGAGGGAGGGAGGGAGGGAGGGAGGGAGAGAATAAGGACAGTGGAATGAATTTTTCATAAAACTAACACTTCATTTGATTCACCAACTGTATTTTATTTTCAGAAGTATTTCTTACCTATATTTTTGGTGTTAAAATGCCTGTATCACTTGTGAAATGATGGTGGTAGTATTTTATAGTTACTTTTTACAAAATGTCCTTTCTTGGCAAAAGTGGAAGTTAGTATACTATGTCGATCCCCCAGTTCTCCAATTTCCTTAAAAATTTTAACCATCTTTGAAACCAGTAGTGTGCAGCACCAAAGGCAAGAATGATTCCTGAAGTTCTCTCAAGCTCCAGCGTTCTAGGAGATAAACTTTTCTGGCTGGGTGTTTTGAACCATAGAATTGCATCAGGAAGTGATTCAGCACCATGGACAGATCCCCAAATGTTGGGGGGGCCCATCTTGGGGGACAAAGAGCTGGATTTGAGTAGAATACAGTACAGTCTATGCTTTGAGCATGGTCGTCTTCATGGGAGCACACAACTTCAGGTCTAATACCTAAATTAATGAGTGTAAGTCTCCATTGAATAAAATATTCAGATTATGATTACACTAAGTTTCATTAACTGCATTCTCAGAATAATGTGACGGGGTTTCCCTTTCAACTTGTAATTAACTTTATTGAGAATTCTTATTGGGGTTTTCAGGCAGCTTCCTAAAGCATTATAAATTATTTTAATATATGTATTATGCTATTAAACTATGTTGCTTAATTTTACATTGGCTGTTATTTTTTTTTCCTTTGGCTGTTATTTTTAAAAGAAGAAAAAATTCAACACTAATCTTGAAGAACAGTGAGCTGATTGAACTGAAAACAGTACTTTGAAAAGAATCTGTACTCAACTCCCGACATCAAATCCTGCAATTTCGGTCCTTCCATGTCAGATGTGACATTTTCATTTTCCTACCAAAAGCAGTGTGACCCTAACCAAACAAAATCTCCTTCTCCCGTCAGACAATTTGTATAAAACTAATCAAACCTGCAAGAAAGACCTATATTCTAAGACTCAGGGATCTCCCCTCAATCAAAGGTGAGGAACATCAGTACATGAAATTTTTCTGCTTTCTTTCCCTAAGATTCTTGGGAAGTTGTTAGGGCATATTTCTCTCAGAACAAAATATCAATTTGTCAGGAAAATGTCCTAATTTCTTCACTCCTCTGTGGCCACAAGTTTTTCAAGGAGGTCTCCTGCATGTACCCCCAGCCACACCTACCATGCTTCTATGCAATTTCCTGTTTACACCACTGTCTCATAAACTCCAAGAAGACAGTTCCTATTTTTTGTCTCAGTCATCTGTGTAACTCCGATTCCTAGCACAATGCCTATTTCATAGGATTTTTAATAAATATCAGTTAAATATTGATTAATTCAAAGGAAATAGTTATGACAAGAAATCAGACAAATTGGCTAAAGTCTGAGTCCTCCAAAACAGAAATGGTGACTTTATCCTAATTGGTCCATTTTCAAAGATTAGTGTAGTGTATATACAGAGATTGTTAGCAAAAAACAATAAATGAGAAGAAAGAGAAGAAGAGACGTAATTTGGAGCATCACCCCATGTAGGTCCTTGGGAAAAGCACAAGGAAGGTTACTGAATGGAGTACAAAGTTTAAAGCGAGACAGAGATGGGTTCATGTTTGAACCCACATATAGGATCTGAACTACTTACCAAACATTCTGTGGCCTTGGGCAGGCTACCTAAACTCTCTGAGCCATAGTCTTCTCAACTATAATATGTGGGTATAATATCTTTTTCCATTATTTCATGGGGTTATTATGAGAAGTAAAATGGATACATGTGACAAAACATTACTCTGTTTTGTCTATTACTCCCTTTATATCCACACAAGGTGTCAAAAACATAGTAGGCATGCTGCATCATTTAATCCTGACATATAAATAGAAACTCTCTCCCAAAGAAACTGTGTCCAAGAATAGGCTTCCCCTACGACGGAAGGAACAGAATTTGGCATCTTTTAAACCAAACCAGACACTGTGATGGGCACTTAGGCTTTCTTTACAAACAGTCCTACAGCCGGTTTGGAGCACTTTGGAAAAGCAATTCAAATCTAATTAGGCAATGCCATGTGGCCAGCATTAGGAGCAATTTTTGAAAACAGCCTAGGAGATGGCTTACAGAAAGTGGTAGTGTTTTTTTTTTTCCCCTTTTAAGGGCTCTGTTTCTTTGTTGCTCATGCACACACATACGCACCCTCATGAATACACAATCTCATTTTCTGGGTGGAAATACAAGACGCATTTAAGACCTACAGATTCCTAGGGGCCTGGTCTGCCACTGTAAATAAAATATTAAAACCAATATTCCTAACAGAACGAAAGCTCATGTGTTTCAACGGGAATAGAAGAAAAACGTAAGACAAGAACAAATGGCTAAGAATAGACAGCTGCTCCATCAGAAATATTTCCTTGGGAAGAAATTGACAGATTTTTCAGTTCTCATTGGCATCAAAAACATTAGTAGTAACACACACACACACACACACACACACACACACACACACCGTGTCACCAACTGACACACACAGAGGGCAAACATTTTCACTTTGAAATATCAACCGCACGATGAATTCATGGTGGTGCGTATCATCTCCCCCTCAGTAACGGACCACATTAGCACGAATGTTCACTCATTCCACAAATGATAAAAGAAATAGACAACACTGAGGTTACCGGCCACTATGCTGAGTTCACTTCAGTGTTAATGCACTTGATCCTCCCAAACAACCTTGTGTTATTCTCCTTTTATAGAACAGGAAACTGAGTTTCAGAAAATGAAATTAATTTGCCCAAGGTTACGTGGCCAGGAGGCAGCAGAGCAGATACCCAGGTCCATCTACCACCCGAGCCCATATCCCCTACTGCCTCACTGCACTATCTCAAAGACATATTGGACGTAGTTAGTAGGCACCAACCACACGTGAGAGACCCTTCTGTAACACTGAATACTTCAGGAGAAAACCAGAACTCTTGATCCAAAACCACACAAAAGTGAATCAAGCCATTGCACCGAACCTACAAATGTGTTCAGTTAATCCACTCAGACTCAACCCCTCACTCTAACTGCATCGCTTACTGACCCATGTGCCAAAGCCATAACGGTCAGAGATCTTCCGATGGAACAGTTTTAGTGTACCCTATCATGGAGGAGAAGGCTCACATTTCAGAAACAAGAGTGTTGCTGGTGATGGCTTCACTGAAAAGAGTTGGAGCCTCACAAGAGTGGGAATTGCCCAAATTCCCTCAAAACTCAAAGTCCCAAGGGTCCTACTAACGGGTTCCATTGACTAGAGATTCATCCATCCATGCATGTGTGTTTGTTCATTCAACAAATACCTAAGGCACACTGGACACTGTGTGATTTCACTGGAGACACAGGGGTGAGTAAAACAAACACAACTCCTGCCCCCACCCCAACAAACTTAATACGGCAATCTCTACCCTACTTGCAACCACGGCCTTCTTGGAGAACCGGCTCCACCACCGCCATGAGAGGGGCTGAAATACTCTGCACCCCACTCAGCTGATGAACGGGAGTCAGACAGCTGATCCAGGGGAAGCCAGGCCACTGGCTGGTCAGAGCGAATCCCACTTTTCTATCTCTGCATCATATGAACTAAAAGATACAGGAGATAAAGACAAAAGTGATGCTTTACTCACTTCACCTACTAAAGTCCTGAAGGTAGCCCTGATTCCTACCCTTCCTGAGCCTGGATACTCACGAGAAGATTCCCCACGTGTATCCAACAAAGTTCAGGCCATGTAGTCAGAGAGACGTGGGGATGAATCCTCGTTTCTCTATTAACTACAGACAAGTTCTTTCACTTTTCATTTTAGTGCGAATAGTTTCAAGTACACACAAAGATAGAATGGACTCCCATGTATTTGGCCACCAAATAATAACAATATTTAGTAGTGGTAGTATGCAATAGTAATATTTCCCCCCTTCTGTTTCACCTGCCATCCCCACCACTTTAGATTTTCCTGGCAATTTTTAAAGTAAAGCTCAGTCATCATGTTAGGTGAGTTCCTTAGTTTGTATGATCTGTTTTCTCCTCCATGAGACAAGAATGAGGAAACCCCATCCACAGGCTTTTTCATTCACTGCACAAAAGCGGATGGGTCTGCGGTGTGAGTCAGCCCGGTTCCCACCGTGGGGTGCCGCCGTGACAATACAAAGCACGTGCTCTCCTGCAGTTTACACTGCAGTCGAAGAGGCACGAAGGAGGAGGAAGACACTTTCAGAAGGAACAAGAGTCATGAAGAAAATAATGGGGGAAAGAGGAACACTGAGTAACTTGGGGGCCAAACGGAGACAAGGAAGTCCTCTCCAAAGAGGCAGCTTTGAGCGTACGATGTGAAAAGGTAGAGGCCCGGGAGCAGGGTTCTGTAGGCAGGGAGCACAGTAAGTGCAAAGATCCTGGGGCAGGGATGAGTAAGGCCGTTGAGAGTTGTTTTCGGTACAAAATGAGCTAATGCATCCAGAGCTTTAACACACAATGAGGGGCACAGAGCCAAGGGCTCTATAAAGGTTACTGCTCCCCCTAAGGAAGGACTCCTCACCAGACCCACACTGGAGTGTGTTTTGGAAACAGCTCTCTTGCCTACAGTCCCAGTGGATCTTTGGGTTCACTTCACATATTCTTCAACCATTTCAACTCCTGGGGCGGCGGGGGTGGGGGGGAAACTTCCCCCTTCTCTAAGTTCCTGTACCCAAAGAGGAGGTCATGTAGTCTAGTGGTTACAATACAGACCTTGGGGTCTGACTGGCCCGGTTTAAATCCCAGCTCCACCATTTCATAGCTGTAGGAACTCTGGAGAAGTCATCTCACCTCTCTGAGCTCCAGTTTCCCCACCTTTATGATGGTGGAAATAACAGTACCAACCTATTTAATAAGGTTTTCAACGTTCAATGTGGAGGGGAGGGGAGTTATAATGCTGTCTATATAAGTTACTATTAATATTTCACTGTCTTACACATTTTTTACTCTTAAATACCTGCCCTCATTAGGAGATTCCCCCAATGTTTAAAAGATATTGGGGGAGGGGTGCCTGGATGGCTCAGTTAGTTGAGTGTCTGCCTTCAGCTCAGGTCATGATCTCACGGTTCATGGGTTCGAGCCCCGCGTCAGGCTCTGTGCTGACAGCTAGCTCAGAGCCTGGAACCTGCTTCAGATTCCATATCTCCCTCTCTCTCTGACCCTCCCCTGCTCGCCCTGTCTCTGTCTCTCCAAAATTAAAAAAATATATATCCCTGCCAGGGTCTCCAAAATCAAGTGCAGGACATTTGGGTGTCTTGGTAAATTTGGGAAATTAATGGAAATCCACCTGGCCCTAGATAAGAGCTATACAATATCTTCAGAGGCTAAATCATGGATCTGCATTTCATCTGGCTCCTTGCAAACCCGCTGGGAAGTGGTCCTGGAGGTGGGGGTGGTGGGGAGGTGGCCAGAGGAGAGCGGAGGCTGGATTGGGATACTGGTCTTTCTGACGGGCTCTGTGTCTGGAAACATCAAGCCAGCATTTCTCCTCCGTTTGGCGTGAGATCTCACCTGCTAGGTAAACACTGTGACATCAGCCCAATTCCAAAAAGGAGCTTCATGTTTGGGTCAAATGCCCAGAGGGGACCCTGTCCCATGAGCCTATGTGAGAGCACAGTCAGGACATCAACTGGTTCTACGCCGACACTGACCAGGTGAATAATTTTACGTGGATGCTTTTATAGACCCTGGGAGACACGTTCTTTCCTGTGGCAATAAAGGCTTTGCAATTGCCGCCGACTTATTTAGTGTTGTTTTTGGTCTTCACCACATCATTAAACAATACTGCACAACCAAAATTCTACCATCAAGCTGGCTGCACAACATACAATGTCGTATCCTGGAACAGAAGAGGGACATGAGAAGAGGAACTAGTGAAATCCGAACACTACCCACAGCTTAGCTAAAAGTAACATACTAATGTAGATGTCTTCATGCAGACTGGTTATACCACAGTAATGCAAGATGTTAACATTAGGGGGAAGTGGGTGAGGAGTATATAGAACTCTGGGTGTCATTTCTGCAAATTATCTGTAAATATAAAATTATTCCAAAATTAAAATTATAT
The DNA here is from genome assembly GCA_004023845.1 of Helogale parvula. Lineage (NCBI taxonomy): Eukaryota > Metazoa > Chordata > Mammalia > Carnivora > Herpestidae > Helogale > Helogale parvula. The sequence continues at coordinate 443,178 of PJEM01000176.1, forward strand.
ATATACACATAGAGATGTATATATTTTTTAAGTGTGCTGTTAACACAAATGAGCTAAGAAACATCCGTCTGGGCTCTCTCCTTGTACCCCAGGCCTTTCTTTCACTCACATCTCTCATTTCTTTTTAGTGTTCATTTTGAGAGATAGAGACAGAGTGTGAGTGGGGGAGAGGCAGAGAGAGAGAGAGAGGGAGACACAGAATCCGAAGCAGGGTTCAGGCTCCGCGCTGTCGGCACTGAGCCCGACGTGAGGCTTGAACTCACGAACCATGAGATCACGACCGGAACTGAAGTCGGAGGCTTAACGGACTGAGCCGCCCAGGCGCCCCTCGCATCTCCCATCCTGAAGACAAGAGGGAGCCTACGTCTACTCTGCACTCCCGAAAAGCATGCGGAGCGTCCCTGGAAGGCTGGAGGACGGGGTGGGGGAGACAGAAGCACGTTCATACCACTTGAGGACAAAATGTGCCTTCAAAAGCAAACTATAATTATACAGAAGCCGAGGAGCGTTTGCGAAAAATCACTATCTCATCTGAATCTACATCCTGTTCATCAAAGAGGTCGAGGCCCTTTTGATTATCAGACTAAATATTTTTAGGCAATATCACTGAATGCCTGGAAAGAAGATGAACAGCATCAGCTGAAGAAAAATTCATCTTCAGATAAAAAGGCAAAGCTTGCATCTCCCAGGGAAAATCAACCCCAAGAAATTTATAAAGGGAAGTTGACGACACTTCCCCACGATGAAGCTTTCTCCCCCGACCACCCCGGTGTGCCTCTACCCCAGTCTGTGTCCACTCGCTTCCTTCTAAAAATCCAGATGTCTGCAGACTTTTGTTTCTCTTAGCTTGACCAAAGCATAGAGGGAAGACAAGAAAAAGTCTAGCATTAGTATTAAGATGAGGAAAGAGGGGCGCCTGGGGGCTCAGTCAGCGAGGTGTCTGACTCCAGCTCAGGTCATGATCTCTTGGTTCGTGAGTTCGAGCCCCGCGTCAGGGCCTGTGCTGAGAGCTCAGAGCCTGGAGCCTGCTTCAGATTGTGTCTCCCTCTCTCTCTGCCCCTCCCCTGCTCGTGGGCACTCACATGCTCTCTCTCTCTCTCTTAAAAACAAATAAGCATTTTTAAAAAAGATGAGGAAAGAGAAATAGAGGAGATGAGGATTCTCTGAAAGCTATGTTGAATGGATCACTGAATAGAGATGAAAATGACATTCAGGTTTGGGTTATCGAATTTCCAGTCAAATCTGGTAACTTGAATGTTTAGTGAAGAGCACCCCAACAACAGCATGAGGTGCCCCACATTAGTATATCACAAATGGATGCATCTTTCTTTCCATTTTCGGTAATGGTAAATCTTCGTTGCTCACAATGTCCAGAGAAGGGTTCAATTACCAGTAGGTGCATTCTAATTCTGGCACCAAGAGCTGGACTAACTTCTTAGTTGGAATGGATTCCTTCTCTCTTAGTTCTCTATAGGTTAAATGAGCTCTGGTGACTTCCTGGCCTCTTGAACCCCCCAATAACTGATTCATTTCAATCATTTAGGCCTATGCTTTCAATGAACTCCCCAAATCATTCCCTCTTCCAAACATGTAAAATTTCCCTGTATCTACAATATGTAAATAGCTCTTATGAATCAATAAAAAGATAAAATCACTACAAGGAAGACTCTCTTTACTACCTACTACTAAACTAATTATAAAAATTAAACTGATTAAGGGGCTCCTGGGTGGCTCAATTAGTTCAGTGTCTCACTATTGGTTTCTGCTCAGGTCATGATCTCACATTTTGTGAGTTTGAGTCCCACATCAGGCTCCATGCTGACAGTGTGGAGCCTGCAAGGGATTCTCTCCTTACCTCCCTCCTTCCCTCCCTCCTTCTCTCTCTCTCTCTCTCTCTGCCCCTCCCCTGCTTGTTCTGTCTCTCTCTCAAAAATAAATAAATTAAAAAACTTTTTAAAACAAAATTAAATTGATTAATATAAATCTGTGGAAGAGCTATATATTTATCTTTCCAGAAATTTCCAAAAATTCTAGGAAATAAGGACTGGATCAACCCACCAGAAGTACAGGAAATTAACATCTTGTAAGAATACAGAAAGGGATGCCTGGGTGGCTCAGTCAGTTAAGCATCTGACTTCAGCTATGGTCATGATCTCACAGTCCATGGGTTCGAGTCCCGCATCAGGCTCTGTGCTGACAGCTCAGAGCCTGGAGCCTGCTTCAGATTCTGTCTCCCTCTCTCTCTGCCCCTCCCCCACTCGCTCTCTGCTCTTTCAAAAAATAAAATAAAGACATTTAAAAAATATCAAAAAAAAGAATGCATAAAGTATTTGTGTCCACCTGCAATTCTCTTGTCATCCCCCAGGAATGCTCTTGCATACATCTACCCAGTAGAATATCACAAGACATTTGTTAATTGGTACAAATATCTCTGATTACGGAGACTCAGACATAGACCAAAACCAAGAATCATAATAAGCCAAGTTAGTCTGTCACAAGAGACTTCTGGCTTGTGGCCCGGACACCCATCTCTGAGCAGTAATTTGCTTTCAGTATAACTTTACAGAGAAGTCCCTTATTTAAACAAGATTCATTTATGCTCCTTGCCCTTTGGCCTGATGCAAGGATGAAACATGGGTGACTTGAATGAGTTCGTTATTCTATTTGAATGTTGATTCAAAAATCATCTTAAAGCTTCTAACTTCAAATGAGAAACTTGTTAACGGTCCCCCATGGATAGCCACGCACTCAACACCATGTCACCTGTGTCTACGCCATGAGCACATGCTTTCGCCTGTGACGTCCGGAACCAACATACAACCAGGTTCCACTCCTTTCCCAGCGACATCCGACAGGGAATGTGCTCCTTTCCATCAGAGCCGGAACGGGCCTCAGCAACGGCCGTTTCAGAGTTGGCGCAATTTACCGTATCTTTCGGGGCTGTGAGATTTGGTCGTAAAATTTCCAATTGCTGATGTATTTCGCTCTAAAATGTGGCCATTCCTCATGCCGTTCTACGGCCTGATTCATAAATAAATAATGCCAAATCACTGAATACAATACAACCTAAGACTTTCTATTTGGTAGCCTGTTTCCAAACCATGTAAACATTGACTTGATAAATATGTGGCAACATTTCCAAGGCTGTGAAAAATTACCACAAGGCAGGATCGGAGAACCCACATCACCTGTGTCAAATGCCGCAGATTTATTCCTCTACCCATCAAGCATAAAAATTTGTAGCCAGAGAGTCCAAAACGATGATTCAGCAAATAAAATAGCAATGGAATTCTTGTAATACGGCTTCAGCAAAGGCGACCCGGACTTTAAAACGTAAGAACCTCCGGCCACAACTAAATGCATCCTTTAAACTGTCTGCCTTGTGTTATTTTAAACCGAACCCGCCACTTTATTTCAACATGGGGGTCACGTGAAAACATAAGTGCAAGGAATAAGCACCCCAAGCCAACATAACCACAACTCAACACCCCACACGCAAACACACGCGTACGCACACAGAGTCATACTACTATCTGTTCAGTGAAAACAGCATGAAACCTAAAGGTCACAACCGGTCCACCTCAAGAAGCAGACAAATGGACCATTGGTTAACCGATTTCCCACTCAAGATGAATGAATAAAATGGGTTCTTGCCAAATAGATGAACTACTTAAAATAAAACAACCAAGTAACCCATTGGTTAACTAACTACCCATGATGAGCCAACCCAGAGGGCCATTAGTTAACAGAAGAACCAACCTTACGAAACCAACCACAAGGATCATTCTTTTTTAACAGAGATACCAACCAAGTGAAAGCCGATGACGCCCAACACAGCTAGCTTCGTCTCGGAGAGACGAAAGAAAACTTCTAACGGGTCAACAAACACAAAATCTCTTAGTGAACTGAAACACACCCGATGAAATGTGGACACAGGACTGCTACCTGTGTCACCAGAGGGGCTGGACACGGACCGCACAGCTATACTTACGAAGATTATTTATGGGAGCTCTGGTATCCATGTTTTCGTAATGCTGGACATGAACCACAATGTTGAGGTCCCTCTCCATGTGGTCAGTGGTGCAGTGGCCCTGTGGCCTCATGACATCTGCAAGGGCCCTGAAAGGAGAGAGAATTTAAATCTGTTCATTCCAAACACAATGATCGGCACCTGCTATGTTCTGAGCACTGCGCTTTGGAGGACAAGGCCCCTTACTCCACGGAGCTGCTGGCTCGTTAGAGGTGGGAGGGAGAGAAAGACATCAGTAAGTTAAAAAGATCACTGCAATTACAGATTACGTAAGGACTTCATGCAAAACAGTCCACACGTTGCTCACAATAGCTGTGTAATTAGCAGCAACACCCACCTTGCAGAGTTGTGGAGAGGATTTAATGATGAATATATGTAATGCGTCTGCACCCCGTAAACTTAGTCCCCCCTCACAGCTAACGCCTGATACCACGCTCCACGTGCAGCAATGGCCCATCATTAGCAATCACGTTACACTAATCATGTTACGTGCCTTAATTCAACTAAACAGCTTACAAACACCTTATGAGGTTTATTACTCTTTCTTTGCAGATGAGCAAAGTCTCAGAGAGGCAAATTAACCTGCTGAAAGTCACACAGCCAGTTGTGCAGGACTTTGAACAAGAGTCCGTTTTCACAGCTCCATACACTGAGTGCGCTGGGTTTCCTGTAGCTAGCGAGGATTTGGGGGAATCCATCCACACCCCCAGGCTGGTGCCCCTCTTAGTCAGTCGCTGGGATGGAGGGCAAGCTTACAACCTGAGTCACCAACTAGGTTTTGTCATCATGTTTCATCTCCTTGATACTCATCTAAGGGTCAATATTCTTTTTACTATCATTTGACAAATAAGAAAACAAGCTGAGAGGTGTTGAGTGACCGTATTAGTTTCTCACAGCTGCTGTAACAAAGTATCCCAAACTAAGTGGCTTCGAACCACAGAAAGGTACTGTGTCAAAGTTCTGGAAGCCAGAAGTCTGAAATCAAGATATTAGGGGACTCCTCCCTTGCCTCTTCCTGGCTTCTGGTGGCTGCTGGAAATCTCTGCCACTTGCTAGCTTGCAGCAGCCTCACCCAGCTCTTCATCTTCACCTGGTGTGTCTCCCGAAGTCTCTGTCTTCCCACGAAGATCCGCTTTTAAGGACACCAGGCATACTGGGTGAGGGGCACACCCTCCTCCAGGACAACCACACCTCACGTTACTACATCTGCAAAATCCTTTATCTAAATAAAGTCCCATTCTGAGGACCACGAGACTAGGCCTTTAAAGAAGATTCTGTTATGGGGCGAGGGTACAGAATTCAACCTCAACAGTGACCTTCGCAATTCAATGTAAACTTGGTCAACCAGCTCAGTGTTTGCACAGAGAGCAGAACAGAGGTTAAGTGTCACACAGATATCACATCTACGGTCAGACCTCACCACCACATTTCCTCCTCTTCAACTACGCTTTACCGTGTCATTACTGAGATAAGATTATCCTTGAACAATATATATGATTGACTGTAGGTATAATTGCGGAGGCGTGCATCTTTGACACGAGGAGTGTTTTGACACCAAACCTCATTGTTTCTTCCTCTGCACATGAGAGCCAGCCAAATGGCTAATGTGAATCTCCTTTACCCAGTGGTTTCATGGTGAAGCGGAAGAATATCAGCCCTGCTTATCCAGGCCCCTAAATGGCCACCACCTCCGTGCCTCCGAACACAATACAGCAATAGTCACCTCATCCACGCCTCCTCCTGGACCAGGGAGGGCTTCTCAGGGCACATGCCCACCGGTGATCCCGCCGTGGATTAGGATACATCCACATGCTCTTAACAAACCAGAACCCTCTGAGTCCACATCGAGGGAGACAGAGAAGGAAGGGGCGCTATTTGAGAGAGGCCAGCCTGCCTGCTGACATTTACCCCCTCCCCCCCATAGCACCGATTCTCAAATAGTATCTGCCAACCACCGGCAACAGCATCACCCGGGAGCACGTTAAAAGGCAAATTTTCAGATCCACCCAGACCTACTGACACAGAAACTCCGGGGGGGGGGGGGCACCTATGTTTCCAGGTGCATGTTCAAGTCTGAGACTCTGTTAGGCTCACAGAGGCCCCAAGCTGGACTGAGTGGTTGCTCAGGGGGCAATGAGACAGTGGCCCAAAAACCAGAGCGGGTGACAAGGGTCAGATGTGAAATACGGATAACGCAGCAAGAGTCCGTGTGAATTAGAGGAAAAGACGGAGTGCGCCGAGACACAAGAGAGGAACCACAGATCCCGTTCATTCGTTCATTCACTCAACAAACAGTCACCGCCTACTATGTGCCGGGCACTAGCCAAAGCTCTGGGAACACAGACAGTGTGCAAGATGCACAAGATCACTGTCTCCCCAGAGCTTGGATTCTAGGGGACAGGATAAAAAATACATGCATGTTAAATAAATTTAAAAGTGTAATGTGATCAAGAGACACAGGCGCATAGCAGCATCATTCACAACAGCCCACGTGGAAACAACCCAAAGTAGCTAATGAATGGACACAGAATGTGTGATACGCAGTGGCATGTGATTCGGCCATGAAAGGGAAGGAAGCACTGACACCTGCTCCAACATAGACAACATGGACGGAACCTGGACACTTGAGGCTCCTGTCAAGGACCCAAAAACCCACAGGGTTTTCCATCAAGTGTTCAAAATAGGCTAATCCATAGAGACAGAAAGTAGACCAGGGGTGGCCAGGGGCTGGAGACAGAGAGGACTGGGGAGTGGCTGGGGAATGTATATGGACTTCCAATCACGAAAATGTTCTGGAATCAGATAGTAGTGAAAGTTGCTCGACTTTGCGAATATGACTAAAACCACTTAATTGTACACTTTTCCGAAATTCTAAAGAGAGAGAGAGAGAGAGAAGGTGATCAGGAGAAGCTTCCCTGAGGAGTTGACATTTGAGCTGAGCCCTGAATGGTTAGGAGGAGTTGGTGTGTAAAGATGAAGGAAAGAACCTTTCTGGCAGTAGGAGCAGCAAGTGCAAAGGACCTGGGGCAGGAAAGAGTTCAGATATTTGAGGTACAAGCCAAAAGGCCAATGAAGCTGGAGAGTAGCCAAAAAGGAAGAGAGCATTCAAGGTGAGAATTATCCTACCCACTTTATGGAGCAAAAGCACTGTTCAAGGTCACCCAGTGCATCTCTGCAGGGGCTGAAATATAAACCAGAGGGTCTCTGAAATCCAAGTTCAGCCTCCTTCCTCACTCTGTGCTGTAAGCAGAGTCTGAAACTCAAGGGGGCTGCAGGAAAGGGAACGTTGGGGAGAAAGCAGGCCCTCCAAACCTGGTTTGCCTTTTTCACTTCTAAACAGGTTCTTCATCAAGAGCTTCAGGGGGGTGTCTGGACCCCTCCAGAATTGAATGGAAATTTCGCTTGTGCATTTTTCTCAAGCAAGAAGCCATAGCTTTCACCAGATTCTCTAAGGAGTCCCCCAGAATTCCAAAATATTTGAGCTTTCAAGAGGTTAGCAAAGTAAGCTATCAGGACAGCTACCACGAACTTGGTCAGCACTGCTATGTGCAGATCCCTGGATTTTCCAGAGGGCTGAAATTCCTGAAAATCCAGCCCAAAAGCCAAGGACGCCTTTCCCCAAGGCAGCCCTTCCCAGGGCGTGCAATGGAGATGAGATGTCTTAAGAAGCCTCCATATCCTGGAAAAGCAGTCTTCAAAGTAGAGTCCACTCACTGTGCGGACCACATAAAACGATTCGGCATAAGGGCAGGAAATCCAAAAACTCCGGTGTATGCTCTTTAGCCGTTAAAGCGAGGGATCAATACAATATGTGTATGGATGCAGGCACCCCCGCCGGAAATGCCCACGTCAGACAGCGAGAATCAGGAAGCTCAGACCAAGAACAGTGACTGGCAGCGGCACCATTGCTGGAGCACATTCCCCATATTAGAGCCATGTGCCCCCCTAAAGGAGATAAGCAGATCAATTGTCTAGGTTTAAAGAGACTAATCCTCACTAAACAGGCAGCGGCTTCAAAATATCCCCCGTAACAAAACCACAGGCTGAAGAAAAATGGAGGCGACTCTCTCCTCTTCAACAGCTCGCTCGTCACAAGGTTAAAAACAATGATCAAAGCAAAGTCAGCCAAAAATAATCAAAACTCTCGTGAAAAATATTCAACATATGGATTGCTTATTAGCGATGTTTCATCCCCAAGAGTCCTGCTTTGACGTTAGCTGATGATTGCAAGACATCCCTGAGCTTACTGACAAATTTTAAAATATTTACCGCGCCTTCAGCTCCGTTTAAAATGTTTTTTATGGATGCTTTATAACGTACCTAATAACTATTCTGGTACATGCACATACTCATCAGTACAACAGATGTGTATGGGTTAAGGTACATACTAAAAAACATGTTAAAACACGTGTCCAAAAAGCTTCATAAATAAGACAATGGAAATCACCAACTATGTGATATAAACCAAATTCCCAAGGATTGGCCATCTATTTGTGGCACAGTTTGGATGCTTCTCAAACGACGTGCATTACACTACCTAGGGGGTCTTGTTAAATGCAGATTCTATTTCAGTAAGTCTGTGGCAAGGCATGAGATTCTTCTGCTCAAACTCCCAGGTAATGAAAATGAGGCCGGTCCACAGGATACACTCTGAGTGGTAGGTTCCTAAAAGAACTATAATGGTAAAGTTTAAGCGTCCACTTGGCAGGGCCACAGGGTGCCCAAATATTTGGTCAAATCTCATTCTGGATGCGTCTGAGAATGTGCGTGTGGATGAGATGAACATTGACATTGAACAGACTGAGTGAAACAGATTGCCCTCCATCATTTGGTTGGGCCTCGTCTAATCAGTTGAGGGCATGCACAAAACAAAAGGCCGACCCTCTCCTGAGGAAAAGGGAATTTTCCTCCCTGACAGCCTTAAAACTGGCATGTCAGGTCTGCAGACTTCAGACTTTCTAATGACAAATCCACATAATGTATGTATCTCTCTCTCTCTCTCTATATATATATATACACACATATATTTCTGTTTATACACATATATGTATCTATATATCCATATCTCTATGTATACACCTATACTATAGGTTCTGTTTCTCTGGGAAACCCTAATATAGGTACCTTACTAAAGAGACTATACTTCTCCTTGTCCCATTTCAGATTATGTTGAAACATTGTCATTTTTGTGGTCAAAGATGACTGAATGTTAGCAATGTCATAAGGTTCAATTTAATGTCAATTTCCTTCCAGCTGTACTTGTGTGTTACTTGTCTCGGGCCATTTGACCGCTAGCTCTTCGAGCGCAGGGATTGTGTCTGTACTGTCATTATTCTCTTACAGCTCTCAAAACAGTGCTCGGTATGCCATAGGTACTCAATAAATACCTATTAAATGAATATATGAATGTGTGAATGAAGGAATGAATAAAAAAAGAGATACTTTCTTTTGTAAACTATGATGTCAGACACCCAAATTCCTCTGTGCCAGACACTGTTCCAGGCACTGAGGCTATGACAGAAGAGATTTGGTGTCCCCGCACTCCTTACTGTGGACAGTAATGCAAAGAGACAGATAATGAACTAGCAAACTGGTAAATTAACAAGTTAATTTTAGGCTCTAATGTGAAATGAAGAGAGTAACACCAAGCGATGGGCTGGAGGGGGCGGGCAGTGGTAACAGCCTAGGTCATCAGGGATGGCTTCTCAGAGAAAGCGACATTTGAGCTGAGATCTCAATGGCAAGGAAGCCAGCATGTGAGGTCCGACGGAGGAGAACTCGAGCCAAGCCAACACAACAGCTCCAAGATAGCAATGAACTTGACATGTTTGAGGAACAAAAAGAGAATACGGTGTTCCTTCACTTTCCAATTATGGTAAGCAAATAAAAGACCCCAACATCCCAAACAGAGCTCAGCACCTCCGCATCTTGCTTTCAAAGCTTCCAGGAGTCCCAAGGTCGAAACTATGTTCTGACATTTAAACACTTGAATAGGATTCCTGAGCACTTCCTCTTGTACCCAGAGCATCTTTTATTTTTTCAAGAACGCAAGAGCCAGGGGCATGAGGGAACTTTCTGGAGTGGTGGTTACACAGATATAGGCCAAGCTCCTCAAACTGCACTTCAACTTCAAATGGGTGCCTTTGATTGTGTAAATTACACCCCACTGAAGGCGGCTGCTAAAATGCAGACTCCATTGTCCAGAGAAATAACCAGCCATGAGAAAGAATTTATAAAGACTTCTCCATGGCCAACAAGATACACCTGCAAGGGTTCCTCCAACCTGGGGAGCTAGTCAAAGCCAAAGGGTGACCACAGATGTGCACGAGAAAGGGGAAGCAGGAAGAAGAGAGAAAAGACAAATGAAGGGAAGGCATTTATCGCTCGATGCCACTTCTTTAAAAGGGACTCCATCTCTTCTGAAGCATGTCTGAAACACACGCAGGACACTGCACTATGTAATTTGCCACTTGGATTTCTGATTCTGTCGGAAGGTGGGCAAAATAATGGCAAGTGTTCCCTACTGGCTTCAAGTGTAAGGCGCTTCAAACATGCATTCCTGCCCCCAAGGTCATGTCTCATCAATGTCTCCTCCAAGGGCGCTGACATTGGAGGATCAAGACATCCCTGGTCTTGATCTTGCGATGGCTCCTTGAACTGGCCCCGCTGCGTGTGTTGTCATTTGCAAAAGAGAAAGCACTTCTGTGTGATCTGAGAACATAGAAGCCCTGCACGTGTCCGCTCAAAGGCCGTGCAGCCTAGTGGTCAAGGACCTGCGCTCTGGCCTCAGACTATCTGGGTTTGAAATCGGACCCCTCCACTCCCCCAGGGTTTTGTTCATCCTCACCGAAAATAATCTGTGCCTCTTAAAAGGCACACTGTCATCAGGCCTGCTTCGCTGGGGCAGGACCTGAATTTAAATGAGAATTTACACCCAAGCTCATGGCAAAATGGCAGGCTGGGTGCACCTGGGTGGCTCAGTTGGTTAAGCGTCCAGCTTCGGCTCAGATCATGATCTCACGGTTCATGGGTTCGAGCCCCGCATCGGGCTCTGTGCTGACAGCTCAGAGCCTGGGGCCTGCTTCAGATTCTGTATCTCTCTCTCTCTGACCCTCCCCTGCTCATGCTGTCTCTCTGTCTCTCAAGAATAAATTTAAAAAACATAAAAAATAAAAAATTTTAAAAATGGCAGACTGGACAAGGGTTCTTTAATATCACCCAGGCCAACACATTGCAAGGCGTTCGATGTGGCCATACTTGGGTCTTCTCTCCCATTCTGAGCCTGTGACCCTCTGCGGCTTAACTTTGAAAGATTTAGGAGACTGATCAATGTCACACAACTGGAAACATGTAGGAGAGCAAGGGCTAGGTACTGAGTTTCAGACTACAACGTTTGCCCCATTGGCAGCTAAGGGGTAGAAAATTCCAATAATAAGGGTGATGGCAAAGGGGTAAATGCTGCTGAGAAGTGACCATAAAGAGGCCCTGTGCTAAGAGTTTCCCAAGCCCAGTCTGGTGAAACCCTGCACAAGCCTAGGACATAGGGATCATCATGGTCTCATTTTATGGACAAGAATCTAAAACTCAGAGAGGTGAAGTAACTTTCCCAAGGTCACACAGCTCTTAAGCAGCCGGGCTGTATAGAATCTCAGGCCATCTGACTTGAGGTCGCTCTGACTGTGTCTCCAGGGGCTGCAGGGACCAGCACTAAGTGAACAGGGTGGGGGTGGAGACAGAGGCGAACCTGAGAGCCTCCTAAAGAGGGAAGTCACCAAGTGGTGGCAACCAACAGCTTCCCCGGGAAAATGCACGTCCAGTGTTGTCGGAACTACCCATTTCTCAGGAGAAGTCAGAAATCTGGATTTCTATGTGAAATCTCCTTGGTCCTAAGTTGGTTTTAAAACACAATACAGAACAGAGACTGAAGAAATTTCACAGCCAGATGCAGTGAGCCTTGACCGGATCCGAGTTTGGAAGTCTAAGCTCGAAAGGACATTTTTGGGCATGACCAGGAGGATGTTACCATGATTGGCTATTTGACGGTATTAAAGAGTTTCTGTCCTTCGGGAGGGTGACCCGGGGCCTGTGCTGTGTGGGGGAATGTCCTTGTTCTTAGGGGATCCACGCTGGAGTATTTAGGGATGAAATGCCATTTCTGCAATCTCTTTTCAAATATTTCAGCCAAGAAACACAGGAAAAAGAAAGGGAGAGAGAAAGTGAAAATACAGAGAACGTAGTAAAGCAAATATGACAAGACACTAAGAATTGTGTGGCCTAGATTAGGGACTCTCAACTGGGGGTGATTCTACCCCCGGATGACATGTGGCTAAGACGGAGGATATTTAACTGTCACAGCTGGGTTGTAAGGTGGGTGCAACTGGCACCTAGTGGGTGGAGTCAAAGCAAGCCGCCAGACACCCTAGGATGCACACAACAGCCCCCCTTCCAACCGTGAATGAACCGGCCCCAAAAGGAGTGGTACCAGGAGTGACAAACCCTAAAGACATTTTTATCCTTCTTTCAAGGATTTTTTGTACGTGTAAAATGTTTCACAGTAAAAAAAAAAAAAAAAAGAGAAAAACTTTAAAATAACAATAAGAATACATAAATAGCAATACCTTGCAGACCAAATAAAACGCGTCTGAGTGGTTGGGTAAACACAGCCGGCCACTGTGTGGGGTCCCTTGTTCCGAGGCCTCGTGGCTGGTGAATGAGGGTCTCTGAAGTTCTTCTGATACTGTGGGCAAGACCCCTGCGGCCCCTGGAATTACTTTCTCCTGTTTTCAGGTCCCAGTCTGCCCAGAAGAAAGCAGGCCACATGCCCAGGACTCTGAATCTGAAAACCACCATCACGGGGCCCTCTTCTGGGGTACCACAAGTGCATGAGGCACTAGGAACAGCGGGTGATGTGGGGGTGCTTTCCGATGAAAGGAGAATGAACCCCTCATCTCAGTGGCCCGAACAGCCCAAGGCAAAATAAATTAAGGGGCTGTGGCCAAGACATTAATTTCACCCGGAAGCTCTTGTGTGGCTCGGTGTACCCCCCCCAGGTGCCCCCTGACCTTTGGCTGGGACTTGAAATGATTAACTGCATACACGGGGCAACATGCATTTTGGAGGGTCCTTGGGGCCGCCCCAGGCTCCACAAACACACAAAGAAGAACACACACCATCAAATGCCAAAAAGAGAGTGGCACTGGATTAATGCGTCCATCCCCATGACTATAAGACGGTCCCAAACTCAAGAACAGTCCTCCTTAAACGTGGAGACCACCTCTGACCAGCCATGCAGGGAGGCTCTCGCATGCGGATTTCTGGGGCTCATCCCAGACCTTTACAGACGGACCGGAATCTTTCCGGACAGAACAGAAGAATGTGCATTTTAGGAAGCACCCCCCACCCCCACCCCCACCCCCACCCAAATGCTCACTCAAACTTAAAACACAGTTGAAATCAGCTGGCTGGGGACTGCAGTTCTATAACCGCATGACCTTGGAGCGGCCGCCCAACCTGAGCTGTGATTTTCTCATCTATAAGTGGGAATTGATAGCACCTGTCTCCTAGGGCGGTCATGCTCACTAGAGGGCTTACACACACGTGCACACGGGTACACACACACGCGCGCACACACACCCCCCCTAGTACGGTGCCTGGCAAATGTTCCTTCCTTTTCCGTAATAGTGATTGGACACACACTGGAAAGCCTAGAGAGCTTTACAAAAGTACAGAGACTCAGCAACCCTAGAGATTCTGATTTAAATTGTCGAGGGCGGGGCCCTAGCAACAGGATTTTTTTTTTTAAAAAGCACTCCAGGTGGTTCTCAACATCGGCTGGGGGGGGGGTTGAAAACCACACGTGGAAACTGTCAATAAAAATCAACTATCCTTTCTCTTCAAGAGCACGTACTTCCACTGCATTCTGAAATTTCCCAAATGTGTAGCAGGTGAGCCTCGTGTCCAGGCTCTGTTATCAGAGGATTAGGTGCCCCGAGATTCCACCCCTAAGCAGCCCTCTCGTGGTCCCTGCAGAAGTGGATGCAGCCGACAAAGCTGGGGGAATTCTTTTTCTCCAGAGCTGCAAGGCGGCAAAGCAGAAATAGGAGTCCCTCCTGGGCCCTTAGGTCGGAGGTGGAGCGCTGTCTCAACTGGATACTCAGATCACACAGGGCCTGAAGATCACACATCACCTTCTCCCCGCACCGCTGGCCAAAGGGCCCTCCCACCCTTAGCTCTGCTCGCTGGTACCTTCCCACCTCCCCTTCTCCCTCCTTTCCTACCCTCCTCCACCCCCCACCCAAACACCCAGGAGGGCTCCTCTAAGAGCTGGTTTGCAAGGAAAAGGCTCAATGGATACTTCAGCAGAGGAATTAACCTGAATCTGCAAGGCAGCCTACCGATCCCAGGGTGACTCCCTCCCTACCAAGGAGATACCCGCTGGCTGCCGCAGTCCTGCCTCGGCACCCTTCCTTCACCTTAACACAGACCCCGAGAAGCTACAGGGACTGTCGGAGACAGCGGGGAAGTGAAACTCGGGCCTGTGGGGCTGGCGACAGGGCGGGGGAGGGGGAAGTGCAGGAGATGGGCGGGGCCAGCGTGTTGCTCTCTGTGGGTCTGAGCTTCCTGAATCCCCTCGAAGCTTACTTTTGCGCCTCAAGACCCCAAGACCCACACCTCCCTGCTGACCCAAACCAAGAGAAACTTCCTCACCTCTTGCCCCAAATCCCTCCCCTCTGGAAAAAAAAAATCATCGGATACTCTGCGTATAAATAGAAAATAATTACTAGTGAGGTGGTAATGTTCCTTCGCCTATTTTTGGTGGGTCTCTTTGTTCAGATTTTTTTAAGCAGGCGCCCGGAGCGCGTGCATCCACACGAGCACACAGGGGCCCCCGCCGGAGGTGTGGGGAGGGTGTGTGTCTGTGTGTAGTGGGGGGGACATGGCGACCCCCTTTGCCCACACTCGGCAAGAAGATCGAACTAGCTAGCGCCCAGCCATGCAGCTGTACCAAGACCGCCGGTAGCTCTTCAACCCAGCCCGCCCAGACCTCCCGCCAACCCAGGCCTCCGTCGGGGCTGGGGGCTGCGTCCTCCGCCTCCAAAGTTACTGGGTTATGAGAATCAATTTAGACACTTTTAAAAAAAGCAAAAGGCAAATAGCTCCATTAATCCCCAAATGCCTTCTCCCATCTGCTGCGACTTGCCTGCGCGGGGACTTGCATAATGAATAAGGCAACAGGGAAAGTTGACGAATTGGGGGGCGGGGGGGACCAGGAGGGCTCCCGCCCTAGGAGTCCGCGCCGACCCCTGCAAAAGACACAGCGGGTGGCCGAGACCTTGGCCACCAGCGGGGAGAGGTGGCCACAGCGGAAAGGGGCGAGGGGTCTGGGCGGCGGGGAGGCAACTGAGGTCCCAATTCCAGGGACCTGGCAGCTCTGGGAGAGAGAGGCGGCCGCTCCAGGCAAGGCTTTTGTTCTCGCCCTCCCTTCTCTCTCTCTCTCTCCACCTCCCTCGCCTCTTTTTCGCGAGCCTTACGAGTTGCAGGCGGCACACACTCCTTCCCTCCCTCCCTCACACACACGCGCGCGCGCGCGCGGGCTCACACACGCCCCCCTTCCCTTTCGGGCCGCCTGCCCTGTTTACCTAGAAGCTAGGATCTGGAATCCGAGGAGCAGACCCCCTCCCCAAAACCCAAGACTCCGGGCCACGGGCTCCCGGCAGTGTTTGTCTCGGATCCGTTTCAATCCTAGGCAGGAGCGGGCGAAGGGAGGGTGAAGGGGACGGAGACCACCCCCCACATACACACGCGCGCTCAAATCCACACCTGTGCGGAGCCCAGCGCCCCCTCTCCGCGCTCGAAGCCGAAGTTGGCTTCCCGGGCGACCTCCCCCAGCGGAGGCGCGGGGGGTGGGGGAAGCGCCATTGCCCGGGGAAAGGTGGAGAGGGAAGAGGAGGGAGAGCGGCGCCTGGAGGGGAGGCGGCGAGGGGGGGGGGGCGGGGGGAAAGGCAGCCCACCTGGACATGTGCTCCCTTTGGGGCCGGTGCGCTTTCTCCAGCCCCAGCTTGGTGAAGATGCCTACAAGCACCATGACGGCCACTACCCCGCAGATGATGTAAACGATCAGGTTGGTCTTGTCCTTGGTGGGGTCGTGCAGGGGGTCGTCCTTGCGCGCGGGGGGCTTGCCGGTGTTGAGCCACAGCGGAGTGTCGTAGTTGGTGCAGGTGCTCTGGTTCAGTCGCCGCTTCTTAAATGTGCAGCAGAACCGGAAGCCACAAGTCCCGCAGCAGAAGATGAAGTCGCCCGAGCTGCAGTTGAACGGCGGGTCCCACTGGCCCATGACATCGAAGTAGCCCCGGCAGAAGTCCGGCGTGGGCGCCCGGGTCGGGGGCGCGTCCGAGACCCCCGCGCCCTCGCCGGCCTCTCCGGAGGCGGCCCCGGAGCGGTTGCCCCCCGCCAGCACCAGCACGCCGCCCAGCTGCGCCAGCTGCCCGTGCCCCGCTCGCTCCTGCGCCCGGCACACGCGGGCGCACAGCTCGGTGAGGAAGCAGCCGAGGAGCAGCCGGAGGACGCGGCGCATCGTGTCTCCCAGCCCGGGCTCGGCCGCTCGGTCGCCGCTGGAGCCGCTGCAGCCGCCTCTCGAGGCGCGGCCGAAGCTGCCGAGGCTGCTGCCGGGGGCTGCGAGCCGCCGCGGGCCGCACATGCAGGGAGCGGCGCGGGGCGCTCGGTGGTCGGCAGCCACTGCGCTCGGCTCAGCCCGCGTTCGCCTCCAGCGCGCCGCGCGCCGAGGGGCCGGCCGGGGAGGAGCGCGCCTGGCCGGGCGGGGGGAGGATGAGCGGGGGCAAGCGCGGGGTGCTGGTCCGGCCGGCTACGGGGAGAGGCGGGGGCCGGAGAGCAGGGGAGAGTCGGTCTGTGCGCGCCTCGCCTCGGCCGGCGGCTCCGGACTCGCAGCCCTGCGCCCGTTCGCAGGATCCCTCTCACCTCTCCAGCTCGCCAAGTGCGCTGGAGAGAGCGAAGCAACACTTGTGGAATGAAGGGAGGGCAGGAGGAAAGGGGGAGGGGGAGGAGGGCGGGCAGAGGAGGGAAGGGGGGGTGGAACGGGCGCGAGCTCGAGAGGGGCGGGGGCGCGGAAGAGGTGACTCGGGCGGGCGGGAGCGAGTTGGGGGGCGTGCGGAGCCGAGCTAGGCTGGCGGGCGGGGAGGAGGGAGCTTCGGCAGCCACCGGGGCTGAAGGCACCGCTCGGGTTTCCCGGCAGGTGGAGGACGGCTGCGGGACCTCCCGCGCCCTCTCCGGGCGGGAGGCGCGGCTCAGACCTGTTCCGGGCGCAGAGGCGGCTCCGCCCGTGGCTTTTTCAGGCGTGCGTGCGTGCGCAAGAGCTGCGGCTCGAATCTGCCCTCCAGGGAAGGGGGGACTCGGAGGAGATAGGGACAGACTCTGTGGCTTCCACTCCAGGGCAGACTGGGGCACGGTCTGATCCGGATCGCCCCTGCATGGTGCATGGGGCCGCCTCGCCCTTCCCTTCCCCGGGCTGCGCCCTCCAGCCGGGCGCGCGTCCGGGATGGTTCTACTCCCTGGGACTTGCCGAGGATCAGGGCTGAGCTGGGAAGGCGGGGTGGCAAGCCACTCGCCCCGGGGTAAGCACCCCCGGGAGAGGGTCCTAGGATGAATTGAAGTCAAAGAAGCGCCGGGGGTGGGGAGAGGCAGCAGACAAGGCCGAGGCAGGGGCACGTCCCGGAAGGTCTTTCCTTGGGACTCTCCTAGGCCCCTGGACCTGCCACTTTGTCCCTCTACGACCTCGCGGCGTTCCCTGCGTTCCACAGGAGGGCACACCGCGGCGCCGCCTCTGCGCGCCCAGATCTGGTGCAGCGCAAGGCCTGGACACCTAACCTCACCCGCCCTCCCGCGCCCGGAGCCCGCGCGTGGGTCTCCGCAGACTGCTGGCCCCTATGCGAACGGAGCCCCCCAGACATCCTCACCCGGTGTGGCGCAGTCCGGCCTTGTTCCTCGGCTTCGTGCCTCCCGTCGCCCGTCAGGATTTCCAAATCTGCCCTCTCCACTCAGCCGATTCCAGCCATCCGTCGGCCCTCTCTCATTTCACCCACTTCTTTCCTCTGCTGGAATTTGACTCCAGTAGCCCCCAAAACAGGATTTGCACCAAAGCTGCTACACCGAATTTAGATCTCCACACGCCCCTGCGTTTTGTTTTTTTAATTACATTAACTAAGTATACACTTTGCAGGCGGCTGGGCGATCTGCAGGGAAATGATGGCTCCACCACCCCCACCCTCCATTGGGCTTCAGTCAGGGGCTTCTTGGGGTATTTTCAAAGCACCAAAAAGTTGGGCCACATGTCGAATGACGGTGCGTTCTCTTCAACGGAAAAAGCACGGTGGGGAGGGGGTTATTGGACTCTATTGCAAGTTTTCTCAGAATGACAGGGCACTTGGCTAGTTATGCCTTCTCTTGGAAGAATGTCACCTACTGTCTTCCCAAAGACTAGGATAGAATGACCCACTTCCAGCAAAAAAAGGAACCAGGCGGACACCGACCCAGCATACCCAGGAGTATGGCTGCCCTAGGAGACTCGTGGAATTACGGGCTGTATTAGGTTCCAAACCCACCTGGACAAGGCGTGAGGTGGTTTAGTCTGAATTCATCAGATCCATTGGAATGAGGTTCCCAAAATAGGGTCGTGTGGCATGTCTGTCGACCCACACCCACCACCAGTGTGTGAGCCTCTACAAACACAGGCATTGGTGTGTGAGAACTAATGATAGCTGACATTTACTCGATGCTTACAACATAGCCACTGAGCTTGTCTTTTCTAAAATCACCTCCTCACAGATGCTCAAAGCAGTGCCTCGCATCTCGCAGACAATCTGGGAATAGTTGCTAAACCACTTGAGTGACTGATCTCATTTAACTCTATCTCTAGGTGATGTTACCAGCCCCACACCACGGAGGGAGAGACTGAGGCCCAAAGCAATTAAATCAGTTGCTCACAGTAGCGCAGCCAGGAATGCTACACAGTTGGCATTTGACCCAAGGAATGTGACTCCTGGGTCTACGTTCTAACCATGGCAGGTAGTGCCTTCCTAAAATAGGCCGCCAGACTCCCTGTCCATCTGACACTGTATTACAGATTTGGATTTTGCCGGTCTGCACACATTGAAATGGTAAACTCTAGAGCAGAAAGGGGCCTTGACCCCGGCAGCGTCTCCCAGCACCTACAGCAGCAAGAAGCATGAGAAACACAGAAAATATTTACAGGCTGTTTGATTAACTTACTAAGCTCTCTTACGCAAGACCGTTGGTGTTAAACCGGGGAGGAATGGAATGCGTAGGACAGGGACAGACAATGGAGTTTCTGCTGTCGAGACCACGCAGAGGGATTGGGATATTTCTAGGCACTAAATCAGAATGGGAAAGGACTGTTCCAGCAGACTTGCCAAGGTCCAGGAAGCTGAGGCTCAGGGAGGTTGAGGGCTTTCTCCCAAGGTCACATGGTCAGCAAATGGGAAAGCCAGGGCTGGATGCAGAATGCCAGACCCCTAACCTGTGCTTTCCAGCCTGTCCACCCCCACCCCACCCCACCCAGCCAAGCATCGGGGAGGGGGAGGCCATGCCGGGAGCCTAGGACAGTGGCCTCTTAGAAGAATAAGTTACAGACACCTTCCTGCAAGAGTCAGGGGTGTTCTGACACTTCTCAATTTGATTTCAAAAAAGAGGGGAAAAAAAGACACCTTTGCAAAAAGAGAAGAAATCCAGACAGAAAAGTCCATTTTAGGATCTGTCTCCAATCTCTGTAAAATATTGCCTGTCACCAGGACATCGGAGTCCAGTCCTCAGAGGAGACTCTCTCTGGCTGCTGTTCTCGGCTTTAATTAACAGAGACTGCCCCCTGTTTGTCACAAAGAGAGTGCAGGGAGCCTGCGTCTGAAAGAAGCTCACCCGATAGACCCGCCCTTCGGGGCTTATTTGCCAGATCCCGAACTTTAAACCTGCTCCCCCTGTGAGCTTCACCCTAACAAATTCCCTTGCTGTTCCCACCTGCCCCCCTGGAATATCGCCCACACCTGTTTCCCGAGCCTTTGAACAAGATGTACAAGAAGGAGGGAATCAGGTTCAT
Source organism: Helogale parvula (assembly GCA_004023845.1). NCBI lineage: Eukaryota > Metazoa > Chordata > Mammalia > Carnivora > Herpestidae > Helogale > Helogale parvula. The sequence continues at coordinate 463,331 of PJEM01000176.1, forward strand.
ATTACTCTTTAAAGGAAGAAAGCCGCTTTTCTCTGAGTATGTCAACTCAGTAAGCAGAGTCACTGCCTCCTAATAGATGTGTGATTCTTGAGAACATGTCCCCATGTAGAGCACGTGGTTGAGAAAGCATTTCTTTCAGGGTTCCTGGCGGGGAGGGGTGCGGTGGGGGGGGGGGCGGTTATTAACGTCCTAATTGAAACACCTGTCAAGTTCATAGAAGATGAAAAATCATCCTCAAAGACCACCCCCCACCACTACCCAAATGAATTCATGCAAATGTGTTGAAATTAAAACACAGCTCTTAATGAAAGTGCTTTCTATGAAAGAGATGATGACATTATTATTTACAACACGGGCACTTTTAATATCTAAAGAAGAATCTCGTTTGTTCTAGGCTTAATTATGTCAGTCTGCAGCACAGTTTGCAAGGAGCCTGCAACCAACTCCCCAACAATTAGGGGGAAGGAGCGATGTTACAAAGGAGATTTGCTCACCAGGGTTTGGAGCCCGTGTCCGTCTAGAAGCAAGGCCACAAATTAGACTATTGGTGGTGTGACCCTCACCGGAAGGCGCTGATTGTTAATAGTCCTCATCAGGTGGCTTTTAGGGTTTCAGAAAGGTTTCTTAGCAACTGTTAGCCTTGAGGAAAAAGAACAGAGAGGACACAGAAGCTGTTGGTTCAAAACCTTAAGAGGTACCCTGGGGCTGGGGGGCGGGGAGGGGGATCAAAACTGGACCCCCATGTACAGAGTGCCAGGAGAGACGGAAGGAGGCAGATGTCTCCAGATGGGTGGGTGGCGGGGGTAATAAACAAGGGAACTTACAAGGCCCGCCCTGGGCCCTACAAGACAAGTGGATCTCTGCACCTGCCTGTCAGAATCTGACGCGTTTATATTACACAGAGCCCGCAGTGGGGGTCAGCCGTATATCATCCAGATGGTTTCCACAGCACTTTGCTCTCTCCTGTCTGCATCCTTGAAGCAGACTTGAGCCCCAGAACAGTGGGTGGAAGATACATTGCAAGGACAGGGGAGGGGGTGGCAGTCCCCAATTGCCCTCCACCCTCAGAGGTCAACTGGAGATCATGTCCCTTTGATGACTTTCTCCAACAGAGGCCAAAATGTGGCTAGGATCTTGCCTTGCTGGAGCAACAGGCTGCTTTGATATATTTTATTCTCTTGTTCTGAAAAGACAAAGGAAACCACGGGAGAAGTGAAGTGGGTCTGAGGTTCGATTCCCCCAGACTACAAGTAGTAAGTGAGATGATTTTTGGTGGTTACCCAAACATGTTTTTTTAATCATTTTATATTTATTTTTAATGTGTGTCGGAAAAAAATAACGACACATTGAACACTTGGCTTAATGGGCAGAAACATTTAAGGTGCACATCAATTTAAAGTCCATTTAAGAAGAATAATAAATACATTATAGCATTTATTAACAAAATATTAATAAAGAAAATAAGATGAACCATCTGGTGTTTAGGACACGTGGGTTTTGGTATGAGGACAGAGTTTCTCAGCTTCAAGGCTATTGACATCTTATTTTTTTATGTTAATTTATTTATTTTTGAGAGAGAGAGAGAGCAGAGCAGAGGAGGGGCAGAGAGAGGGAGACACAGCATCCAAAGCAGGCTCCAAGCTCTGAGCTGTGAGCACAGAGCCTAACTTGAACCCACAAACTATGAGATCATGACCTCAGCCAAGATCAAGAGTTGGAGGCTTAACCAACTGCCACCCAGGCGCCCCCTTTTAAACATTTTTTTAATGTTTGTTTATTTTTGAGAGAGCATAAATGGGGGAGGGGCAAAGAGGGAGACACAGAGCTCCAGGCTCTGAGCTGTCAGCACAGAGCCCAATGTGGGGCTCGAACTCATGGATTGTGAGATCATGACCTGAGCCTACGTCCATTACTTAACTGGCTGAGCCAGTTCAGAGCTGGTCCTAGACAGCACTATTGACGTTTTAGAGTGGATCATCCTGTGATGTAGGGGGTCTGACGGGGGGACTGTCCTGGGCATCGTAGAAGGTTCAGATGCCAGGAGCACCTCCCAGCTGCCACAACCAAACACTGTTGACAAGTAGACCTTGTGAAATCAATTGAGAACCGCCAATTCTCACCTGTGTTTAAATCCTAGTTCTTTCTCATATGAGGTTTACGACCTCAAATGAGTCACTTAACCTCTCTAAGCCTCAGTTTCCCCATCTATAAGATGTGAGTGTGAATAGTGCTTTGCCAGGGCCCCTGGGGGGCTCAGTCCGTTAAGCCTCTCTGACCTTTGATTTTGGCTCAGATCGTGATCTCACGGTTTGCAAGTTCAAGCCCCATGTTGCACCCCACGCTGACAGTGCCGAGCCTGCTTGGAATTCTGTCTCTCTTTGCCTGTCCCCTACGCTCGCTTGCTCGCTCACTCAAGATAAAGAAATACATATCTAAAAACTGAAAAAAGAAAAGAATGGTGCTTTCCCCAGGAATATTAGTAACACTCCATATCTTGCATAGAGCACTCAGGCAGTGCTCAGGAAAGAGTCACTCTTCTGATAGAAAATCTGAAGGAGCCTAGCAGGTGTCAGGCACTGCCCTGCGCACTGGGGAGACAGAAGGCTGAGACTAATCCTTGCCCTCCAGGATCTCAGATCTCCAAGGAAAGATAGAACATAGAGGCAGGGCAAGCTTCCTGGGCATGCAGACCGTGCAGCCTCACAGCATCCCATGCTCAGGAGGGCCCCTGCTTCATCTTCTGCTCTGTCGCTGCCGTGAAACTCCTGAATGATTTCTGAACATGGGGCCACCCCAAATCTGCAGCCAGTCCTCTATGCAGGGGATGCAACTCTGGCAGAATGAGAGGTCAGGCGTATGGGAACATGGAGCAGGACGCTTCGATCCACCTACACAGACAAAGGCTTCTCAAAGGTGTTGACATGCCAGCAGTCCTAGGTAACATGCCTGTAAGCAGTCTCAGCAAGTAGCAAGAATTTGTTTGCTAAGTAGGCTTTATGCTAGTGTGGAGTCCAATGCTGGTCTTGAACTCACAACCCCGAGATCAAGACCTGAGCTGAGATCAAGTTTAACCAATGGAGCCACCCAGACACCCCCCTAGCAAGAAGAATTTTAGTAGATTATCTTTAAAAAATAGCGCTCAGGGGGCCTGGGTGATTCAGTCGGTTAAGTATCCAACTCTTCATCTTGGCTCAGGTTATGATCTCACAGTTCCTGAGATCGAGCCCCACATGGGGTCTGCGCTAACAATGTGGAGCCTCCTTGGGATTCACTCTCTCCTTAGCTTCCTGCCCCTCCCCCTTCAAAATAAATCAGTGAACTTCAAAAAGAAACAGGTAGTTCTCGAAAGTCAGTCCAAGAACAATACTGAAGTTTTCCATAATTAAGTTTCCACTGGTCCATAGAAAATTGAGAAAAAATACAGTTGATGAAATAGATGTTCTATAAGCACCCCTTTTAAAGGTTGTAAACTCATGTAACAATTCACTTTCTAAATTATGTTAGTCTTATATTTATCATTGTGTCATTGTGTGTGTGTGTGTGTGTGTGTGTGTGTGTGTGTGTGTTTACCAGGGAAAAAATGGTAAACTTGTCCCCCATTTTTGGTCATTGTACTATAGATGAAATCCCAGAGTCTGGGATGACTAATTTAAGAACATCACAGTAGCTTTTGTTCACCAGTAAAGTGGTAGTTTGGAGAAATTCTCTGAATAATTTAAGTCTCTCCAACTGTACTATGAAACCAAACTAGGTTTTAGGGTCATGCATTTTCCAGCTAGCTACTTTGGCTAAAATGGCGAGGTGTATCCCCAGGAATCAGCTATGGCTAGATGCGAACCATACAACTCCCCAGACCTGTGTCTCTCTGCTCCAACAAATGCCTATAAATACAGATTGTGTCAGTTAGTTTTTGCCATGTAACAAATCATCCCAAAATGTAGTGGGTTAAAATAGCAACTCTTTACTTAACTAACAGCTCTGTGGATTGGCAACTTAACCTGGCCTCAGCTGAATGGTTCCTCTGCTCTTGGTTGGACTCCCTCATGCATTTGCTGCTAAGTGCCAGGTCACTAGGTTGCTGGTTAGTCGGGGACAGCCTTCATTTGGGACAGCTCCTCTCTGTTCCATGAGATTTCTCATAAGCCACAGACTAGCCCAGGCTTCTTCACATGATGCCTGGGCAAGGTTCTTAGTCACGAAAATAAAGCTCACATGACTCACTGAGACCCAGCGTCAGCACTAGCACATCATCACTTGTGCCACGTTCTGTTGGCACAAAACAAGCTACAAAGCAAGTTCATATTCAAGGAGAAGGGAATAGACTTCTCTTAATTGGAAGAGTAGGAATGTTGCATTGAAAAGGGACACGCATGTGGTACCCGGGTGGCTCAGTCAGTTAAGCATCTGACTCTTGATCACAGCTTGGTCATGATCTCACAGTTTGTGAGTTCAGGCCCTGTGTTGGGCTCTGTGCTGACAGCATGGAGCCTGCTTGGGATTCTGTCTCTCCCTCTCTCTGCTCCTTGCCTACTTGTACTCTCTCAGTCTCAAAATAAACAAAGGAAAGAAGGAAGGAAGGAAGAAAAGAAGGGAAGAGGAGAGGAGAGGAAAGGAAAGGAAAGGAAAGGGACATGCATGCAGGAATGTGTGAATGACTGTAACTATTTTTTTTATATCAACTGTCTTAGTCCATTTGGGCTGCTGTAACAAAATGCCATGCACCAGGTGGTTTGTAAATAGTAGAAATCTATTTCTCACAGTTGTGGAAGCTGGCAAGATCAAGACACAAGCATGGATACTTTCTGGTCACAGCTCTCTTCCTGGTCATAGCTGGCAACTTTCCACCATGTCCTCACATGTCCTCACACGGTGGAAGGGGTGATGGAGCTCTGCGGGGTCTCTTTTATAAGAAGAGTAACTTGATTCATAAAGACCTCACCCTCATGACCTAACCACCTCCCACAGGCCCTACCTTCTAATATCACCCTATGGTCATTAGGATTTCCAGATGGGAATTTTGAGAAGACACAAACATTTACAGAATAACATCAACTTACCAAACAGTTCAAATGCCATTACCAACCACAGTCACCAAGACTGCCCCACCAAGAGTATTCCAGGAGAAATTTCTACACATGTATTTAACTACTGGCAAAGAAGCAACAGTCACATAAAGTCCTTCCCATCATGTGTGTGGCTCCGCCATCACAAAATCATTTACTTTTAGCCATGTGGGTGCCACGCAGAGGCCATATGGAGCCATAGAGGAAAGAGCAGAAGGATGGAGTGAGGGAGTTTATGGCCATGCCTGGGAAGTGGCATACATTATTCCCACCATATTCCATTGGCTGAACTCAGTCACATGGTCCCAACTTAAGCACAAAGGAGTCTGGGAAATGTAGTGCTCCTATGTGCTCAGAGGCAGAAAGAGAGCTGGTGAGGGTAGCACCAGTCCTTTCCTCAGTGGATGATTGTCATGCATGTAACTGGGAAGTATGGCATCCTGTGGGAACCAGGGGAGGGTCTAATAATTTTAATATATCCTTGGATTAACAAAGGTAAGGCGGTGGGCTACATAATGGTGCCCAAAGATATCCAAGTCCTCATCCCTGGAACCTCAAACCTAGTACCTGGCAGAAAGGACTGAGCAGATGCGATTAAGTTAAGGATCTTGAGACCGAGAAATTACCTTGGATTATCCAAGGGGGCCCTGACTATAACCGTTAGTGTTTTTCTAAGAGGTAGATGGGGCAAAATTTGACCAGGGAAAAGGAAAAGGAGAGAGGATGGCAGAAGCAGAGGTTGGAATGATGTTCTTTGAGGATGGAGGAAGGGGTCCACAAGCGCTAGAGACTGAAAAGCTGAGAAAGGCAAGGAATAGATTCTCTCTTGGAGCCTCCGGAAGGAATCAGGCTGCCAACACCTTGATTTTAGCCTCTTTAGACTCAATTTGGACTTCTGGCCTCCACATGTAGAAGAGAATAAAGTTTTCTTGCTTTAAAATACTGAATTTGTGGTCATTTGTGACAATGGCGAAAGGAAACTAATACAAGCACTGAGGCCTACGTTGAGTTCCCAATAAAGATCACTCATTAGCGAGCTAGGCAAAAAGATGGGAAGGCAGGGCCAGATGTGGAAGTTGAGGCTGAAGGGTAACACGGTCCAGATCCGACAGGAGAGGGAGCAGAGTGGGAGGCAGTGAATCGAAACCTGAGGGCACCAGGAAGCCACTGAAGCAGGAGTGACCTGACCAAGATTTGCATTTTTGCAGGATGACCCCTTCTGCTCTGTGGAGAATCAGGGGAATCCGTGCTAGAGGCAGAAGACGGCCATTTGCTTTATTCCAGGAGAAAAGTAGAAAGGCAATTTTTCGGGATCCTGGCAACATGGAGTGGAATCAACAGGACTTGTGATGGCCCAGGACTTGGTGATGGCAAGAGACACCTCTGATAAGAGACATCCATTCCGATCCAGCATCAGCTGCACCACCTCTGACGGCCAGTGGTACTTGCAGAGGATGTCACCTGCTTAGCCACCTGTCCAGAACAGAGACAGAAGAAGGAAGTCTCAAGGAACCGGGAAGGTGCCTGTGAAGACCAGGTGCTATCCATTGGATGCCTTCTTGCAAATCCTTTAGTTGCCACGACCATCATGTCCTTTGTAATTTGAGTAGAATGGTAGGAGCACTGTCCCCATAGAAAGGGAAATCCAGCATTAACCTTCATCACCACCCACGCCACCATCGAGGGATTTCTATTTCTCCTAATCTCTTCTGACTCTGATTTCCTGCTTCTGCTTGCACACATGCTAATGTGGGCTCCACAGAGATGTCCCCTACCGATGGGTGAGCTGGGGCTAAAATCCAACCTGCACTGTCCTGGCCAAGCCCTGTTTTCTTGGTGTATACAGAAAATGATTTGATTCGTGGCCTGGCCAGAACTTGGAGCTTTTGAAGAGAAAAGACTGGAAATAAAGGTCAAGTACGGGGTCAGCTTAAAGTATTTCAGTGCCTTGCTAAGGAGCTCAGGACTGCTTCCTGTGATGATGGTACCTTCCTAACAATGTAAAGCAAAGAGAGACACATTCATTCAGATTTGCATCTTATGCAGATCACTCTGCCACAAATCTGGTCCTCATCACCCATCTTGGACTGACAAAAAGTCAACCAGTCTGGGCTGAGAAAGTCTATACTGAGTCCTGTGGGGAATCCCACTGGACTCCATGCATAGACAGGATCAAACACTGCTGGGAAACGATAGGAGAAAATGGATCTGATTCCAGAGAGAAGCAGAAACAAGACAAAAAGAAACTTAACTACCTCGTCAATCGCTTTCTGGATCCTGAGATTTGGGGATTCTGTGTGATACTCCTGGATCTTCCAATACAGTCCTCCTACCTTCCTCCTGTTTTTGCCTAAATTAACTCAAGTTGATTCCTGTTATAATTCTGACCGAGATACTCTGTCTTCAGTTTCTCTCTTCAGGCCTTCGTCACCACCAAGTGTTACATTTTGTGACTATCCTCCCCGATGCCTTGAGCTGGCCAGATGGTGAGGAAGAGGAGGGGTCAGGGGAAGGCAGGGGTGGGGAGGAGAGGGGAGGAGAGGGGAGGAGAGAGAGAGGTGTCATTACATACATACACAAAGATGTAGAAGAGTGTTCCTTTAGGCATTGTTTGTAATAGCAAAAACAACCTCCATCGGGGAGAGAACTGATGGTCTCCCAGAGAGATCTCTCCATTGATGAAGTATTGGCTAAATAATTCATAGTGCTTCCATATCGGAATACTATACAGCAGTTAAAAAGAATGAACAGTTTAACAAAGTTCTAGGAGTGCCTAGGTGACTCAGTTGGCTGAGCATCCGACCCTTGATTTCAGGTCAGGTCGTGATCTTGCCATTTGTGGGATCAAGCCCCACGTAAGGCTTTGCGCTGACAGCATGGACACTGCTTGCGATTCTCTTTTCCTCACTCTCTGCCCCTCCCCCACCTCTACCTCAAAATAAATCAATAAAAAAATTCACAACTCAGTTTAAGCATTACTGCTTACTTAAATACTTAATAAATAAACATGTTTATATTCTAAACATGTTATAAATTATAATAAATCACAATTCATATTATTATACCTCTAAATGTATCTTACAAAAATATACAATAAATATAGAGTTTTTTACTTATTAAAATATATAAAATATATAGTATAAATATGTTTATTGTATAAGTGTGTTTATATGAATAACACAATATTAAACTTAGATGTAAATTTATATTTATAACATATAATATACATATATAAACACATACTGTGTATGTACATATATGTCAAATGATCTTAGATCAAGATATAATTTTTTTTAAAGCAAGGAAGAAATACAAGCACACTTTTAATTTTTTTTAATGTTTATTTATTTTTGAGATAGAGAGAGACAGCATGAAGTGGGGAGGTGCAGAGAGAGAGGGAGACACAGAATCTGAAGCAGCTCCAGGCTCTGAGCTGTCGGCACAGAGCCCAACGTGGAGCTCAAACCCACGAACTGTGAAATGACCTGAGCAGAAGTCTGATGCTTAATCGCCTCAGCCCGCCAGGTGCCCCAAGCACACTTACTTTAGAAAGCACAGACTATATCTGGGGGGATGTGCTAGAAGCAGGAACAGGAAAGGTGAGGAGACACATTGTTTTTCCCTGTATGCTTCTGTGTACTGCTTTTTTTATTTTTTATTTATTTTTGAGAGACAGAGAGAGACAGCGCGAGCAGGGGAGGGTCAGAGAGAGAGGGAGACACAGAATCTGAAGCAGGCTCTGGGCTCTGAGCTATCGGCACAGAGCCTGATGCGGGTGTCGAACCCACGAACTGTGAGATCATGACCTGAACCAAAGCCGGCCACTCAACCGACTGAGCCACTCAGGCACCCCAGTTTTTTAAGCCATCTATATGTTTCAACTATTCCAGAAAAGTAATTTATTAAAATGGTTTTAAAAGCAAAGAAAACAAGAAACTGCACTGAGCGAGGGTAGATGAAAAAGAAACGAAAAGAGCGTCAACACAGCTCAGCAACCACCGCCTGAGTTCCACTCTCAGCACCTCCGTGATGGATCCTTGACCTTGACTAAACCATTTCCCTTCCTTGGGCCTCGGTTTTTTCATCTGGAAAATAGGTCAGCAGAATTCAATGCTCTCTAAGGTCCCGGCTGCAAAAACCCGTCTGCAGTATTCGCTGACAGAGCTAATTGCTCGGGCAGAACTTTCTTTCAAATTAAAGCAGTAATTGTCCTGGCTTCCCACAGCAGCATCTGATGTTACCATCATAATATGAAATGGCTTTTTCTTTATTAGAGTTATCTTTGGAATCTGGTGCCTTAAAGGATATATAATGAATCATAAATAACATATTTGCAAATCATGTGGAATAAGATGATTTTTTACAAGAGACACATTTGGGCGCCGTATCAACCCCACACCCTCTGCAGAGAAAAGTCCTCCACAGCCTGGCCAGAGATGGATGCAGATGCCTGACCCAGGAGGATCCAGTCAATTACAATGCTGCCTAAAGCCGATTAGAATTGTCCTCACGAACTGGAGCTAAGAAAACACGGGGCGGGGGGCGGGGGGGGGGGGGGGCGCGAGGAGTCCGATTCCCTTAATGCTTAGGAACCAAAGTCGCATGAGAGCAGAAATTGTACATCCTTCCTTTTGCTGTATGCCCAGTGCTTACTTCTACTCTGGCACATACTAGGTGTTCAATAAATATACGTTCAGGGGTGCCGGGATGGCTCAGTCAGTTGAGCATCTGACTTTTGATTTCAGCTCCGGCCACAATCCCAGGGTCATGGGAGAGTCCCGTGTTGAGCATGGAGCCTACTTGGATTCACTCCTCTCTCCCTCTGCCCCTCTCTTCCACTCTGTCTCTCGTAGTTTATATATATGTATACTATATATATATTTTTTCAACTCATTGAAAGTAAAACTTCCGCTCTCTCTCAAATTACATATATACTAGTTGAAAGTAAAACTAATCACCAGAGGAATGAATGGTCCTTAAACTCTAACAGCTGTAGATTTCCTGGTTCCCTGGTACCACCCAGTTCCCTTTCCTTTGAAAGACCTGGATTTCTAGATTTTCTAGAAATTTCCAGATTTCCTTGGGATTTTGTGGGATTTTGATCTTTCTTTAAAATCCCACTTCCACCTAAGCTCTTTCATCCAAAAGAACCCTAAGACAAGTATTCTCTGTTTTCTCAAAAGGTGAATCTTTTTTTTTTCTCCTGAGATTACTGTCTCTTAATTAAATACCATCAAAATTCGTAGTAACACGTTCCATGGTTCAGTTCCGTGCAGCAAATGTGTATTGATCTAGAAACTGTGTGAGACCTGGAAGATGAGTGGGGCCAAGTCCCTGCCACCCGGACATTCCATTCAGACGGAGAAAGGCAGACACACAGTTAAGTCCTTCAAAGAGCAGATTATCTGAAAGAGAAGGTTTAATTTTTTTAATGTTTTATTTATTTTTGATACAGAGAGAGACAGAGCATGAGGGGGTAGGGGCAGAGAGAGAGGGAGACACAGAATCGGAAACAGGCTTCAGGCTCTGAGTTTATCAGCACAGAGCCCGACGCGGGGCTCGAACCCACAAATGTGAGATCATGACCTGAGCCGAAGTCAGAGGCTTAGCCAACTGAGCCACCCAGGCACCCCTGAAAGAGAAGACTTAAACAGTGCACTCTGGGTAAAAGTGGGAGAAAGAGATCGATATCGGGGAAGACCTCACGGAGGAGATGACCCTAAGGAGGGGTTTTGAAGAATGAGCAGGATGTCCCGGGGAAAGGGTATTTGGGGCAGAGAGAACACTGAACAAAGGCACAGAGCCTGGAAACGCTGGTTACTTAGTGTGGCCGAGAGATGAGCGACACGGTGGAATTAGACAGAAGACAAGGCTAGCAGAACAAGGTGGGAATAGGGGAGTGAGCCACGTCGGTTTTGTTCATTCGTTTGTTTTTTGCCAATTATTTTAAATTATTCAGGCCAATAGGGATATTTTTTTAAAGACTAGCACATTTGGCAAGTCTCGAAGCACTGAAAGGAACCCCTCGATGTTCTAGAAACTCTACAACACCAAAGAAAGATGACCAGAACTCTAACCTCGGTGGTGAGAATTTTCTCTATTTCAAACGTGTATTGTTCCTCCCCAAACATCTCATAAGCGGCGAATGCTCACTTAGTACAAAGGCCATTAAAAATGATTATCTTTTTGAGATGTTGGAAATATTCTGGAGCTAGAAAGCTGGATGGTTGCACAACATTGTGAATGTACTAAAAGTTATGAATTATTCACTTTTAAGTAAGTGGCTGGAGTCAAGATGACCCAAGCCTTAGCTTGAACAAGATTGTATTCTGAGACAGATTGTACCCATGAGGATAAGGCTTGGTGGGTGAGTGCCATTTTATATACAGAGTGTCATTATATATATATATACACATACACATATATATATTCAAGAAATATGATTATATATTATATATATTTAAAAACAAAGAAGTAAATAAAAATAAAATGTTGAATGCATGAACCTTGGCATCAGCAATTCTCCTTTGAGGGGTCTATTCTTGTGCACAAGATATTCACATCCTACGCAAGACTGTAGACAAAAAAAGAAAACGTGTTGCAACATTGTATTAGTAAGAAATTGGAAACAACCTAAATGTCCAGCAACAGAAAAACTAGCCAAACGAAAAGAAGAGGAAATAAATAGGAGAAACCACTAGAATGTGGTCACCTCTAGGCCGTGCTATTTATTTTTTTAATAGTTTATTGTCAAATTGGTTTCCATATAACACCCAGTGCTCTTCCCCACAAGTGCCCTCCTCCCCCTTCCCCTTCAACCCTCAGTTCATTTTCAGTTTTCAATAGTCTCTCAAGTTTTGCATCCCTCTCTCTCCCCAACTCTCTTTCCCTCTTCCCCTCCCCCTGGTCCTCCATTAGGTTTCTCCTGTTCTCCTGTTAGACCTATGAGTGTAAACATATGATATCTGTCCTTCTCTGCCTGACTTATTTCACTTAGCATGACACCCTCGAGGTCCATCCACTTTCCTACAAATGGCCATATATCATTGTTTCTCATTGCCATGTAGTACTCCATTGTGTATATAAACCACATCTTCTTGATCCACTCATCAGGTGACGGACATTTAGGCTCTTTCCATGTTTTGGCTATTGTTGAAAGTGCTGCTATGAACATTGGGGTACATGTGCCCCTATGCATCAGCACTTCTGTATCTCTTGGGTAAATCCCCAGCAGAGCTATTGCTGGGTCATACGGGAGTTCTATAGATAGTTTTTTGAGGAACCTCCACACTGTTTTCCAGAATGGCTGCACCAGTTTACATTCCCACCAACAGTGTAGGAGGGTTAGGCCGTGCTATTTAAAAGGGAGACTTTCCATTTTCTTTTTCCCCTTTTTTTAAGTTTATTTATTTATTTATTTTGAGAGAGAGAAAGAGAACACACGTGATGGAAGGGGAAGAGAGAGAGGAAAAGAGAGAATCCCAAGCAGGCTCCACACCATCAGCGCAGAGCCTGACGCAGGGCTCAAACTCACCAACCACTAGATCATGACCTGAGTTGATACAGGAGTTGGATGCTGAACCCACTGAGCCACGCAGGCACTCCATTTTTTCACTTCTCATTTGCTTTCTTATGGCATGCCTTACTTTTGTAATTTTAACAAATCCCCAAGTTTTCTTTAATCAAACATGGCTTTATTGAGTTCCAAGGAAAAATGAGTGTATTCTTCAACTAGAAGATTACTCACTTTATTGAATTGAACAAGGTTAATGAAAAAAAAAAAACCCAAAGCCTATGCCTATTTTATGCACACACAAAAAAATGTTATCAGCTGAGCACGTTCGAGAGCTGGCAACCTAAAGATACTTCCTCATCTTGCATTCTCAAATTAGATCACAGCTGCATTATGAAACCGATGTCTGCCATCCACTAGCCGTCCACTGGCGAATTCAAAAAATGCATAATTACTACGTTTGTCACTTTGGCAATAAAGTCAGTGTTATGGGACCAGGTACCGTTGGTGCTCCACCCAGACTCCCTTGGATTCCTTTGACCATCTCTTGTGTCCCTTGTCTGATTGGATGCACTTTTGCTTCTACGGGCATGCACAAGTAAGTCTGTAAAGGGAGGCATATCAGGCCAGTGGATGTTCTGGATGCCTGAATGTTCTGAGTCAGAGGTGCTCCAAGGTTGATGTCCCCCCTAGAAGCCTTTGGTCAATGACGTCTGAGTGCAGAAGAAATTCCAGCATTCCTGCTTGGGTCAGAACAAAATCAGAAGCATACCTTACCCCCCAGAGGCCAGATTAGGCTGAAATTACCAGCTGTGGATCTCTACCTAAATCACACTTTTGCTTGGTTTCTTGTCTTTTCCCTGTGGGAGTCTCTTGCAAGGGCTTCCTTCATGAATGAATTGCACACGAATCCTCATCACTGGGTCTCCTGAAGAAGTCAGTCTTAGACTATCTTTTTTGAACGTTTAAGCTCAAAACCGGAAACACAATGCACAAACATCATTGATCCAGGACTGGCTTCAGAAAAGCCCAGTTTCAAGTTTTCATAAAACAGGATAATTCAAGGGCGCCTGGGTGGCTCAGTCCGTTAAGCATCCAACTCGACTCAGGTCATGATCTCATGGTTTGTGGGTTCGAGCCCCGCGTTGAGCTCTGTGTTGACAGCTCGGAGCTTGGAGCCTCTTTGAGATTCTGTATCTCCCTCTCTCTCTGGACCTCTCCTACTCATGCTGTCTCTTACTCAAAAAATAAAAAATAAAAAAAACAGGATGATTCAAATCATGGCATATCTAAGGAGAGTTTCTAAAAGCCTCAGCTCGACTATTTACTACTCAGACTCTGTAACGAGCTAACGATTCTGTCTACTGAAAGACGCACTATCTTCTGGAGTTCGTGTGTGTACAAGGCCAGGAGGGTTTATTCCAGAAATTAATTATCTTCTGCTAATTACATATATCCTTGGAATTATTAACATCTGGAAAATCAATGAAAACTGTGGATTTTTTGCACTTTTTTGTCTGGGTTAAAAGAGGGGACTTGTTGTATTTCTATGCTAAATGATTTTGCGAATCTAAAGGGAGAGATTTTTATTTCTCTTTTTGGGGACCTTGCTAGGTTATTCTGGAGATGAAATGAGGGAAATGGAGAACCTAACTCAGGGCTGTGGCTCCTGGCAGGCACCCAGTCAGTTGCCTTTTTTCATTCCGAAGCTGTGGCCCATGAGAATATTCTAATTCTGTGATTCCCAAAGTGTGGCCCTACATCGGAAATACCCGGAGTGCTTACCAAATGCAGATTCTCGGGCTCTGTCCTTCTGAATTACAATCTCTGGGGAAGACCTAGAGATCAGCCTTTTTCAAAAGCCCTTGTTTGAATTTTATGCATTCCGAAGTTTCAGCATCAGTATCTGTGACTCACTGGTTTCCAACGAGAGAGACCAGGAGAATATGAGTGCGTTACTAGGTATAGTTTTAACTGAAAATGACAGAGAATCAAGTGAAACTAACATAAGCAAAGGAAAAAAGTGGGCAGAGTTACTGGTTCACAAAACTAAAGAGTCCAGGTCTTTAGATAGATTTAGGCCTTGCTAGATCCAGGAACTCGACTGCTGCCTTCAAGTTTCTCTCTTTCCTCCATTTGGTTTCATTCCTGCACTCCACAGGTGACAGAATGACAGCCACCAACAGCTCTATGCTGACCATCTTTCTGCTAGTGATCCTCAAAGACAGGAGTGTTTCTCCTTCCTGGTAGTTTCAGCAAAAGTCCCTGGGAGACATCTGATTGGTCTAGCTTAGGTCACATGACCCCCCCCTTTGAACCAATCAGTAGCCAGAAGGATGCAGTGCTCTGTTGGTAAGGCCTGAGTCCTATGACCAACTCTGACACAAAGCTATCAATGTCAAGTCCATCTACAACATACGAATGGGCTTCCCCCAGAGAAATAAGTCCCCTACTGCTAGGAGTCTGGTCAGAGAACTGATCTCATGTTCCCTAAAACCGGAATCTGGGTTCTTTAAAACTCTTCCAAATGGTTCCACTGTTCTCCAGTATTTTGTGGTGCTGAACCCTAGGGATGCATTTACCCTAAAATGACTTGGGAAGTCTCAGAGCCACTGATCTGTCCTCACTGGGGAGTCCAAGGCTTGCCTCTCCTGGCTGGGGAGATTCAAAATCAGGGGACTTAGGGGGGGACGCTGGTCTTTCTGCTTCACTGGGGGTTAATCTTCCATAAACCGTGTCAGCCAGAGAATCTAGAGCCTGAACTGTCACCACTTAACAGAGAGCAAAGAGGTTGGCATTAGAAGGAGCTCTCGGAAAGATGTGTCTGCTTATCCTCCAGGGAGACAACAGGTGAGTGGAACGTCTACCCAGCAGATGTGCTGACAGGAACGGGGAGCAAATGGCAGACTCGTTGAAAAGGGAAAATCCAATTGTAATATAGATGCTTTCTTGATGAGAAAGTAGTGTACTTCAGTTAGTCCTGTTAGATTTCTCCCCTGATATCTGTTAACAGGAGAGAATCTTTTTCTTGAACTGAAAAAAGAAAGCCTAGTCCATCTCTACGTGCTTGTTCATATCAATGCCAGGGAAGGTGGGAGAGAGATATGTCAGTGAAATAACCCCAGTGTCATCTTGCACAACTAGCTTCTGCAGAATCGTGATGCTCTTATTGCTGGAGGGACAAAAATGAGGCAAGACCCAAAAGGACTTGGAGTCTAGTTTGAAAAGTACATCAGGATGATGGGAGGAGACAGAGGGTGGGGGGTGGCGAGAAGTTGCTGAGAGAAGGTCTTGGTTGTGTCTTTTGTGGCCAGTTTGCTCGCGTCAGCATGTCATATGTAAAGAGCAAAACACCATCCCTTTTTAATAACACACTTAACTGCCTACGCATACACAAGAGATCCTGGTGTACGCCAATTAAAACAGAATTCAATCTCAAGTGCAGGTACAGCAGGCCAATGTTTTGGAGGCCAGAGAGCTAGAAGAAATCTGTAGTTCTTAACACGGTATGTGGACTGGTAAAGTAGTGTTGCAGCAGAGATGGCAGTGATTTGGGTATTGAAACCACAGGACCGGGCGGATGCTTCCAAGGGGACAACTCAGCATCCCACCAGGAGGTGCAGGAGACAGCAGGAAATCAGCGTGCGCATGTGTGCGTGTGTGTGTGTGTGTGTGTGTGTGTGTGTGTGTTGTGTGTGAGAACTCCACCCACACACTCTCCCCACCTAATAGCAAACAGGCCTCTTTACTGGTGGTTTTATGAATTTCATCTTGTGCAAGGTTTAAACTCTCACCAGATGGGAGTTTATTATTCTGACTTGCTTTGGTTTGCCCTTACTACTCTTAAAGTGTCCCGCTCTGTATAAGAATGTCCTTCTTGGGGCGCCTGGGTGGCTCAGTCGGTTAAGCGTCCGGCTTCAGCTCAGGTCATGATCTCACGGTTCGTGGGTTCGAGCCCCGCATTGGGCTCTGTGCTGACAGCTAGCTCAGAGCCTGGAGCCTGCTTCAGATTCTGTGTCTCCCTCTCTCTCTGACCGTCCCCTGCTCACACTGTCTCTCTCTGTCTCTCAAAAATAAAAAAAAAGAAACATTAAAAAAATTTTTTTAATGTCCAAAACTTAAAAAAAAGAATGTCCTTTCATGATTAAGTCAGCTTATTGTGGTAATCATTTCATATATATATGTATATAAATACACACACACACATATATGATATGAGATATCAAGTCATTCTACCTCAAGCTTGTGGAGTGTTGTATGTTAATTACATCTCAAGAGAACTGAGATGTAAAAAGAAAAAAAGAATGCCCTTCTCTCTTTACAAATAGACTTGGTTATTCATTTCATCATTTATTTAAACACATTTGTTAGGGGTCTGCACTGTGCTGTGCGTGGTATTAGGCATGGAAGATAGACCAATGTAAAAAAAAAAAAAGCGGAGAGTTCCTACCCACTTGGAGCTTAAGTTCTAGAAATAAACTCTCTACTATAGCAGCCATAGACCATATGAACTTTTAAGTGCCTGAAAAGTGGCTAGTTTATCTTTTTTAAAAAGTAAGCTCTACACCCAATGTGGGGCTCAAACTCATGACCCAAGATGAAAAGTTATCGTCTCTACTGAGCCAGCCAGGTGCCCTGGAAAGTGGCTGGTCTAAATTGAGTTGTGCCAAGAGTATAAAATATGGGATTTCAAAGACTTAATGTTCAAAAAAGAATGGAAAATATATAAATTTTTTTATATTGGTACATATCGAAATGACAATACTTTGGATATTGAGTCAAGTAAAATATATTTCACTTGTTTTTCTTTATATATAGAAAAATTTTAATTATGTATGTGGCTTGAAGTGTATTTCTTTTTTTAATTAAGTAATTTATTTTGAGAGAGACAGAGAGTGCACACAAGTAGGGAAGGGGTAGAGAGAGAGGGAGAGTAAGAATCCCAAGCAGGCTATGCACTGATAGTGCAATGTGGGGCTCGAACCCCCAAACAGTGAGATTATGACCTGAGCTGATCTTTACAAGTTCAAACACTTTACAAGTTCATCACTTTACAAGTTCAAACTTTCAGAGCCAACCTTTGAGAGGCTCTTAGGCATCACACCTGGGAATCCATGCAGCTGCACCCAGGTGATGTCCAGATGTCTCTGCAGAGTTTAAATAGCTGAGATCCCTTTGGAAGAGGTCATGGAGAGGACATGACCTCTGGTTGACCTGCAAGCTAGACCCAGGCAATCAGAGGTCCCATACCCCCCTTCCCTGTCCTTGCAATGTTCCCTCCGGTCACCACTCCCGAGCTAGCAGCCAGTCCAAAAACAGAGCCTTGAAAAAGTAAGGGGTTATGCAAGACCCTCTAGATAACATACGAGAATGAACCTTATTAAAGCTTCTATAGAAACTGTTAAGATTTCGGCAGGCAGGTGCCGAGACCCACCTGCTCATGGCCATCTTTAAGTTTCCTTGCTTATTAACTTTCCCCTCACCCATCTGGAGTGGTCTGCCTTTTTCTTCAGCTCTCCGTGCCCTCGGTGCACTGAGGCCAGTTTGCAAACCAAGACTCCCCCAGGATTTTGAGGTAAGCGTTTTTTGCCTCCCTTTGTAGCTTTACGATGTATAGATACTTCCTTCAAAAGTGTAGTTCCGCGTTGCCTAATTTTGAGCCTTATATAAATGGAATCATGTGTGCATATTTGTATCTTGCTTCTTTTGCTCGGTATTGTGTTCTTTAGATGATCATTATCATTTCATTAGCTCTCTCATGTTTATTTTCACTGCTATATTTATGTAATATTCATGTATGGTACTATATTCAAGTAATAATTTCACGTAACATAGTATATACTATATTATTACATGAACATGCCATGAATTTGTCCAGGCTACTGATGGGGCACATTTAGGCTGTTTCCACTTTGGGGCACTTTTAAAAAAAATATTTTTTAAGTTTATTTCTTTATTTTTGAGAGAGACCACAAGTGGGGAAGGGGCAGAGAGAGACAGGAGAGCGAGAATTCCAAGCAGATTCTACGCTCTGTGCTGACAACAGACAGCCCAATGCAGGGCTCAGTCTCACGAACTGTGAGATCATGACCTGAGCAGAAGTCGGACGCCCAACCGACTGAGCCCCCCAGGTGCCCCTCACTTTGGGGCTCTCTTGAATAAGATATTTATGAACATCATCCTAGAACATGAAGGTTGAGTTCACGTGCATCGTTTTCTCTAGGGTCCATTCTCACTAAACTTTAAATCAATAATCTCGGCACAGTCTAACTCGATATCTACTCCTGAGGTTGACTAAAAGCAACTCTTTTTAATCTCTTACTCGAATGTTAAAAGAACACAGTTCAGCTGAGTGAATTTGAAGATCTAATTGGCTTTATTAAGCAATTCAC
Source organism: Helogale parvula (assembly GCA_004023845.1). Classification (NCBI taxonomy): domain Eukaryota; kingdom Metazoa; phylum Chordata; class Mammalia; order Carnivora; family Herpestidae; genus Helogale; species Helogale parvula. The sequence continues at coordinate 482,299 of PJEM01000176.1, forward strand.
GAATCGGGCAGCGTCTCATATAGCAAGGAGAGAGGAACTCCAAGGAGTTGTATGAAATAAGAGGGTTTTTATAGGAAGGAGACAAGGGCAACGAAGTTATTATTAACAGAGAGAGAAAGAGAGAGAGAGAGAGAGCGAGCAAGAATTGTTCCATTCAAAAGCACCTTGGGACGCCTGGGTTGCTCAGTTGGTTAAGCGTTCGGCTTTGGCTCAGGTCATGATCTCAAGGTCTGTGGGTTCGAGCCCTGTGTCGGGCTCTGTGCTGACAGCTAGCTCAGAGCCTAGAGCCTGCTTCCCATTCTGTGTCTCCCTCTCTCTATGACCCTCCCCTTCTCACGCTGTCTCTCTCTGTTGTCTCTCAAAAAAAAAAAAAAACACACCTTTCCTGGGGGGGGGGGGGTGTCGGGTAGGAAATGCAGAGGGTCTAATTAGGCGGATTACCTCATCTTCCTCTGGGGGGCAGATAGAGAGGGTCCATGTAACAGATCACTTCATTGGTGCTGACCAGAAAATTGCTGACATTTCCCCGGGAGGTTAGGTATTAAGCCCAGGTTTGGTGACTTAGCCTAAGTGGCTCCATCTTGGGCCTGTGGTTTTCTTGTTAACAAGAATCCTAAAGACTCTCAGAGGTGCCTGAACCTCCTCCCAGCTCCAAGCTTTAGCTTTCTGGGCTGGTCGAGATCAAAGCCCCCAGGGACTCTCTCCTGAACTCCTTCCATTCTTCCCCATCTCTTTGCTCAAAGGAGGAAAGTGGTCTTTTGTTTCATGTCTCTACTCGCACTTGGTTCACACTGTTTACCAGAGTGATTTACCTAAAAACAAAATGTGTTCCATGAATGAAACCTCTGATGGACTCCCTGGTCCCCTCGGTATAAAGTCCCAAATGCCTAGTACAGCATCAGTCTTCTCTGAGCTCCCTGGTGACTGGGCACACAGAGCCCTACACCTCCTATTGGGAGGAACACCAAATAACTTATTGTTCCCACTACCGCCAGTGATTGTTTGCTTGTCTTGCCTTCGGCCACACTGATCTTTCTGCCTGGGGCAGCTTTCCACCAAGCTCCTACCCATCCTTTAAGACTCCTCTCAAACATCATCTCCAGGAAATCCTGTCCCTTGCTGCTCCCTTATCCTTGGCTAGGCTGGGTGCCCTTTGCCTGTACCCCCATATCCTCAAGCATATGTCTGGGTACTAATGTGCATCACACTGTATTGTAATTGTCAGCCGTCCTCCCCCCACTGTGCCGAGAGCTCCCTCCCCGGCAAGATGAGAGACCTTTATCTACCTCTGTATTTTCAGGATCAAACACGATGGTGTGATGGTTAGTGTTATTTATCAACTTAACCGAATCACAGGCGTGCTTTGATAATTTGGCTAAACATTATTTCTGAATGTGTTTGTAAGGGTTTCTGGATGAGATTAGCATCCAACTGAAGCAGACCACCCTCCCCAAGGTGGGTGGGCATTGCCCAATCCGCTGAAGGCCTGGATAGATCAAAAAGGTGGAGGAAGAGAGAATTTGCTATCTTTGCCTGACTCCTGGAGCCAAGATCCTGATCTTCTCCTGTCCTTGGACTAGGAGTTAAAATCATAGGCACTGCTGATCCTCAGGACTTCAGACTTGTTCTGGAACTGTATCAATGGCTTTCTTGGGTCTCTCCCCGCTCTGCCTCCATCAATCAAGTCAGTTCTTTTCAATCAATCAATCAATCCATCCATCCATCCATCCTACACATAACTCACATATATATTTTATTGGTTCTATTTTTCTGGAAAACCTTGACTAAGACACTTGGTACACGCTAAATAAATATTTGTTGAGCTGAACTGAAATTGCATTTGAACTTGAACTTGGCTTAGATGGGAAGCCAGGAAGCCCTTCACTGTGTTGCAAATAATTTACACCAAGGGGACCAGGGAGTCCATGAAAAGTTTCATTTGTGGGACACATTTTGTTTCAAACGGCTTCTCCCAGAGTTTTGCACTATGGAAAGCCTACTAACCTCCACCCCATTCCTCTTGTTAGTGGTGTCCACTCAAGAAAAAATTGTCTCCTGGTCACCCACTTCTGTTCCTGATTTCTATCCTCAAAACAGAGTTGCAATCTAACATTAATTAGAATCACACACTTTTAGAATCACCTAACGCCACAGTGGCCAGTAACTACATTAAATGAGTGTTTCTTAGTGCAAATAGACGTTCATCTAAGAATACATGTTTTCAACAGAACACAACTTGGTATTTATACAAATATACACTTTATCCTGAATAATACTTTTTTTTTGTACCTCAAGTTCATCTTTCAGAATATAAAGGAATCAGCTTATAATACTCTAAGTAAAGTAGAGGACATCAGTTTAAAACTTAACTAGATGGGGTGTCTGGGTGGCTCAGTCAGTTAAGCATCCAACTTCAGCTCATGTCATGATCAGGTCACGGACTCACAGTCCGTGAGTTCCAACCCCGCATCGGGCTCTGTGCTGACAGCTCAGAGCCAGAAGCCTGCTTAGATTCTGTGTTTCCCTCTGTTTCTCTGGCCTTTCCCTGCTCGTGCTCACTTGTTTACTCTCTGTCTCTGTCTCTCTCAGGAGTGAATAAACACTAAAAAAAAAAAAAAAAAAAAAGATTTAAAACTTAACTAGGTGAACAGAAATGTATGGGAAAAATCTCTTCAAAAATTTATATGTTCAATTTTTATGTGCCTTTGTCCTAAAAGTTGAAAGCAAAGCATGGAGTCCAGTTAGTTAAAGATTTCAACTCCCTAGCTCTATGAAAACAGGTATTTTTAATGTCTTTTTTTTCTGTGAAAACGGGTATTTTATTGTAATTCACAGAGAAAGTATGTGAGAAAGAAGTCATACATGTAGTTCACCCTGGCTCCTTCCACACCTGGGGCAGACATCACCAATTGATTCCAGAACTCGTTTCGTCTAAGGCTGGCAGAGACTCAAAATCCTTTATGAAGTAGCAAGCGCTCCAACAGATCCAAGAGGTGAAACACTTTTGCTACTTCAGAGTGAAAAGTGCCAAGAAATTTAGAAAAACAAGAGACAGCCCTTTGTCTCTTGTTTTTCTAAATTGAATCAGAGTGTCTTCTAAATGATACTAAGGATGGCCCTAACATACTGCATATTGTACTGATTTTTCCTTCTACATCAATACTGACTTTCCCCGGGAAGGTCTTTCTGGTGTTTCCAGCCTGCACAGATATTTCCCTTCTGTCATTTAAAAAAAAAAATGTTTTTTGGTCTTTATTTATTTTTGAGAGAGAGATAGAGTGCAAGTGGCAGAGGAACAGATATAGAGGGAAACACAGAATGCGAAGCAGGCTCCAGGCTCTGAGCTGTCAGCACAGAGCCCAATGCAGGGGCTTGAACTCACGAACCATGAGATCATGACCTGAGCCAAAGTCAGACGCTTAAGGGACAGAGCCACGCAGTCACCCCTCTTCTGTCATTGTTAATGGTCCTTAGAATTTAAACCAAACCGTTTAGTGTCCAATTAGATTGCTAAATTCCTTGGGCGCAAGAACAAGATCTTCACTTGTGGCGAACATCAGAATGCTGATCACATAAGATACTTAAGTATTCCCTCTTTTGACTGCCGATATGTAAGGACAGGAAAGCAGAAAGAGAATGGTCTCACTCTCAATAAGTTTCAAGGAAAAAACACCTAAAAAAAATTTGGTGAGAGCTCAGACTAAAACAACAACAAAATATTTTCCCTACCCTTTCAAATCCAACCCCTTCAAACCATATATGGTCCAATGGCGGAAGGAAACCGATTCAGAGACCACACTACCCGGAATGCAGAAGACATTTGGTTAGTGCTAAGCTTAATAATTTAATATTTCAAATAACCTTTCCACACCCAGTGTCCAACTAGATTATTAATGCTGGATCTTTGTAATTCTCTCAATTTAAAATTCTGCCACAGTCCTTCTCCAGAACACTCTCTTCTGTCAATGAAAGGACTGCCTCTTCCTAAAGGCTTGCCTGTTCTCCACTTTTGCCCCAGCTCGTCCCCTGTCTGAAATCCTTTCCTTCCATCTTCGCATGCTGGGCCTTTGAAGTCAACACAGGGATTGCCTCTGCAATAAATGACAAGTCTCTCCTTCTGGAAATCTGCAGGATGCTTTCTGCAACGCACTTAGGGTTTGGAACCTACCACAACCAACAGCATGGAGCTAAGGGTTTGATACACATCTGGGTGCCTGGGTGGCTCATTCAGTTGAGGTCTGACTTCAGCTCAGGTCATGATCTTGAGGTTCGTGGGTTCGAGCCCTTTGTCTTTGCACTATCAGGGTAGATTCTATCTGTTTGGGATTCTCTGTTCCCCTCTTTCTCTCTGCCCTCCCCTACTTGTTTGTGTATGCTTCCTTTCTCTCCCTCTCCCTCTCTCTCTCTCAAAAATAAATAAATAAACGTTTTTTTAAAAAAGCTGTTATACACCTATGTTAGCTTCCTTTTCTGCCACTGGCTGGTTAAGTGACTTCAGACAAAGCTCTTATCTTCTTTAGGCCTCAGTTTCTCCATCCATACAGTGGACATACACATAGTACCGACCTCAAAGGGTTCCTCCAAGGACTTCGTAACATAACTGCAAAGCACTTTACAGCCAGGCATCATATAGTAAGCATTCATTTAAATATTAGTTCTCAGGGGCACCTGGCTGGCATAGTCGGTGGAGAATACAACTCCCGATCTTGGGGTTGTGAATTCGAGCCCATGTTGGGTGTAGAGATTGCTTTAAAAAAAAAAAAGAAAACCCTAAAAGTAAACAAATAAATGTTGGTTCTTATTATGATCATGCAATCTTACGTTGGTTTGTAATTTTGACATCTTGCCTGACAAGTTGAAGACTTTTTACATTTAAGAATATGCTGGGGTACCTGGATGGCTCATTCAGTTGAGCATCTGACTTTGGCTCAGGTCATGATCTCACAATTCATGGGTTCGAGCCCCATGTCAGGCTCTGTGAGGGCAGCTCAGAGGCTAGATCCTGCTTCAGATTCTGTGCCTCCCCCTCTCTCTGCCCCTCCCTCATGTGTGCTCTGTGTCTCTCAAAAAAAAAAAAATGACTGAACATTAAAAAAAAAAAAGAGGGGCGCCTGTGTGGCTCAGTCAGTTAGGCTCCAACTTCAGCTCAAGTCATGATCTCACGGGTCATATGTTTCAGCCTTGCATCGGGCTCTGTGCTGACTGTTCAGAGCCTGGACCCTACTTCAGATTCTGTCTCCCTTTCTCTCTGCCCCTCCCCTGTGCTCTCTCTCTCTCTCCCTCCCCCTCTCTCTCAAATATAAATAACATTTTTTAAAAAATAATGTTTTAGCTCTCATAATGAAATTTAAGCATCTCAAGGGCATGGGTGAATTCATCTTCTACATCTGTATCAGTTAGCATGTGGTGGGTAACAAACGGCCCCAAAGCTTAGTGGCTTAAAATAACACTTCATACTCAGTTTAGTGTGTCTTTAATTTTAGCTTGCTCCACAATCACCTGGAGGGCTTTCTTTTTCCCCCCACAAAAAGGTCACTCGGCTCTACTTCCAGGGTATATGATCCAGTAGTTCTTTTTTTTTCATTTTATTGTAAAGTTGGTTTTCATAAAACACCCAGTGCTCATCCCAACAAGTGCCCTCCTCCATGCCCGTCACCCATATTCCCCTCTCTCCTAACCCCATCAACCCTCAGTTTGTTCTCAGTATTTAAGAGTCTCTTGTGGTTTACTTCCCTCCCCCTCCTTAACTATTTTTTTCCCCTTCCCTTCCATTATGGTCCTCTGTTAAGTATCTCCTATTCCACATTTGAGTGAAAACATATGGTATCTGTCCTTCTCCACTGACTTATTTCACTTAGCATGACACCCTCGAATTCCATCCACATTGCTACAAGTGGCCAGATTTTATTCTTTCTCATTGCCATGGAGTATTCCATTGTATAGATAAACCACATCTTCTGGACCCATTCGTCAGTTGATTGATCGACATTTAGGCTCTATCTATGATCTGGCTATTGTTGACAGTGCTGCTATGAACATTGGGGTACATGTGCCCCTATGAATCAGCACTTTTGTATCCCTTAAGTAAATCCCTAGCAGTGCTATTGCTGGGTCATTGGGGAGTTCTATTGATAATTTTTTGAGGAACCTCCACACTGTTTTCCAGAGCGGCTGCACCAGTTTACATTCCCAACAGTGAAGGAGGGTGCCCGTTTCTCCACATCCTTGCCTGAATCTATAGTCTCCTGATTTGTTCACTTTAGCCACTTTGACTGGCGTGAGGTGATATCTCAGTGTGGTTTTGATTTGTATTTCCCTGATGATGAATGACATTGAGTATCATTTTATGTGCCTATAGGCCATCTGGATGTCCTCTTTGGAGAAGTGTCTGTTCATGTCTTCTGCCCCTTTCTTCACTGGGTTATTTATTTTTCAGCTGTGTAGTTTGGTGAGTTCCTTATAGATTTTGGATACTAGCTCTTTTTTTTTTTATCTGATATGTCATTTGCAACTATCTTTTCCCATTCTGTCGGTTGCCTATTAGTTTTGTTGATTGTTTCCTTTGCCATGCTTAAGTTTTTTTTCTCTTGATGAGGTCCCAATAGTTCATTTTTGCTTTTGATTCCTTTACCTTAGGAGATAAGTCAAGTAAGAAATTGCTGTGGTTGAGGTCAAGGAGGCTGTTTCTTGCTTTCTCCTTGAGGGTTTTGGTGGTTTCCTGTCTCATATTCAGGTCCTTCATCCACTTTGAGTTTATTTTTGTGTATGGTGTAAGTAAGTGGTCTAGATTCAATCTTCTGCATGTTGCTGTCCAGTTCTCCCAGCACCATCTGTTACAGAAACTGTCTTTTTTTTCCATTGGATACTCTTTCTTGCTTTGTCAAAGATTAATTGGCCATATATTTGTGGGTCTAATTCTGGGGTTTCTATTCTCTTCCGTTGGTCTATGTGTCTTTTTTTGTGCCAATACCAGACTGTCTTGATGATTCCAGGTTTGTAGTCAAGGCTAAAGTCTGGGATTGTGATGCCCCTTGTTTTGGTTTTCTTCTTCAATATTACTTTGGCTATTTGGGGTCTTTTGTGGTTCTATACAAATTTTAAGATTGTTTGTTCAAGCTTTGAGAAGAATGCTGGTGCAATTTTTATTGAGATTGCATTGAATGTGTAGTTTGCTTTGGATAATAATGACATTTTAACAGTATTTATTCTTCTGATCCATGAGCATAGAATGTTTTTCCATTTCTTTGTGCCTTCAATTTCCTTCATAAGTTTTCTATAGTTTTCACCACACAGATCTTTTATATCCTTGGTTAGGTTTATTCCTGGGTATTGTAGGGTTTTTGGTGCAATTGTGAATGGGATCAGTTTCTTGATTTCTTTCTGTTGCTTCATTATTGGTGTATAAAAATGCAACCGATTTCTGTATGTTAATTTTGTACTCTGCAACTTTGCTGAATTCATGGATATAATCCAGTAGTTCTAAGGTGGGTCTGAAAATCTGCACCTTGAACAGGTTCCCCGGGTGATGGGTGCCTGGGTGACGCTGATGCCCTTGGGCTGGAGAACTTACACTTTGAGAGTCTTTTCGTGTGCTCACGATCACGTGGTTGGCATTTGGGGTGGAGTTCAGCTGGCAGTTCTTTTGTTCTCACCTGCACTCCCCACAGGCCCCCACGGTCAGCCGCTGGTCAGCCACACTGCTGTTTCTGGGGGGGTGGCTGACTGCCAGCTGAGGTGGCAGGCATGGGGAGAGCATACCTCTCTCCTAGATGCAAGAGGCGGGGCCTTAGACTCCACTTCCTGATGGGGGCAGAGCAATCACGCTAGGAAGGGGCGTGGCTAGAGAGAAAGCCCTGCTAGGTCAAGTTTGCTGTCCGCTAAACCACTGCTCAGTCTAATCCCCACCTGCTGTGCAGGAAACTCTGCTGGATGAGTAAATGTTTCTCCTTGCAACTGAACTTAAAAATTTTGCAAATGCTCTTTGTTTATTTGTGCAGTGCAGCCTGGCAGAACCTGCCCTGGGAACTGCTGCTAAGCCCTGGATTTCCTAGTTATTGTCTGTGTGATCTTGACCCTGGGCCTCAGGGTTTTCATGAATAAGATGGAGATTATAAATCTCACCCCACAGAGTTGTCCTTTAAGAACGAGTACAACTTAACCTCTCTACCTCTCCGTTTCCTCATCTGAAACGTGGGCACAAATCATCCCCATCTCACAGGGCTTTGGGGAGCATTTCAATGGAATGGTGTATGCACAGAGCTTAGCTGAAGTGATCATGATTATTCCTACTTGGATCCCATCGCTTCACACGGCGTGTTAACACTCAGTAAGTTTTGGGTCCAAAATAGCACCGTGACTATAGAAATCCCAGCTTCGGTTCAGTTTGTTGCCAAAAGAGATGCCTAAAGCACTCCAGGTGAAGAACTCCAGGTCCGTGGATGCTGCCCAAGGAGCTCCTGGAAAATCTGCAAGCAGCCTCCGCCAGTCCCTCCCGGTAACCTCTGGGGTCCACTGTTCCTGTCTGCTGGACCCCTCTGCCCATTTCTCAATCATCCAGCCACAGCACCATGGCCAACACCTGCAAAGCAAAAGTAGGTCACTTTGAGCATTCAGATTTTAGAGGAGGACCAGATGCAGGAGAAAGGGATGGAGCGGGTGAAGCCCGTTGTCAGGGATGAGAGGTAGAGAGTGGGGAATGCAGTGAACCTTTGTCAGGTTCTTAGGGAGGGAAGGAAGGTTGGGAGGAGAAGGGAGAAGAGGAAAAGAAGAGAGAAAGGAGGAAGGAAGGAAGGAAGGATGGCTGGAAAGGAAGAAAAAAGAAAAGAAAGGAGAGAGGAAAGGGAAGGAGAAGGGAGGAAGCAGAGATGGAGGAAGCGCGGGAGGGAGCCTGGGAGGCAGATGATGGATTTGCAGGCTGCGGGCAGACAGTTCCGGGTGGCCGCTGAGACCAGAGGCTGGAGACGCTAAGTGAGCAGCAATCATGTCTGCCGCCCGCTTAATTGCCTGGGGAAGCCGCAGTGACAGAGGAGGCCCCACCCTCTGCTAAAGCTTTCAGAGCGTCCCTGGGGCTTCATTCCCTCTTGGTGACTCCCATTTAGTCCAGTGTTAATGGGTCCCCTTCCGAGAAGCTCTCCACTGTGCAGTTAAAAATGCCTCATTCAGATAATCACCATCAGAACCCAAAAGGCCTCTGGGCTGGAAAGGTGAGCGCGGGCTGCCCTTCTGGGCAAGCCCGGAGCAAGGCAGCACCTCCCCCTCCCCCTTCCATGCAGATGGCAGGGGTTCTGCAGACTCCTGGCTTGCAGCTTGATAATGCTCAATAGGGGGAGGGCCCTTAGCACAAACCCAAGATCCCATTTCCTATCAGGCCTGACAGCAGAACCGAGGAAGAAATCCGAAGCATCTGGAATCTTTTCCCCAGGGAAGCTCCCAGGCAAGTAGGTAGGGTTCCCTTACTGGACACCGGTCCCTGGTGCCGGCTCTGGGGATGCTGCAGCCTTGCGCCCAGGGAGCTGAGATTCCCGGGAGGGGGACAGAGAGGATACATAAACCTATGAGTCATTAAAATAACTTGAGAGGGGCGCCTGGGTGGCTCAGTTGATTAAGCGTCCGACTTCAGTGCAGGTCACGATCTCATGGTTGGTGAATTAGAGCGCCGCATCGGGCTCTGTGCTGACAGCTAGCTCAGAGCCGGAGCCTGCTTCGGATTGTGTCTCCCTCTTTCTCTGTCCCTTCCCCTGCTCATGGTTTCTCCCTCTCTCTCTCAAAAATAAACCTTAAAAAAATAACAAAAATCAAATAGCTTTAGGAAGTGAAGAGAATAAACAGGATGGCGTGCTAATGCTTGGCCTGGAGTGGGCACCACGAAGAAGGGTGCCATTAGACAAAGTGACCAGGGAAGGCCTCTCTGAGGATAAGAGCCTCCAGCCAAAGCCTGAACGTTTCCATAACCGGAACTCTAGGGGTTCAGTGCTTGGCGAATGACCCGTGTAAGAGTTGAAAGCAAAGAACACTTTGTTACTTGTTACAAGTTAAGGAGATGAGGAGATAGCTCTCAAATCAAGGCGCTGTCTCCCCATGGGGTTAGTACAGGGAGTTGTATTGAGTGGTTCAGGGGGCGGGGACAGGGACCTTGCAGAGGCACTGCTGGCCCAACGGCGCGCCCCTCTCATGTCCCCACGCTCGTGCACACCGTGTGTTCAAACCGTGGCAGAAAATTCTGCCCATCGGAGATCTTAGTGTTTTAATGAGCTAAAGGGGACTATAGGCCAGCTCAGGGGGGCTTCTGTGCAAACCCTCAGCTCCAGGCTGGCTCAAACTGGCTCACATACGGGGCCTCGCAGGCAATACACCTGTTTTGGGGTCTGCTTGGCTGCGGGTCTCTGAACAGAATATCCTGCTTGGAGGGAAGAGCACAGGGCCTGAGTTCGGAACCAGCTTAGCATGTTAGCAGAACAGACAGAAGGCCGGTGTGACGAGACCATAGTGAGTTCGTCAGAGACAGAACCGGGGAGGCTGGTTGTCCTGGCCTCTGAGACAGCCCCGGCTAACTTTCCAGACTGAGTCACCCTTTCTCAATCCACACAGGGGGAGGGAGGTGACGATTTGAGCCCAATACCATGAAGTGAACAGATTTCTCATACTTAAAAGCAGTTAGATTTTCTACACCATCACACCGTTCCTGAATCTTGAGAGCCTCATTTAGTCTGTTAAATAAAAATTCAACCGAGAAAATTGTAAAGATCTAATTGGCTTTCTTAATCGATTCATGAATCAGGCAGCATCCCCTCTAGCAAGTAGAGGGGTGATCCAAAGAGCTACAGAAAGCAAAGGGTCTAAAGGAAGACAGGGAGCAAAGAAAACGGAAATTATTACTTAAGAATCCATTGTTTCAGCAAGGTCACCATCCTAAGGGGAATGGAAGCGGTCTACCAGTAAACTTCCAAGTGCGGACCAGAAAGTTCCCCTGTTGACTGGTGAAAGCTTACATTCCTGGGGTGTCTGGGTGGTTCAGTCAGGTAGGCGTCCGACTTCAGCTCAGGTCATGATCTCATGGTTTATGAGTTCAAACCCCGCATAGGGCTCTGTGCTGACAGCTCAGACCTGGAGCCTGCTTCGGATTCTATGTCTCCCTCTCTCTCTGCCCCTCCGTCGCTCGCACTCTCTCTCTCTCTCTCTCTCAAAAACAATCATTTAAAAAAGTAAATAAATCCTACATTCCTGGCGGGGGGGGGGGGGGGGGGGGGGGGGGGGGGTTGAAGCTTTAGTGAGATTAGGTATTAAGTCTTGGTTGACTGACTTGGAGCCCGAATCTAAGTAACACCATTTTGGACCTGTGGTGGTTTTTTGGTTTTTTTGGTAACAATTCTGAAAAAGATGTTCTGTGTTTTTTAATTAGTGTTAATAGAACATGTTGAATTCCCTGACGCCCTAGAATTTTCTGCATATTTGTGATGACTTAACCACATATTTTAACTGATGTCTCCCCCACCCCCATTTATGTACCAAGGAGAACTGTTCAAGTGAGTCATACTTGAATCTGGTCTGACCTTCCCTGTGTTTTATAGAAAGCTCCAAGGAGGCTTCCGGGGACTGTCCTTTCCAGTGGTGCTCGCTGTGGAGGTGAATGGAGGACTTGTTCCTTCCACTCCCTTAAGAATGGGTCAGGCTGCCTTGACTCAGGTCATAATCTCGCAATTCGTGGGTTCGAGCCCCGCCTCCGGCTCAGAGCCTGGCGCCTGCTTCGGATTCTGTCTCCCTCTCTCTCTGCCCCTCCCCTGCTCACGCTCTGTCTTTCTCTGTCTCTCAAAAAATAAATAAATGTTAAAAAAAAAAAATGAATGGGCCAGGCTGTGCCAAAATAGGGTCAGGGAAAGGTCTCTGAATCAGCGGCTGGCAGCGCTCTGTGTTGTGACAGACCCCATGTGCCAGCGCCTGAAGACACCTGAGGAGGGAGCGGGGGATTCATAGTTCAAAGGACCCAGCACAGAAGAAGACAGGCCAGGGGCTAAATCCAGCTGAGCCTCTAAAGGCTGTATGAGTTGAGGAAAGTTGGTTGACTTCTCAGAGCCTCTGACTCTAGCCATAAAATGTAATACATTTTGTTTTCCAAGTAAGGTGAAGGGGATATAATGACGCATTACGATAATTAACGCCTCTCAGAATCGAACGGGCATCGTGGTTCCAAGTGATGGCCCTGGAGCCTGGCCACCTGGCTCACATCCTGGGTCTTCTCTTTGCTGCCTCATGAGCCTTCGCCAAGGACATGCGTCTTCTGTACCTCAGTTTTCTCATCTGTATTATGGAGATAATGACAGCACCCACCTTATTAGATTGCTCTCAAAATTAAATGAGGCGGTAGAGTAAAGGACTTAGAACAGTGTTTGGGAGGCACCTGGGGGGCTTAGTTGGTTGAATGACCAACTTTGGCTCAGGTCATGATCTTGCAGTTTGTGGATTCAGGCCCCGCGTTGAACTCTGTGCTGACAGTTCAGAGCCTGGACCCTGCTTCAGATTCTGGATCTCCCTCTCTCTCTGCCCCTCCCCTATTAAAAAAAAAAAAAAAGAACAGTGTTTAGAATACATTCAATCAGTGCATTCAGTAGATGCCAGCTCTTCTTATTTAAATGTGCCAGAGTACCTGGGACAAAGTAAGAATCAGATAAAGAAGGGCCATTATTAGTAGAAACAACCAGCCAACAATGGAAAACATCAAACCTTGTAGTTTTGGGTGAGTTGTCTAGTGTTGCCTCCACTCTGAACCTTTAGGCATTGACTGAATGCAGCTCTTCTTTTTTTTTTTTAATCTTTATTAAATGTTTATTTATTTTTGAGAGAGACAGAGCATGAGCAGGGGAGGGGCAGAAAGAGAGGGAGGCACAGAATCCGAAGCAGGCTCCAGGCTCTGAGCTGTCAGCACAGAGCTCAACACGGGGCTCGAACTCACAAACCATGAGATCAGGACCTGAGCTGAAGTCGGACACTTAACTGACTGAGCCACCCAGGCGCCCCTGAATGCCGCTGTTCTTAAACTTGCATGTGTGCATTTACCCTCACCGGAGGCTTATTAAAACACAGACTGCTGGGGTTCACCCCCAGGGTTTTCTGTTTCAGTTGATCTAGGGTAGGGGCTTAATAACTCACATTTTTAAAAAAGTTTATTCACTTATTTTTGTGTGAGAGAGAGAGAGAGCAGGGGAGGAGCAAAGAGAGGGAATCCCAAGCAAGGAGCTCGATGCAGGACTTAAAACCCATGAACTGTGAGATCATGACCTGAGCCCAAACCAAGAGTCCATCACGCTCAACCAACTTAGTCCCCCAGGCATGAGTCCCACACAAAGCTTGCTGGGAGAACACGGATGTCATAATCTAATTCTCAACAAGCCATCTCACATCCAAGCTCTGGCTCCATGAGCTGTCCGTCAACCATGGTCCCACCCCCTGCTCCGCACAGCCTTCCCCATATGGCAGTCTACCTGGAAAGGGGCCACCAGAAGTCCTTCTTACATCCTCTCTTTTGATGCTTAATGCTTCTCTGTCATCTTGCAAAGAATCACTTGCGCACCAGGGAATTAATCTAAAATGACCAAGCCCTTCCCTCTATCCATGAGCCTAGAAATAGGCTTCTCCAGTAACACTCTGGTAGCTGTTCAGTCTCTGGCCAGTCTTGGTTCAAGAAAGGGTTAATGATATTTTTGTTTTGATGGACCCAAAATATGAGGGCGTAGCAGTTCCTCTGGTTCCTACCCTAGAATTAAATCAGTCTTCCAAAGGAACGGTAGACCTGGAAAGATGAAGAGCAATGTTTTGTTATCCATTAAAAAGATTTTTCCCTTTTATTCTGAATTTTATTAGCTTTGTGCTAATATTGTGACCAAAATTAATTTTAGACCAGAGTCAAAGCATTATTCTACATTTTCCTTAAAATATATTTTACCTTCAGAAACTTGGCAAGTGGGAAAATGTAATTCTCTATTAAAACAAGCCTGCTAATTTGCAGTGTTCAGAGAATTGTGGAGGAAAACAAGAAATAACACAGAGAACGATAGGAAGAATTTGGAGAAGAAAACATGAGACTAGTGGGAAAGAAAAAAAGAGCCCCTCAGACCCGAAGGAACAGGAAGATTCCATACCTTGACTGCTGTAGTAACTGATGATGTAATAAACATGAGTTTGCAGATACCTTTAGAATTTCGTTTTCTCTGGGCGTATCCAGCAACTGCTGGATTGTAGAGTAGTTTTATTTGTAACTTTCTGGCCAATCTCCATGCTGTTTTCCACCGTGGCCGCACCAGTTTGCATTCCCACCAATAGGGCACACGGGTTCCTTTTCCCCCACAGGCTCACCAACACCTGTTGTTTCTTGTGCTTTTGATGTTTGCCATTCTGACAGCGAAGTGGTATCTCATTGTGGTTTTCATTTGCTGTTCCCTGATGTTCAGAGATGTTGAGCATCGTTTCATGTGTCTGTTGGCCATCTGGATGTCTTCTTTGGTAAAATGTTTATTCAGGTCCTCTGACCATTTTTAGTTGGATTATATGTTTTGGGGGACTTGAGTGTCCTTCCAAAGGTGACAATGTAACAAAGATGTGATACACACACACACAAACACACACACACACACACACACACACAGGAATATTACTCAGCCATAAAAAATGAAATCTTGCCAGTTGCAACAACATGGATGGATCAAGACGGTGTGTTAAGTGAAGTAAGTCAGAGAAAGACAAATACCGTATGCTTTCGCTCATATGTGGAATTTAAGAAACGAAACAAACAAACAGAGCAAAAAAGAGACAAAAAATTTTTTATGAGAACACAGTGCTGGTTATCCCAGGGGAGGCGGGGAGCATGGATAAAATAGTTGATGGGGGTTAAGGAGTGCACTCGTGATGAGCACAGGAAATGTATAGAATTGTTGAGTCATATTGTACGTGTGAAACCAATACAGCACAGTTTGTTAATTATACTTTAATCAAAAATAATTGAAGGAACCATAAAAAATATTTTCTGCAAAAGGCCAGAGTGTAGATAATGTTCTACTTTCTTTTTTGAATGTTTTACTTATTTTTGAGACAGAGAGAGACAGCAGGGGAGGGTCAGAGAGAGAGGGAGACACAGAATCGTAAGCAGGCTCCAGGCTTTGAGCTGTCAGCACAGAGCCCAATGTGGGGCTCGAACCCACGAAGGTGAGATCATGACCTGAGCTGAAGTCAGAGGCTTAGCCGACTGAGCCACCCAGGAGCCCCGATAATGTTCTACTTTTGGGGCCATACAGTTTCTGTTGCAGCCACTCACCTCCACCCTTGCTTGTGCCTCTGACCACGTGTGAGCAAGGGGGTGTGGCTTATGTTATAAAACTTTACTGATGCGCATGAAATTTGAATTTCAGGTCATTTTTATATATCGCCGATATTCCTTGGTGTTTTCCCCCCAACTATTTAACATTGTTAAAACTGTTCTTAGCTCCCGGACTTTACAAAACGGATCGGTAGCTAGATTTGTCCTCCAGGTCATAGCTTGTTCACCACGTCATCTCTGCTCTCAAAGCCGCTTTTCAGGATTTTGGGGAAATATTAGGCCTGTTGTTTCACTTGCCTACATGAGAGTACTCCTTAAATGGTAAAACAACTGCTAATCTGCTGTAGAGATACAAGGAGGCGAGGGTATTGAAAACGTGAAAGTGTCAGGGGCACCTGGGTGGCTTAGTTGGTTAAGTGTTTGACTCTTTGTTTTAACTCAGGTCCTGATCTCATGGTTTCATGATTTCGAGCCCTGTGTTGGACTCTGTGTTGATGGTGCAGAGCCTGCTTGAGATTCTCTCTCTCCCTCCCGCTCTCTGCCCCTCCCCCACTCATGCTGTCTCTGTCTTTCTCAAAAATAAATATACATAAAAAATTTTAGGGTGCCTGGGTGGCTCAGTTGGTTGAGTGTCCAACTGTTGGTTTCAGCTCAGGTCCTGATCTCACGGTTTGTGAGTTCGAGCCCGACATCAGGCTCTGTGCTGGCGGTGTGGAGTCGGCTTGGGATTCTCTCTCTTCCTCTCTCTCTCTACTCCTCCCCAGATCACGCTCCCTCTCTCAAAATAAATAAATAAAAACTTTTTTTTAAGTTAAAAAAAAAAAGAAAAGAAAATGCAAAGGAATCTAGATCTGTACCCAGTGGGGAGTTTCCGTTCAGACACCAGTCAGGCAATGGCGAACAAAAGATGTCTAAATGGCTTCTTCTGGCATTTTGTCACTCTGTGTTCCATTGCCAAGTGAGCAGATGCTTAGGCCAAATGAGCTAATTTCTAGGAATTTCCCCCCACAGATGTAGGCAAAAATATGTGCACAAGGATATGCCTGGCAACAGTGTTTGTCATGGAGAAAAACTGGACACCCACATTCAGCACTAAAGAAATGTATGGAACTTCCACACTGTGGAGTACTATGCAGCAGTGAAAAAGAATAAGGTCAGCATTTTTAAACTGATGGAGATCAATGTCAAAGATGTGTTGTGAAGGAGATAAAGAAGGTGCAGAATAGTGGCTTTAGTAGTATCCCTATGTTTGTTTGAATACAGAGAACAAAAAAGGTCCGGAAGGAAAAATCCTGTACTACGAACAGCAGTTGGGGCACCTGGGTGGCTCAGTAGGTTAAGTGTTTGACTCTTGATTTGAGCTCAGGTCATGATCTCACAGTTCGTGGGATCAAGCCCCATGTCAGGCTCTGCACTGACCACGCAGAGCCTGCTTGGGATTCTTTCTCTACCAACCCGCTGGCCCTCTCCTGCTCATAATCTCTCAAACACTTTAAAATAAACAAATAGAAGTTATCTTAGGGGATGAAGACAATGATGGGCTTTAATATTTCAAGTTAGCGGCGCCTGGGTGGCTCAGTAGGTTAAGCGTCTGACTTCAGCTCAGGTCATGATCTCCCAGTTTGTGAGTTCAAGTCCCGCATCAGGCTCTGTGCTGACAGCTCAAAGCCTGGAGCCTGCTTTGGATTCTGTGTCTCCCTATCTCTGCCCCTCCCCTGCTCATGCTCTGTCTCCCTCTCTTTCAAAAATAAACATTAAAAAATTTTAATATTCCATTTTAACCCTTTCTGTACTCGAGATTGTTTGCACCCAGTATTTTTATTTCTTTATATGATGGTTAACTTTGGGGGTCAACTTGACTGAAATGTGGGGTATCTACTTATCTGGCGAAACATTATTCTGGGTGTGCCTGCGAAGGTGTTTCCAGAGGAGGTTAGCATTTGAACCGGTGAACTGAGTGAGGTGTGTAGCACTCCTTAATATGAGAGGCATCATCCAATCCATTCATGGACCAAATAGAACAAAATGGTGGAGGAAGGGGGCATTCATCCCCTGCCTGACTTCTCCCCTGCTCTGGGGACCTGCTTCTCAGGTCTTCAGACTCAGAATGGATTCTACACCACTGACCCTCTTGTCCTCAGGACTTTGGATTCCACTGGCTTTCCTGGGTCTGTAGCTTGCAGATGGCTAATTGTGGGATTTCTCAGCCTTTATAATCTTGTGAACCAGTTCCTTTTCACAAATTTAGTGTTATATATAAATGTTAATGCAGATATGAAGATTTATATTTCTACATAGAGAGACATGTTGGTATCTTTATCTTTCTATCCATGCATCCATCCATTCACCCATCCATCCACCCATCCATCCATCCATCCTGTCAATCGATCTATCTGTCTATCTATCTATCTATCTATCTATCTATCTATCTATCCATCCATCCATCCATCCATCCATCCATCCATTCTGTCTATCTATGTATCTGTGTATCTATCTCATATTGGTTCTCTCCTGGAGAACTCTAACAAATAGACTTTCATAATAAACTAATTTTGAGGGGCTCCTGGGTGGCTCAGTCAGTTAAGCCTCCAACTTCGGCTCAGGTCAGATCTCACATTCATGGGTTTGAGCCCTGCGTCGGGCTCCATGCTGAGAGCTAGCTCAGAGCCTGGAGCCTGCTTCCGGTTCTGTGTCTCCTTCTCTCTCTGACCCTCCCCCTCTCATGCTCTGTCTTCCTCTGTATCAAACATAAATAAAACATTAAAAAAATTTTTTTAAATAAATAATTTTGACAAAGTCCCTCTCTTCACAATAGGAGTGGAATCAGAGAAGGGTTAACCCAGAGCCTGAATACTTTTACTTAAAATTATTGTGGGAATAAAGAATGAAAGAATCTGAGTAGTTATTTTTTTTCTTCAATTTTTCATCCAGTCAATATTTATTATACAAGTGTGTAGTGGGGTTCATGGGAGTATTATCCGAATGTACTTATTCTCTCAGTTCACATTTGCTGTACAAACACTCTGTGTTAAGCAGTGGTTTCTGATTTAATGAGATTTATGTGACTTTGAAGGAAGTTTTTCAAAGAGTTCTTTCCAAAGGTGATTGAGTGTGTCGGAAGTTACAGTGTAAGACATAGATATTAGGAGTCAGAGTTTTATTGTTTTAGAGACATAACTCATTGAAATTAGAAAGACAGACCATAATAACCATAAGAACGGGTGATATCATCCTTGTTTTTAGGTTTGAAAATGGAGACTTCGTTGTGTCACTTTCACAAGGTCACACAATTAATAAGTGTTAGGTTTAGAATCTAGATGTGTCTGACTTCAAAGACCACGCTCTTTCTACCACTGTCAGAGACCAAGATCCTTTCTCCCCTTTTCTCATCGTAATAAAATCTCAAATTTTTAGCTAGACATCTAGCCACCCAGAATAAAGATTATACAACCCAGGGGGTGCCTGGGTGGCTCAGTTAAGCGACTGGCTTTGCCTCAGGTCATGATCTCGCGGTTGGTGGCTTTGAGCCCCGCGTCGGGCTCTGTGCTGACAGCTAGCTCAGAGCCTGGAGCCTGCTTCAGATTCTGTATCTCCCTCTCTCTCTGACCCTCCCCTGCTCGCGCTGTCTCTCTCTGTCTCTCAAAAATAAATAAAAAACATTAAAAAAATTAAAAAAGATTATACAACCCAGACTTCCCTGTAATTGGGTATGGACGTATAAATAAATTCCAGGTGGGAGAGGAAGTAATCTGTGTTGCCTTCTAGGAAACTTCCTAAGAGGTAGCTACCATGTACCCTCGGCCTCTCCTTCCTTTCTTTGTTCCTCCTGCTGCCTGGAGCACCAGCAGCCATCTTGGACAATGAGGTAAAAATCATGTCTTGGATATAGAAAGAGCAAGAATCCCCAGGAACTGTGGAACTTCAGTATAGCCTCAAACTGCCTGCCTCTAGATGTCATTTATATGAAAAAGAAATACATTTCTATTAAGTCAACATCATTAGGGTTCTACTGCAGTTGAACTTAATCCTATTCACCTACCATGACATAATGCCTTCCAACCTGTCATCATTTGGGGGGAAAATAGCCCGAACACTATTTTCAATAACAGTTCACCTCAAAAAATCTTGAGAGAATCAGGTTGCGTAAGCCAGTACCCATGAATATATAGTTTATTCAAAGGGAATACATGACATAATTCTTCCTGAAGCAATCGGCGATGGAGATTCAATGCTCCCCAAATCATGTGTCGACCTCCCCTTCACTTTGCTCAACATTCACGCTCGAAGCAATAAATGGAGATAGAATGTGGGGAAGAGAGGTCAAGAGAAAGTGTTCTACCTTCTTTTCTCTAAGTGCAGTGTGTGGGCCAGTTCTTAATAAACCTATTTAAAAATGTTAGAATTGAAGCAGGGAAAATAGTTTTGGATTATAAATGTATTGAGGACACACAGGAAACACCTTCTATAAACATTATTTCAAGTGTATTATATTTATATAGTATTTGCTTAAGACTATTTTCTCCTCTTGAACTGTCAAGGGACTTTACCAAAAATATTCCTGTGTCCATTTTTGATAAAGACAAACTTATTCTGAGGAAATTTTAAAGTAAGACTCAGAGAAATAACAAGAAAAAGCTGAGGCTTAGAGCCTTTTTACCTCATTCGAAATTCTAAAAAAGTACCCTACATGGCATTTACAAAATAGAAATATAATACTGTAACATAAACGAACAGTTTGTAATAAATGTTTTAAAGGAAGATACAGAATTTCATTATTTTTGCTTTTGTGCTGATTTTTAAAAATTATATTTTCATTATCATGAGTTTGTGCTACAAGAAATAGTACACTGAAATAGGAAATTAACATTAAACTTTGAAATTTCCTTTTAAAAAACTTAAATAAAAAGATTTACAAAAGCCATTAACTATCTGCTTTCAGCTCAACGTTCATTTTTAAAACCTGGCTCATCCAACAATTCCTAATTAGTGGTAACCTCCAAATGGGTTATTTTGGCTTAAATTCCATCTTATTTTTTTTTCCTTTATGATATTTGACTTGTTTTTTTAATGTTTTATTTATTTTTGAGAGGGAGAGAGAAACAGCATGAGTAGGGGAGGGTCAGAGAGAGAGGGAGACACAGAATCCGAAGACAGGCTCCAGGCTCTGAGCTAGCTGTCAGCACAGAGCCTGACACAGGGCTCAAACCCATGAACCATGAGCCGAAGCCAGGCACTCAACTGACTGAGCCACCCAGGTGCCCAGATATTTGACTTGTTAATTTCCAGTGTAACCATGGGGGAAGAAAAGTGATTTTTTATAAACCAGCTTTGGGCCTTTGTATTTCAGAAGGTCCCCAAATCGTGTACCTTTGAACTTTATCTAGATACTACATCGCATGATAGTTGTTCAATCCATCTCTGTCATAATGGCTCTTGGAAAGTATGCTACTTTTTTGGACAGCCGCCTTTTTTTTTTTTTTTAAATACCCAGTGTTTCTTACCCAAAGCACATTGAATACACATGCAATGAGAAGTGATAGTTTGACGCTATGGTTTCAGGCAAAGATACTTTCTCCAATTTACCCAACACAACTGTTTCAAGTCAGAAAATATCAAGTGGAACAAATTTGAATGGCAAGCCATATTTGGATGAACCCAAAAGATTTTCCCTGTATATATACACACAAGATAAAGGAAGAAGGAGGCAGTATCTTCTATAGCAAATTCTAGTACATTCTGCACAGGCACTATTCCCATGAATGTTCTCATAATTGGGCTTGTTTTGTCCTAAAGGTGTTTATCTGAGCTCTGCTGTTATTTTTTTCAAGCAGTTTGAGTGCAAGACAACCTACCCACCAGCCCCCAAAGTGGTTCAGAAATTACTAAAGAAAATGGCATGGAAAGAAAAACGCACCTTTCAAAGAAATGATTACCTTGCTCACCTCCGTAATTAAGTCTTATCTTCCCCCTTTGCCAAGTACAATAACCCTTCTTTGTGTTATATCTTATGTGCATGCTATATTTATGTACTTTGTATTTTTTATTTAGTAACTCAGTAAACTTGTTTTTATTGTTCAATTGATGTGTTTTTCTATATTTGAACATTTTGAGGATATTTTGGATTGAGATGGAACATATCGTAATTTTCCCATTGAAAGGAATGGAATTGCCCCCCTCCCCCCATTCAATGGCTTTTTATTTGGTAGCTTTTAGGAATGAGTTAAGGTCATTCAGAAAAAGATAAGTGTATATATTATTCCCCATGCAAAAATAGACCAACAAGTAGTCTTACTCACTTGATATGTGTTGGACAGAATCTTAATATAGATCCCAAGATATTCTGCCCTTTCGGTATAAATAGTCCTGCGCTATCCCCACGACTGTAAAGAGGATAGATTTTATTCTCATGATCAGGTCGTGTTATGTGGCGTGGTACCTTAAGATAAAGAGATTATCCCAGTGGGGATGATCTGACCACATGGCCCTTTAATAAGCAGAGAGTTTTCAGGATGCCCGAGTGGCTCAGTCAGTTAAGCATCCAACTTTGGCTCAGGTCACGATCTCGCGGTTCATGAGTTCAAGCTCCACATCGGGCTCTGTGCTGACAGCTCAGAGCCTGGAACCTGCTTCAGATCCATGTTGCCCTCTCTCTCTCTGCCCCTCCACTGTTCACAGTCTATCTTTCTCTTTCAAAAATAAGTTTAAAAAAATTTTTTTAAAGTAGAGAGTTTTCTCTAGCTGGTTATAGAAAGGGCCACCAGAAAGACTCAAAGCATGAGAAGGATTCAGTTTCAAGAAGATTCTTTGCTGCTGAAGGAGGAGCCACATGGCAAGAACCTAAGATCAGCATCTAGAAGCTGAGAATGGACCCAGGCCAACAAGTAGCAAGATGACAAGAACATCAGTCTTACAACCCCAAGGATGCTCAGAAATAGAACTTTCTGTAGTTGAGCCTCTAGATTAGGATGCTGATTAGAGGATACCCTGATTTCCGCCTTAAGGCATCTTCAAAGATTTTTCTTTAAAGTTTATTTATCTGTCAGATAAAGTTTATCTGTCAGAGCAGAGCACAACATGGGGCTCAAACCCATGAACTATGAGATCATAAGCTGAGCCAAAATCAATAGTTGGATGCAGGGTGCCCAGGTGGCTCAGTCAGCTAGGTGGTAGACTTGGTCTCAGTGCAGGTCATGATCTCATGGGTCAGGAGTCTGAGCCCTGCATTGGGTTCTGCCCTGATAGCACAGAGCCTGCTTAGGATTTCTCTCTCTCTCTCTCTCTCTCTCTCTCTCTCTCTGCCCCTCTCCAGCTGTCTCTGTCTTTCTGTCCTTCTGTCTCTCTCAAAACAAACTTAAAACAAAATAGAGTTGGACTCTTAACCAACTGAGCTATCAGGAGTCCCTATCCTGAGGCATCTTTAGCAGAGAACCCAGCTGCGAGGTGCCAGACTCCAGACCTACGAAGCTTTGGACAAATAAAAGAGTGTTATTTTAAGCTGCTAAATTTATGGTAATTTGTTACACAGCAACAGAAAGTGAATATACCCCATACTAGGATCAACTAAGTTATACTGCAGTTAAAAAATTATTTTAGAAACCTCAGACTCTCAGAATCATAAAATAGCCAAGGTTTATTTCTCACTGGCACAAATATCTGATGTGTGTCATTGGAAGGAGTCCTCTCAAAAATGTGACCCAGGGATCCAAGATGTGGAGACTCCTTTTTAGGATGTGCTTCCATGATTGCTAGGGGAGGAGCAGAGCACATCTGTCTTCTAAGCATCAAAGACCAGCCCTTTACAGACTGAATCAAGCCCCCAGGTGTACGCAGTGAAGACTTCACACTGTTCTTTAGTTTTGTAAATCAGTTGCCAACATTTAAAACACTGGAGCTTTTCCCATAAAAATTTCAACCTACGGATTCTCTCAGAACGTTTGGGAGATCTTGCAATGATCTACTTCAAAGAACAATATGGAATTATGTGGCCTGACCTATAGAGTTTTCTAAAGAGCACTGTTACTTGAGAAAAAATAGGGTAAAAGTCTTATAGTGTGTGTACTAGAATGTATAGAAAACGAACTAGAAGACATAGGGTATATAGAAAAAGAACTAGAAGAATATAGACACCGCACTATAAATCATAGTTCCCTAGCAGAAATGGAGATAGGGGTATTCCATGGCAATCTGGAATTTAAATGAAGTGTTTTATCTGACCGTGAAAATTCACCAAGTTAGGGGTCCCTCTTAGTGGAGATGAGAATAAGGGTGTGCCTTAAATGGAGAACAATGTCCTACTACCATTTATTTTTAAGATGCATTATTTTCTTTAACCCAACAGAATAAGAGTCAATGCATGGGTGCCCTTACATCATCATTTTTATGAATTCTACATTTCACTTTTATTGGAAAAGGACAAACAACAACAAATTAACATAGGCAAGAATTTTATAAAAAGAAAGCAAAACTTCACAATACTTTATATGCCAATACAAATCCGTTTTCACTTGTATGTCCTGTTTAGCACTGTCTCCATTGGTGGTAGTCAGAACGAAGATCTTGAGACATTGAGAAAGCATGAATCATCAAAGAGATTTAATTACAATGTGGCTTTACAGTAGAGACCTATGGTTGTGTCCACTTTGTAGCGTCCATTTTAGGAAATGACCGAGCTCTCCATCAGTTGAGGACTTTTGTCACTTCTGGCCATTTATAAATTATCCCCCTCCCCTCCAACATTCCGATTTCCTTTTGAAAATTCATCGCTCACCCATGTGTTAGCACTGTCAGTTGGTAAATCCAGGCATATGCCCTTTTATGGTAGGCAGAGTCATGATCTGTCCCCCAGAGATGCCCACGTCCTAATCGTCAGAACCCACAGATATATTATGGGATATGGCAAGGGATAATTAATATTTTAAATGGAATTAAGCTTGCTCACCATACAGGCTTAAAATGTGGAGATTATCCTGGACTGTGGGGAGTGGGTCAGTGTAATCACGAGGGTACTTAGGAAGGGAAGGGGGGAGGCAGGTGAGGAGAGGCAAAGCGAGATGTAAGAAAGACAGAAGAACCTTCAGGGAGAGAAAAAGCATTGTAGGGTCTGGAGATGGATGGAGGGTCTGAGAGCCGAGAAACACAGGCAGCCTTTAGACACTTGGAAACATACGGAAATGGATTCTCCCTCAGAGCCTCCAGAGGGAACGCAACCCTGTTAACATCTTGATTTCAGCCCGGTGAGGCCTATGTCAGACTTCTGACCTCCAGAACTGGAAGACGATAGATTTGTGTGGCTTGAAGCCACTAAGTTTGTGGTCACGTGCTACAGCAGTGACAGGACACTAATAGAGTCCCTTGTTCCTAGAGGAGCCAGTCCTTCTGGTAGATTCTGCTTCTTGTCATCTCACACGGAAGTTCTGCTTTCTCCTGATTTGATTCAACCTTTTCCTTCTTTGTGTGACTCTCAAGTGTCCTTTGAACAAATGTATCCTTTGGTTGAAGCTCTTTGGAATTGCGCTCCTGTTAGCTGCAATGCAGAGCCCTGATCATATTCGATCCAACAGGCAGAGGACCATTTTTCAATAGGTTTTTCCTCCCGGGGATTATAATGAAAAGAATAGAAGTGTTCATGAACCCATAGTTAATCTGTTAGTGATGGGAGTTAGAATCGCCCGTACATAATCAAGCTTTGAATAGATGAAACTTGTTTTCAGTCGTATTTCTTTATAATCCCATTCTTTCAATAAAAAAGAGAAAGAATAAGGACAGGGCAGCATGGGGGGTAAGATTCTGGGCTTTGGAGTCACAGAATAGAGTTCAAATCCCGCCTCTTCTGCTGACAAAGGTTGTGAGTTTGGACGTGGGACCCTCTGGGGAAGGATCTTCATCGCTGGGACCCCCGGTCTTCCACATGGGATTTTAATCTTCATGTTTCTGACTCCTGTCTCTTGTTTCTTGACTTGCTGCAAGGAACCTTATCAATGGCTCCCTAAGACTGTCGAGTCCGAACAGTTTCTAGTCTCAGTTTCTTTTTTTCAAAAAGATGGTTGATGCCACACTGATTTTGAAGATTACGTGGGAATAACACGCTTAAGCCACTCCCACAGATCTTGGCACATGACGAGTACTCAGGAAATGCTAGTTGATAACATAAGCCAAGGGCAGATGACCCTCTTGGAAACTCAGGCTCCTCATTTATAAAACAAAGTTAGCATCTTTCTCACATGTACTGTTAGGATTTTTAAAAAATGAAGGGTTCCCAGTGCTTATTTAGCACAAAAATTTTTGGTTTTCTTCAGCGTTCCTCCAAGAAAGATATGCGAGGAAGCGTCGACGTGGGTTGGTTCTTTTCTTCCCTCTGGCCCGGTTCATGTCCCATTTCTTAGAAGATGGCAAGACCTGAGTGAGGGCCGTGCTCATTTCTGAAGCTATTTGCCAAATATGTGATCAACTAATCGTGGTTAGCCTTGTTGGCATACAGTTGAGGAAGCTGCACCTGATCTTTCCAGAAAAGCGAGTCCTCAGACCTGTTGCCCTCCTGCAGTCCTCAAAACAACAGATCACATGCCTGTAAGTCTAGATTGACTCCCCATATGAGTTGGCGGGTGGGGGGGGACGGTGTTCAGGAACATTTACCAGCCGACTTTTCCCTGAAATTCACATAAGTACTGACTTGGAAGTGAAGGGCAAGATGATATAAAAGAAAAAACAGGGTTCCTGGGTGGTTCAGTCAGTTAAGTGTCTGACCTTGGTTCAGGTCATGATCTCATGGTTTGTGAGTTCAGCCCCATGTTGGACTCTGTGCCGACAGCTGGGAGCCTGGAGTCTGCCTCGGATTCTGTGTCTCCCTCTCTCTGCCCCTCCCCTGCTTGTGCTCTGTCCCTCTCCCCTCTCTCAAAAATAAATAAATATTTTTTAAAAATTAACAAAAAAAAAGAAAAAACAAAGATTCCCCATTGAGATATAAATATAAAACACCCCGATTTTCTGTGTTACTGCCCTTTTGGCTGGCACATAACCTCCGTAATTATACAAAATATACCCTAAGTCTATATTATTTTTTTAACTGGACAAAATATAAAATTTTTTTCATTGTGTATGGAAAGCGATTTTAAAATACTTTTTGTTGGAGGGAGCACATTAGTTTTGATGGTTTTAAGTACATTTTATCCAGTTGAAAATTGTTAGCGCTAGATGTGGAATAATATTGTACTAACCTAGGCAAAAAAAAGAAAAAAGAAATCATCTAAAAGGGATATTTTGGTATAGATGATTAATGTTCAGTAGCAAAGTGAGTGTAATCATAAACTTAAATCTAATATATTAAGCAATTAACCTTACTTTACCTCTGGTAAGCTCTGAGGTCTGCGGTTTATCATCTTTGCTGAGAAATAACCTCTTTCGAAAATTTGTGCTGTGACGGCGTCTATTGCAGGGCACCGCCACTAGGGGCAGCAGCATCGATGAGGTTCGGTGGATTACTGGCTAATTTGAGGAGTACATTTTCTGTGTGCTGCAAATACAGTGGCCTGCCCTGTGACTTTGGGAAATCACTTCTTTTTGGGCCTCCCTTCCCGCAACAAGGCTTTGGACTAGATGAGTTCTGAGACCCTGACAGTTAAAATTCTGTGGCTCGATGATGATTATTTTTGTTGTGATTAGGGTGGAGAGGAGAGTGGAGGTCTGAGTTGTAATTCCATTGCTTTCACGCTATGACGTAGAGCAAGTCAGCCCCTCTCATTGATTCTTAGTTTTCTCAACGGTGAAATGAGGTGAAGTCAGTATTTCCCAATGCCCGTTCCTCTTTCTACTTGCAAATGCTAATTTCTGTTCGAATACGCTGAGAAACACAGAGCAGAGAAAGTCGAATGGGCTTCTTTTTCTAGAACTTATAGAGTCTTTTAAATGACAATATAATAGATACTGAGCATAAAATGACTGACCAGTGATGATGATGGTTGTATTTGTTTTCTAGGGCCATCTGGACAAATTACCACAAACTAGCTGGCTTTAAAACACAGAGGTTTGGGGGGCCTGGGTGGCTCAGTCAGCTAAGCAGCTGGCGTCGGCTCAGGTCACGATCTCACAGTTTATGGGTTCAAGCCCCGCATCGGCCACTGTGCTGACAGTTAGCTCAGAGCGTGGAGGCTGCTTCAGATTCTGTATCTCCCTCTCTCTCTGACCCTCCCCTGCTCCCACTGTCTCTCTCTGTCTCTCGAAAATAAATTTAAAAAACACATAAAAAAATTTAAAACACAGAGGTTTGGGGGACCCTGAGCAGCTCAGTTGGTTGAGCATCCAACTTCAGCTCAGGTCATGATCTCACAGTTTGTGAGTTCGAGCCCTGCGTCAGGTTCACTGCTGTGCAGAGCCTGCTTTGGATCTCTGTCTCTTTCTCTCTCTCTGCCCCTCCCCCACTCTCTCTCCCTTTCTTAAAAATAAAACATTAAAAAACAAGCAAACAAACACAGAGGTTCATCATCTCAGAGTCATAGATGCCAGAAATCAAGACCTTGTCAGGGCCATGCTCCTTCTGAAGGCTCTAGGGAAGACTCCTTCCTTGTCTCTGCTTGCGTCTCATGGTTTCTGACGACGCTTGGTATTCCTTAGCTCGTGTCAACGAATTCCCAGTCTCTGTCTCCACTTTCAGATGGCCTACTTCCCTGTGTGACCTCAGCACGTCTATTTCCAGATCTCCCTCTTTCTGTCATAAAGACACAAGTCACTGGGTGACGGCCCATCCCAATCCAATCCAATGACCTTATCTGAACTCAATTACATCTGCAAAGGTCCCATTTCCAAATAAGGTCATGTTCATAGGTACTAGGGGTTAGGACTCGAATACATCACTTTGGGGGACACCATTCAACCCCCTATGGCGATGATGATGATGATGATGATGATGATATTAGGGGGAAAAAAGCAAGAATAAAAGAAAGAAGATAGTAAGCCAAAGAAATAATTATTGAGCACTTATTAAGTACCATGCAGTATGCTAAGTGCTTTTCCCAAATTATTTCATATAAGTCCCTTAGAAACCCTGTGAGAGGGGCACCTTGGTGGCTCAGTTGGTTAAGTGTCCGATTTTGGTTCCGGTCATGAGCTCAAAGTTTGGGAGTTGTGTGTGTGCTGACAGCACAGAGCCTGGAGCTTGCTTTGGATTCTGTGTCTCCCTCTCTCTTTGCCTCTCCCCCTTCTTGTGCTTGCTCTCTCTCTCTGTCTCAGAAATAAATAAATAAATATGAGAGAGAGAGAGAGAGAGAGAGAGAGAGAGAGACCCTATGATAAAGGTGCCATATTCTTGCCCCCAGTTTTCAGCCAAAGAAACACAGGTTCTGAGGGATTGACTGTTGCCCAAAGTCTACCCACTGATAGAATGAACCTGACCATCAGTCCAGTTCTGATCAGATCCCCAAGCCCAAGGTCCTACCATAGTACTGGCTTTCTTCTTATTTTACTACGTGCATAAATCTCTCGAGAGTTTTGAAGTCTGATAAATGCATCTCCTTCAGAGATCTTACCTCCACAAAATGATTAAGTGCCTTTTGCCCAAAGTGGGACATGTGACAGCTGGTGGGGCACATGTTGAGGTAGGTGACACCTGCATGCAGGCTGCAGGAGGGAGGCAGTACTTCTTCAACAATTTTTTTTTTTAATTTTAGAGAGAGTGTGTGAGCTGGGGAGAGGGGCAGAGAGAGAGAATCTTTTTTTATTGTTTATTTATCTGTGAGAGAGAGAGAGAGACAGAGACACAGAGCACGAGCAGGGGAGGGGCAGAGAGAGAGGAAGACACAGAATCTAAAGCAGGCTCCTGGCTCTGAGCTGTGAGCACAGAGTCTGATGCAGGGCTCGAACTCACGAGCCGTGAAATCATGACCCGAGCTGAAGTCAACCCTCAAACCGACTGAGTCACCCAGGTGCCCCAAGACCCTTAAACAGGCTCCATGCTCAGCCTGACACGGTGCTCCGTCCAATGACCCTGGGATCATGACCTGAGCTGACATCAAGAGTCAGACACTCAACTGACTCAGCCACCCATGCGCCCCTAAAAAATTACTAAAAATTTTTAATGTTTTGTTTATTTATTTATTTATTTTTACTAAAATAGTGTCACGTACTTTATTTTATTTTTTAATAGTTTATTTTCAAATTGGTTTCCATGTAACACCCAGTGCTTCTCCCCACAAGTGCCCCCCACCATGACTATTACCCCTTCCCTTCCCTCCCCTTCCCCCTTCAGTCCATGGTTTGTTTTCAGTATTCAATAGTCTCTCATGATTTGTGTCCCTCACTCTCCCCAGCTCTCTCTCTATCCCCCTTCCTCTCCCTATGGTCTTCTGTTAGGTTTCTCCTGTTAGACCTATGAATGCAAACATATGGTATCTGTCCTTCTCCGCCTGACTTATCTCGCTTAACATGACACCCTCAAAGTCCATCCACTTTGCTACAAATGGCCATAGTTCATTCTTCCTCACTGCCATGTAGTACTCCATTGTATATATATACCACATCTTCTTGATCCATTCATCAGGTGATGGACATTTAGGCTCTTTCCATGATTTGGCTATTGTTGACAGTGCTGCTGTGAACATTGGGGTACATGTGCTCCTATGCATCAGCACTTCTGTATCCCCTGGGTAGATCCCCAGCAGTGCTA
Source organism: Helogale parvula (assembly GCA_004023845.1). Classification (NCBI taxonomy): domain Eukaryota; kingdom Metazoa; phylum Chordata; class Mammalia; order Carnivora; family Herpestidae; genus Helogale; species Helogale parvula. Next base: position 512,256 of record PJEM01000176.1, read on the forward strand.
TTGCTGGGTCATAGGAGAGTTCTATCGGTAGTTTTTTGAGGAGCCTCCACACTGTTTTCCAGAGAAAACCAAAACGGGAGGCATCACAATCCCAGACTTTAGCCTCTACTACAAAGCTGTCATCATCAAGACAGTATGGTATTGGCACAAAAACAGACACATGGACCAATGGAATAGAATAGAGAACCCAGAACTGGACCCACAAGTATATGGCCAATTAATCTTTGACAAAGCAGGAAAGAGTATCCAATGGAAAAAAGACAGCCTCTTCAATAGGTGGTGTTGGGAGAGCTGGACAGCAACATGTAGAAAAATGAAATTAGACCACTTTCTGACACCATACACAAAAATAAACTCAAAATGGATAAAGGATCTGAATGTGAGACAGGAAACCATAAAAACCCTAGAGAAGAAAGCAAGAAATAGCCTCCTAGACCTCAATCTCAGCAATTTCCTCCTGACACATCCCCAGAGGCAGGAGAATCAAGAACAAAACTGAACCCTTTGGGACTTCATCAAGATAAAAAGCTTCTGCAAGGCAACGGAAACAATCAAGAAAACTAATAGACAACCGACAGCATGGGAAACGATAGTGGCAAATGGCATATCAGATAAAGGGCTAGTATCCAAAATATACAAGGAGCTCACTAAACTCCATCCACGAAAAATGAATGATCCAGTGAAGAAATGGGCAGAAGACCTGAATAGACACTTCTCCAAAAAGGACATCCAGATGGCCAACAGGCACATGAAACGATGCTCAGCATCGCTCATTATCAGGGAAATACAAATCAAAACCACACTGAGATACCACCTCACACCGGTCCGAGTCGCTAAAATGAACAAATCAAGAGACTATAGATGCTGACGAGGATGTGGAGAGACGGGCACCCTCCTGCACTGTTGATGGGAATGTAAACTGGTGTTTTATTTATTTTTGAGAGAGAGAGAGACAGCATATGTAGGGAAGGGTCAGAGAGAGAGAGAGACACAGAATCTGATGACAGGCTCCAGGCTCTGAGCTAGCTGTCAGCACAGAGCCTGACGCGGGCTTGAACCCATAAACTCTGAGATCATGACCTGAGTCGAAGCTGGACATTCAACCAACTGAGCCACCCAGGCGCCCCTAAAAAATTATTTCGAAATAATTGTGGGATCACAGGAAGTTGCTGTACAAATAGTACCTAGAGTCCCACGGACTCCTCACTTGGCTTCTCTAGTGCTGACATCGTAGATAGCTTCAGGGCTGTGTCCAGGCCCGGAAACTGACCCTGACCCAGACTTGTCATCTAGACTGCAGACCCCATCCCGCTTTCACTAGGCTTGTTTGTACGTGTGTGCGTGTCTTACAGCGTGATCCCGTGTACAGTTTCACGGAACCACCACATCCTGGTACATAACACGTCACCACAGAGGGGCTCCCCCATCAGTGTTCCCTTTCACGTCTTCAGGGAGAACCGTCCCCATCTGTTTCTTCACCATCTAACCCTTTCCGCTCTCTCTCTTTGTCGGAGACATCCCACATCCCAGCCTCAGAGTCCTTAGCAGACAACGGAAGCTAATGTGGATTGGGATTATTTGGTTTCTCCCTTGTAATTTCATACGTGTCTATTTGTGCCCAGAGAGACCGGCTCACCACAATCACGAGGAATGAGATGAAGTAATTTTTCTTTTAAGCAAAGGTATTTCAGTAGCAAAGGTGAGTTACAGTAAAAACCAAATAACCCCAAAAAACAAAAAAGCAGGAGGGGGTCTGCAGCTGGGGCAGAGAGTGAGAGGAATGGTGTGGGGCTGCTAAATGTTTACAGAGCACCGAGTTAAGAAAGAACTTTGAAGCTAACTTAGAGTCAGAGGGGTTTTAAGATACCCAAAGAAGGAAGAAAATGCCAGCGCTGTCCCTGGAAAGGCCTAATATGCCCATTACGAGTGGAAATTCAAAGAATGTCTTTTATTCCTGCTTTTCAAAGTCCTTTTCATTAAAGGAGATTTCAGTTTGGCCGGCCACTCACAAAAGTGACTCATCTGGCCGGGGGTGGGTGACGTACCAGGGCTAGGACGGGCAGTGGCTTTCTTCGGCTGGTCTGGCGGGCCCCTGACAAAGCCTCCTAATCTGAAAGGAGGTGATGTCACCATAGGGCAGGTCTGCAGTTTTCTCCGATGAGCTGGGAGGGAAAACTCACTGAATCCATCCCCAGAAGAGCCAAATGCGCATGGAAGCGGGCACAGAAGAGGTGATGTGGAGAGCACTGGACGTAAGGAGCTAATGAAGATGGCTCAGCTCGGCGTTGAACTCATTAGTTCAGCTTTTGTGTCTCTTACCGTTAGAGTAATTCAAAGAATATATTACGGCACTTTCAGATAAATGGTTTAAGCCCACACTAAGTGAGTCAGAAAAATCAATTAATTTGTAAAACCTTACAGCTGGAAATAATGTCAGGTCCGTCCTTTTCCGGGCAGCGGATTTCTCAAGGTGATTTGGCTTATGGTCCTTGAAGTTGCACTTTGTATATGAGATAGAGGAGTTGGATTCTTTGTGCACATCATCCGTGCATCTCCTAATTTATTGCGCAAGTATTTATTGGGCCCCTGCAGTGCCCCAGACACAGTTCTAGGGAGTAGAGATATAGGGGTTGGTTGAATGAATGCAAGTCCTTACCTTCTCGGAGCTTGTTTCCTGAGGGAGGTGGAGAGTAAGGAGATAAACAATCATTCTGTGTCCCGTGGTGAGATGCACTATGGGACACAAACAAATAAACGTATAGCAGGAGAACAGGGAGAGATGAGAATAGTCTGGGTGATGAGTCAGTGAGCATTTATTGAACACTTACTGTGTGCTACACATTTCGTGGGTCATTGAGGGAGGAGTAGAGGAAATAGAAAGGTTTACTGGACGCCTACCTGATGGGCAAGGTATAAATCACAAAACTGATGATTCTCTGGGGTCAAGTACAGCATTTCTCCTGACAGCCCTCTGAGATGCGTGTTTTTCTCATTTTACAATGAAGATTTGGGGATTCCAAAATTTTTAATTACTCTTCACAGCAGAAAAGTTGTAGCACTAAGATTCTAACTCAGATATTTGGTTCTGAAGCTGTTTAACTCCTGCCACATTCTCTTCTTTGTATAGACAGAATTGGAGAAAGGCCTCATGAATGAATAATCTTGGTGCACTCAACCAGGCATGCTGTGAAAAGATATCAAGTCTCAAGTATAAACTAAACCAAAAGGTCCTCTCAACTTGATAGTATTATTCTACCAAGGAATTGGTAGGCATCTGACGCTCTTATGAGTTTCAGGTTCAGCATTTGGAACATCAAATATTATTGAGGATGGGTATGTAGAAGTATGGACAAACCAAAACAAAAAAGCGGTCAATACAATTTCATAGAACAGAAATTCTGACTCATAAAGAATAGACCCCCCAAAAGTTGAGCACTTGCAGGTATCAACCTAGACTTTTCTCCTGTATTCTAGATGCATCTAATTGCCTGCTCACATCTCCACTTGGATGTCTAGCAGGCATCTCAAACTTAGCATGTCCCCAAATGAACTCCTGATTCCCCCCACCTCTGGAAAACGATTTCTCCCACCAATGCCCCCAGCCTGTGTCTTAAAAACTCCATCCTTCTGGTCGTTCGGGATGAGATCTTGGAAGTATTCTTGCCTTCTCTTCTTATCCAAGCTTTCAGAAAATCAGGCTGACTTTATTCTACTTTATTCTCAAAATGCATCCGAGTGCACTCACTGTTCTCTTTTCCTCCTCTAGCTTCTGGTCCCAACAACGACCCTGGCCTGGGTAGCTTTTAAAAAGGACTCCTGGCTTCTTTCTCTCCCTCCGATCAATTCTCCACATAGCAGACAGTGATCCTTTAAAAACATAAGTTGGATCACGTCACGCCTCTGTTCGAAATCTTGCAGGAGCCCCCATTTCATCCAAAGCTCCTACGGTGGTATAAAAGGGCTCCGTGTGATGTGTACCCATCACCTCCCTGACCCCCCTCCCATTCCTGCCCCCTTGTTCATCTACTCCTGGCACCGGGTGGTCTCTTTGCTGTCCCTCGGTGTCCCAGGCACCCCCTCCCACCTCCTGGAAAATTAGCTCTAGTTTTTTCTCAACCGAGACACTTCCCCCAGATACCTCCTTGGCTAACTCCCTTCCCTCCTTCAGATCTTTGCTGAAATGTTACCTTCTCAGTGAGGACCACCCTGACCACTCTGCTTGATAATGCAAACTGCCTTCTTCCTGCCCTAGCATGCTCGGTGGCCTTTGTTCTGTTCAACTGTGTCCTTTTTAAAAAAATATATAGCACGAATATCATCTTTTGTCACTTTCTATCATCCATCTATTACGTGTCTCATCTGAATTGCCCTGCCAAAATGTTAGTTTCATGAGGACAGATATCTTCATTTTATTTGTTCACTTATTCCAAGCCCTAGTGTAGAGGAGAGATGCAATAAATATTTGTAGAACAAATGAATGGCAGTCCTGTAAGGGACAGCTCCCCCGCCCCATCAACCTAACTTGGGTTCCTGAATATTTATTTGTTGAGCTGGGGAAGCCTGTAGCCATAGTGAGTGAAGAGCCAGACAATGGAATTTCATTTGTCCAGTTAGTCTGCTCTGCTCATTGCGTGCATACTAGGGACCCTGAATGTCATTCCACCAACATCTCTAGGGGCCAGAAATACAGTAACCCTGAGCAGTTAAAAAGTCATAGCTTCCTTGGGACAGTCTGCAACGTGGGCGGTAGCTGGTGTGTCCCACAGGCCAATCCTTCAGGGTAGGACAGCTACAGCCCGCGTCATTTTCAGAAGATGCCTGATTTGGTTAGAAACCCTGACAAGATGTTGCCTTTGACATCTTGTTTTTATTCTCTTTCCAGAAAGGAAAAGCAGGCATTTTCATGGCTAACTTATCCTATAACAAAAAAAAAAAAATCTATGCACCATTCTGTGCTAAAGTGAATGATAAGGAAGCTAGAGAGAGCATCACTATCTTCTGAGCAGGTTGGAGGAAATAAGATGCTATGCACAAGGTAAGGGGTGTCTTTTGTGGATATCACAGTCTGTCCCTACATGATAACCGGAGGGAGGGTGGTAGGAAAAGGTTACAGCCACAGGGAAAGGAAGATCTACAGGCAGTTGATGTGACAGTGGGAAGATGAGGGGAAAAGACAGGAGACATTATGTTAGAGAATAGAAAAGCTAGCTCCCAGGGAAGCCCAGGAGGTGAGCCCTACTGGGCTCAAGGTCAGTGCAGGTGTGACGTCATCTGTGCAAAGTGTCCGTTTTAGCTACTTTGTTTAGAAACAAAGAAATCCGTTAATGCCTAGAAAAGAAAATCAAGAAAAATGCTAATGGCTTAAAAAGCAGTCCTAAAAAGCAAATAGTCTGTCCACCAGTATTAACTGAGTTTTCCATCGCTGGCTTCATTTTTCTTGGTGTCTCAGAGGGCCTGGGGAAGGAATGGTTGATAGTGAGCAGTTCAAATCCCCTTACTTGTTAAGTGTAAAACAACCCCAGACACCAGGACAGTCCCCGCTGAAATCTACAAAAGAGAATCACGTGCCAACAGCCGGGAACGCGCCCAAACCCTCGAATCCAGTAATACTCCCCCCAAGTCTTCAGACAAACGGATGTTAACTCTGAAACCACTGCATGGATAATAACCCAAAATGGAAAGTGGTTCATGTGTCCAACTGGGAAAGAACAGGTCAGTAAAGTAAGATGCATTCATGAGTGCAGCCGTGATACTCAGGTGTGTGTGTGTGATACATGGAGATATTGATCTTTCTAGTCACCTTGTTTCCCAACAACAGACAAATTGGGGGATAATCTGAATATTCGTAAGTAAAAGTATAGTTAAATCAGTGTGGTTCATCCATACAATAGAATAATAGGCAACTGGTAAGAAGAATAAGGTCAGGGCGCCTGGGCGTCTCCGTTGGTTGAGCGTCTGACTTCGGCTCAGGTCATGATCTTGTGGTTCATGAGTTTAAGCCCCACTTTGGACTCACTGCTGTCAATGCAGAGCTGACTTTAGATCCTCGGTCTCCCTCTTTCTCTGTCCCTCTCCTGCTTCTGCTTTCTCTCTCAAAAATAAAATAAGCTTATTTAAATAAAAAAAAAAGGATAGGAACTCCTGGGTGGCTGAGTCACTTGATCGTCTAACTTCAGCTCAGATCTTGATCTTGTGATCCGAGAGTTTGAACCCCGTACTGGGCTCTGTGCTGACAGCTCAGAGCCTGGAGCCTGTTTCCGATTCTGTGTCTCCCTCTCTCTCTGCCCCTCCCCTGGTCGTGCTCTGTCTCTCTGTCTCAAAAAAAAACTAAAAAAGGATAAGTTCAGTATGTGTGTACAAACCTGGAAAGAGATCCATGTAAATAAATTCCATTTAAGTTAGGTTTTTCCCCCCTGTTTTGCTCACTAATACAGCATCAACATCTAGAATAGTTATCGAGTCATAGTAGATGTTCAGTAAACAACTTTTGAAGAAATTTTATTAATGTTTATTCATTTTTTGAGAGAGAGAGAGAGAGAGAGAGAAAGAGACCGAGCACGAGTTGGGGAGGGGCAGTGAGAGAGGGAAGGGCAGAGGGAGGGAGACACAGAACCTGAAGCAGGCTTCAAGCTCTGAGCTGTCAGCACAGAGCCCGGAGTGGGGCTTGAACCTATAAACGATGAGATTCATTAAGTGCAGCCATGATACTTATGAATGCTTAACCGACTGAGCCACCCAAGCGCCCCTCCATAAACAACTTCTGAATAATAAAATAAATTTAAAAAATTTAAATATATTTAAGTGTAATTAAATATATTTAAATAAAAATATATATTAAATATGTTTCTTAACAAAAACAAGCAGGCCACAAAAGAATGTATACATTACAGTCAATTTGTGTGTGTGTGTCAATGTGAATACAAATGTATGCATATACGTATAAACACTTTTGCTCTATTAGTAGGAATAGGGTAGTTATACTGCTGTAACGGACAATCCCTCCATGCAACAATGTGTGTCATTCCTCACTGACTGTACCTGTCCATGATGGGCTGTCCGGGAGCTCTGCTCTGGGTCACCTTCCCTCTGGTACGTGGTGACAAGGCAGCTACTAGAGGGAATGCTGGTGGTTGTCGCGGCAGAGGGAGCAAAGGCCCTGCAGGGTCTTACCAGCGGTACGGTACTTAAATACTCACAACTCATTGGCCAGAACTCGTCACGTGGTCTAACCAAACCGTAAGCTAGCCAGCAGGTGCAACGGTGCCATGTGCTTGGAGGGTCGGGTCTGTGGTGAGCAGACAGCACTACTGACCACGACAAACACCATATTGGAAAGACCCATGGAGTTGTTTCAAATAGTTACAACAGAAGAAAGGGAGTTTGAGGAGGATCGAGGCGTTAAGTTTTAATTTTCACTTTGTATATTGTTTTTGACATTTTGCAACAAATTTGTTCCATGACGAAATGTTTTTACAAGTGGGTAATACATTTTTTAAAAAATTTTTTAAATGTTTTTATTTATTTTTGAGAGGGAGTGTGTGTGAGCAGGGGAGGGTCAGCGAGAGAGGGAGGCACAGAATCAGAAGACAGGCTCCAGGCTCTGAGCTGTCAGCACAGAGCCCAACGCGCGGGGCTGGAACCCTTGAACCATGAGATCATGACCTGAGCCGAAGTCGGACGCTTAACCAACTGAGCCACCCAGGTGCCCCGAAGTGGGTAATACATTTTAACAGTATACCTTAATGTAATGAAACAGGCTACTGCCCTAGAAATGATTAGGGCATATTTTTATAACATGCAGAAATTTGTATGCTATGATGTTAAGTGGGGAAGGTAAGATAAATTTTCTTTATGTTGTTGTATTTCATTAGTCTAAAGAAAAGTTTAGAGGGGAACCTGGCTGGTTCGGTTGGTAGAGCGCATGACTCTTGATCTTGGGATCATGAGTTTGAGTTTCACATTGGGTGTAGAGATGACTTAAATAATAAGCTTTTAAAAATTTTTAAGAGATGCTCAGGTAAAGAACACTAGGAAGAAATATCCCAAAATATTAATAATACTTGGGTGTATTTGGGTGATAAGATTATGCCCATTTCTTCTTTTCCTCCTCTTTCTTTATAATATTTCTTAGATTTTGCAAGTTCTCCACAATGATTAAGTGTTGGTATTAGAAAAAGAAGAAAGCATACACTAAAAAAAAAAAAAAAAAAAAAAGACTGATCTCTAGGGAAAGAATGACCTGATATGTCAACTTTAACTTCTAAACCATAAATGGACAAAGACGCCCATAACCATATTTTTTCAGGAAAAACAATTAATAATAAGTGGACATTTCCTGTCTCAGGAAAGCTTGAGTTTTATAAAAATGCTGAAAATAGGCACGGGATTACAGCACAAATAGTTTCTCTCTAGGGTTGTTCTTTTAATATAAAATGGGGAGAAAAAAACCATCTTTTAGAAGGACTACCTCTGACTTTTGTTCTAAAGTAAGATTTCTTTGGGTAGTATTGACATTTTAACAATATTTGTTTTTCCAACCGATGAGCATGGAATGTTTTTCCATTTCTTTGTGTCTTCTTCAATTTCTTTCATACATTTTCTAGAGTTTTCAGCGTACAGACCTTTTATATCTTTGGTTAGGTTTATTCTTAGGTATTTTATGGTTCTCGGTGTAGTTGTAAATGGGATCAATTTCTTGATTTCTCTTTCTGTTACTTCATTATTGGTGTATAGAAACGCAATACATTTCTGTACATTGACTTTGTATCCTGTGACTTTGCTGAATTCATGTATCTACAAAACTTCAAATCACCAAAACAACGAATTTTCCATTTTGCTAATCATAGATCATTTTTTTCGACTGGTTCTTCATGAGAACACTCAGGAACAATGTTCGTGTCTTATTTGTCTCATGTATGTGTATATAACTGCTTCCCATATGTTGAATCAGAGAATTTTAAAACTGGGCTCCTGGAAACAACAGGTTGATTGAAATGGAGGCTCAAAAGGGCAGGAAATAGGGGTGCCTGGGTGGCCAAGTTGGTTGAGCATCTGGCTTTGGCTCAGGTCATGATCTCATGGTTTGTGGGTTCGAGCCCCACATCAGGCTCTGTGCTGACAGCTAGCTCAGAGCCTGGAGGCTACTTCAGATTCTGTATCTCCCTCTCTCTCTGACCCTCCCCTGCTCATGCTGTCTTTCTCTCTCTCTCTCAAAAATAAATAAAACATTTAAAAAAATTTAAAAGGGGCAGGAAATAATAATAACTAGCCATTATTGGGCACTTACTCTTGAAGTGTCCATCTAACAGGATTTATCACCTTTGGAACTATAAATATTGGAGACCAGATAGTTCTTTGATAGGATGCTCGGCACAATAGGATGCTTACTGGTATCTCTGGCCTCTACCCACTAGATGCCAGTGGTATCCCCCTACCAGGTCATGACTACCAAAATGTCTCCCTCCAAACATTGCCAAATGTCTGTTTGATGATGATTGAGAAACGCTGCCCTACAACCTGTAAAAAAATCTTATGATGCCATTTTACAGAGAGCTTCAGTACGTGCTTCCGGATGCAGAGCAAATAAGCAATGGAACCAGGGTTTAAATCCAAATCCCCACAACTCCATGTGGTAATGATGTTAATTACCTACGAAGAAACATTTTCCCATGTCAGGCAGTGTGTTAAGCTCTTGTCCAAGTAGACACGGACTTAGGGTGGTTTGACTTACAATTGTTTTGACTTTGCGATCACGTGAAAGCGATGTGCTTTCAGTAGAAACCGTATTTCGAGTTCTGGATTTGGATCTCTTCCCGGGGTAGTGACATGTCGCAGGATCTGGTCTCCTGATCTGGGCAGTGACAGATCCGTGGCTCCCCAGTCAGCCACGCCATCACGTGAATCTAGAAGCCAATGACCATTCTGCAGCCGTATAACCGCTGTTTCTCGCTCTGGGCGCCATATTCAACAAATTACCCCTGGCATGTGACACTTTATTATAAAATAGGCTCTTTGTTAGGTGATTTTGCCCAACTGTGGGCTAATGGAAGCATTCTGAGCACATGTAAGGTGGGCCAGGCTAAGCTACGATGCTCAGTGGGCTGGGTCCATTAAATGCCTATTCAACTTAGGATAGGTTTATCCAGATGTAACCCCATCTTACGTTGAGAAAGATCTATGTGTCCTTGTAGATACGGATATTGACTGTAAGAAGTGGGCGCACTTGTGATTCCTGTTCTGTGGTAAGAGAATATTAGGCTCAGCAAGGTTATATAATTTGGCCAAGATCACCCAGCTAAGAAGCTGCAAGTCTGAATTGGAGTAAAGCACTGTCTGACATCACAGTGTATATTACCTCCCGCGGGAGGTTTTATTATAGATCGTGTGTTGCCAAGGGAGGCCGGGGAAGGGGAGAAAACATGATTTTTTTAAAAGTAAGGCCTGCTATAATTGAGCTCATTGATCACTCATTTATTTGTTTATTCCATAGGCCTAAACGCTGGGGTGGCAGTATAGAGTAGTTCTAAAGAGCACGGTCTCAAATTCTGCTCCCCCAATTCCTAACTCTCTGACCTCAGACATGGTACTTAAGTTCTCTGAGCTGTAAACCTCATTTTCCCCTGGTGTAAAATTAGGATAAGTGCCTACTTTTTAGGATTATTATTAAGAGAGAATGAAGGAAGGTATGGAAAATGCAGAGCATGGTACGAAACATTAGAATTGATGGATATAATTTTTTTAATAAATGTTATTCCTGTTGTTGTTACTTCCCAGAAGGGATTGAGTTGGCTAAGTTCTAAATGCATGCAGAATTGGAGAATATGAAAACAGCCAAAGAAAAATCATCATGCAAGGGAAAGGCAATTGAAATACCAAAGCAGTCCTGAAGCAGTCTAATATGTACCCACTGTTGTATATGTTAGTTTTGGGGGGAAAAATTCACATTAACCCAAGTCTGGCATTAAATTAAAAAAAAAAGAGTTTGACTTTATTTTGGCAAATGCAATAAGATACTCTTACAACACAATTACAATGTAAAGAAACGGAAATAAATCTATACTTTTCTAGATTTTTATCATTGTTTTGCCTGTTTCTAGTTTGAGAATTTGGGGGCGACAAAGAAAACAAACTTTGGTTGCTAGGAACATTTCAATAAATGAAGATATTTCTCTGCCCACATAAATGCCCCTATGAACCAGTTCTCCTGTTCTCCCCCAAACCAAAGTACGCACTCATTTTTGGCTCTGTCTGAAGATGTTTATTAAAGCTAGTGATTTCAATTCTCATTTTAGTTGCAGATTCAAGGCACCAAATGGGAGAGGAAAGATTGGACAAATGATATAAATGATTTCTCCCACGGAAGCTTTGTTTTATCTGCCTTGAATCTAATCGTCTGCCGTATTTGTATTTACCCTTATGCAGATTGGCTGGATGTCCTAAAACGCATATGAGAAAGCTAAGTCTGATATCTAGGGGTCAGGATTTAACATTGGAGGTCTTGAGGTCATTAGTCTTTCTTTTTAAAGTTTTTTAAGTTTATTTCTTTTTGAGAGACAGTGAAAGAGAGAGAATGAGCATGAACTGGGGAAGGGCAGAGAGAGAGAGGAAGACACAGAATCCGAAGCAGGCTCCAAGCTCCAAGCTGTCAGTATAGAGCCTGACTCGGGGCTAAAACCCACGAACTTTGCGATCATGACCTGAGCTGCAGTTGGACACTCAACTGACCACCCAGGCGCCCCGTATAGTCTTATTTCTAAAGTTACCGCTAACTAAAATCCATGGGACTAGTTAATTCACCTACCCTGGATGGATCTTTCTGCTTCCCACTCAGGAGATTAAATTTAAAAGGATAATACAGGGGCACCTGGGTGGCTCATTTGGTTAAGTGTCCAACCTCAGCTCAGGTCATGATCTCACAGTTTGTGAGTTCAAGCCCTGCATCAGGCTCTGTGCTGACAGCTTGGAGCCTGGAGGCTGCTTCAGATTCTCTCTCTGCCCCTCCCCTGCTTGTGCTCTGTCTCTCAAAAATAAACGTTAAATTAAAAAAAATTATAAAAGGATAATACCTTTTAAAAATATTTATTTATTTTTTTAATTATTTTAAGTTTTATTTTTATTTTTGATACAGAGAGAGACAGAGCATGAGCAGGGGAGGGGCAGAGAGAGAAGGAGACCCAGAATCCGAAGACAGGCTCCAGGCTCTGAGCTAGCTGTCAGCACAGAGCCTGACGTGGGGCTCGAACCCACCTGAGCCCAAGTCGGAGGCTTAACTGACTGAGCCACCCAGGGGCCCCCCAAAATATTTATTTTTGAGAGAGAGAAGGGGACGAGGGAGAAAGCATAGGGGAGGGGCAGAGAGAATGGAAAACAGAGGATCTGAAGCAGGTTCTGTGCTAACAGCAGACATCCCAACATGGGGCTCGAATTCATGAACTGTGCAATCATGACCGAGCCAAAGTCACACGTTTAACCGACTGAGCCACGCAGGTCCCCTTGATATTACCTTTCCTAAAGACTGCTAGAGTTCGTATTAGACTAACCAGATTAATCTTTCTGAGATGCAATCTTGTTAATTTGTCTGGGAAGGCAATAAGCAGAGGGGAACTGAACATATGAATTCTAATATTTTGGGCTCTTGCTTCCCACTCCATCGCGTTCCTCTGGACAGGGACTTCCTGACTCCTCTTCCCCATCCAGAGGGAGGAGGACTGACGTCTCTGATTGGTCACTTGTCCAGGATGAACTGCGCATGCGTACTTCCTCTGACTGGGTCAGGTTGGTGCCAGAGCTGGCCTCCCGTTATCTGCTCTCCCGTCAGCCAGGCAAGTCCAGAGGGGGCAGTTGCTGCCCCTGTTCTGAGATGCTGATCATTATCTGGCTAGGCAATGGCTGGGCATGTCTAATTCAGAATCAGGAAGCATTAGAAAGCCCCCTTGGTTATCTACATCAACCATGTCCTCCAAATTTGCTTGTATCCGAGATAAGAGATAGATTGGTTTTCTTATCTATCTAGTAAAATACCCTAACATAGCTAAGATATTTCTTGGACCCCGCCATCCCTATACACACCACATGCATGTGCACACGAACATACTCATGTCGGCATACTAGGGTTCAGATCTGTCTAAATTGATACCTGTATATCTACAACTATTTAGGGATGTCTGGGAAGGCTCGGATAACAAGACACTCTCACTTTTTCTTCATTGCTTTACCATTTGTAAAGATCAAAGCTTTATTGGGGCGCCTGGGTGGTTCAGTCAGTTGAGTGTCCAACTTCTGCTCAGGTCACGATCTCACAGTTTGTGGGTTCGAGCCCCGGTTCAGCTCTGTGCTGACAGATTCTCTCTCTCTCTCTCTCTCTCTCTCTCTCTCTCTGCCCCTTCCTGCCTGTCTCTCAAAAATAAATAAACATTAAAAAAAATTTTTTTAACTTTGTTAGGTCGTTAGACTTTTCCTGGGAAATTAAAGAGGTGCCTTAAATTTCACATGTTACCATTTCCATCTTAAATTTCACACGTCACCATTTCCATCATCCATAATACTGGCTACTCTGGTGGCTGGCAAAATGTATAAATAGAACATTAGTGAAGGGTCGTACAAGGAGAAAATTTTCCTCAAATTCCACTTGCTGAAAAACTAATTCATTATCTCCCAGCTACCCCCAAACTGGCTCTGACTTCCAACTAACTTGTTCCAAGAACAGAATCAGCCTTCCTTCTGTTTTCTCAGGCTAGAAACCCAACCCTTTGATTCCTGCTTTAGAGTCCCTGAATTCATTCTGTCACCAGGTCCTCTGTTTCATAGCATCTCTGTCCTACATTTTTCCCTTGTCCTTATGACTGCCAGAACTTTCCACCTAGACATTTCAGATTTCTATTGCTGTCTTCCCATCTAGGTCCTTCCAACCAAAACCATAGTCTGCCCATATTTTTGTCTTAAAATAACTTGTCTGCCTAGGGTTCAAGGTTTTCCCCAATCTGGTTCCAACCGACAAGCTTTCCTCCTGACTTCCCAAGATGTTATTTCCTCCCTTCCCTTCCTCTCCTCACATGGTTTGTAACCCACACTCACCTCAAGGGGGAGCTCAAGACCCTCCTCCCTCACCTCGAGTTGATTTTGTTACCCAAAGACAAGAAGGCCACATTAAAGGGTGAAGCTTTAGCAAAAAAAATCAGAATTAAATTTCGATTCCTTGCCAGTTTCATCTACTATTAATACTGATGATATGGACAATCATAACAGGTACCAGTGTTTGGAGAGCTGACCATGTACCAGTGAAGGTATTTCTCCTGCCATTTCTCATCTACTTCTTGCCAAAACTCTGTAGAAATATTCCGTTTTGAAAATGAGGACACTGTGCCTCAGTGGACACTTGGGGATTTGCCTGAAGTGAGCGGACGAATGAGATTTGGAGCTGAGATGCTTTCCAGGTCTATCGCCTCTGGAACCCAGGCTCTCCATCTGCCTATACAGCCCTGCTATGAATTATGGTGACAGGGCCCACGTCCAACTTCTCTGTGTCCTTCCTACCGCCTCAATGTTCTCATCTGTCAAATGGCAATAATACAAACCTGTATTCGTTTTCTGGGGCTGCCGTAACACATTGGCACCAATGGGATGGGTTACAACAAAAGAAATAGACTCTCGCTCAGCTCTGGAGTCTAGAAGTCAAAAATCAAGGTGTCAGCAAGGCTGTGCTCCCCCAGAAGGTTCCAGGGAAGAATCCTTCTTTGTTGCTGTCTGAGCTACAGGCGGTTGGCTGCAGTCCTCAGTGATCTTTGGGCTGTCGATGAATCATTCCAATGCCTGTCACTCTCACCACATGGCCTTCTTCTCTGTCCCAGAGTGTCCTCTTATAAGGACACAGGCCATCAGATTAGGGCTTGTCCTACTCCAGCCTGACCTCATCTTAACTTGATTACATCTGAAGGACCCTGTTTCCAAAATAAGGTCACATCCCCAGGTTCTGCGGAAACATGACTTTAGAGGGACACATCAACACACGAGCTCTCAAGATGCTACTGAAACTTAAATGGGACCCTGTATTAAAAGGCATTCCAGTGAAGAAATGGGCAGAAGACACGAATAGACACTTCTCCAAAGAGGACATCCAGATGGCCTACAGGTACATGAAACGATGCTCAGCGTCACTCATCATCAGGGAATAAAAATCAAAACCACACTGAGATACCACCTCATGCCAGTCAGAGTGGCTAAAATGAACAAATCAAGAGACTATAGATATGCTGGCAAGGGTGTGGAGAGATGGGCATCCTCCTGCACTGTTGGTGGGAATGTAAACTGGTGCAGCCGCTCTGGAAAACAGTGTGGAGGTTCCTCAAAAAACTATCCATAGAACTCCCTTATGACCCAGCAATAGCACTGCTAGGGCTTTACCCAGGGGATACAGAAGTGCTGATGCATAGGAGCACATGTACCCCAATGTTCTAGCAGCAATGTCAACAATCGCCAAATCATGGAAAGAGCTTAAGTGTCCATTACCTGATGAGTGGATCAAGAAGATGTGATATATATAAACAATGGAGTATTACATGGTGAGAAAGAATGCAATATGGCCATTTGTAGCAAAGTGGATGGACCTCGAGGGTGTCATGCTAAGCGAAATAAGTCAGGCGGAGAAGGACAGATACCATATGTTTGCACTCATAGGTCTAACAGTAGAAACCTAACAGAGGACCATGGGAAGAGGAAGGGGAGAAAGAGAGCTGGGGAAAGTGGGGGACACAGATCATGAAAGACTACTGAATACTGAAAACGAACCATGGACTGAAGGGGGAGGGGGAGGGAGGGAAGGGGACGATGGTCATGGTGGGGGGGACTTGTGGGGAGAAGCACTGGGTGTTACATGGAAACCAATTTGAAAATAAACTATTAAAAAATGCATTCCAGGGTGAATTCCGGAAATGCGGGCTTAAAAGACACCCCCACCGCACCCCTCGACTGACTGATCCTGACTGCAACCAGGGTTGACAACCACTCCCGAGATGAGTGTGGCCAGAGGTCCCAAGAGATGAAATCACGTGCTGTTGGAGCGCTTCTGGATGCAGCCGTTACTTCTCCAGGACCTTAGGTCGGTAAAAAAGTGGGCCAGCGCTCTGGAAAGACAAAACCCAGTAAGACTCGTCAGATTCAGACTTGTGTGGAGTCGGTCTTCCTTGTGGGAAACAAAACATCGCTCTGATGGTAGCACACGCAGGATTTGACTCACTCAAACGGCACCCAGCAGGATGAAGACGGAAAAACAAAATGAAAGCGGAGGAAGGGACAGGTGTCTGCAGTGTTTTCCAATGACTTTTAAGTTGGTCCTGAGCCTCCAATGGCACAAATGTTATCCAAAGATGGCCAGGAACCTACTGCGGTGACGTTGCGTGGACACATGACAAATTAAAGAAAAGCAGCAGAGAAAGAGGCCGGTAGAGTTCTGTTGTCATTCACTGCAAACCGACCCAATGCTGAGGCACGTGGAGGCCTAACAGGATTTGAACTCTGCCTTCAGGACTGTCGCCGTTAGTAAGTTTAATCGAGGAGCAAATTTGATGCAATATAACGCTATTGTCTGAGGTTTTCCTATGTGTCAGGTCTGGTTCTGGATGCTTGGTTGCTTCCACTGGAGATACATACGTGTATTGGGGAGTTTACATCCCTGCGTTCGGTTCACAATCCTTTCAGGAGCTTCCCAGGTGTCACCCACAACTGTTCCCAGAGGCGGGAAGAGGCCCCTCTAGGTTGGTAGGTGGAAGCTCTACTTATTTTGTGGTTGAAGTTTTAATAAGCAAAGGGAACTTGCTTTCAAGGCTTGTCTTGGGTGGGGAGATGAACGGGTCCCCGCACCCACCTGCCAGATCTGGAAAGTTTATAACCAGACCCTCACCGGGGTCAGTCATGTGTACCACACATGTTCCCAAGACCACATCAGCGTCTCCAGCCTGTGTTTCTGGAGCAGCCTCTGAGAGCGGGAAAGGCAAGCAGAAGCCACGTTCCAAGGTCAGGGGAGCAGGTGGGGAGACTCTAGTGCCGGGGTCCAACTCACAAGGTCAACTGGCAGTGACATGGCTTTGAGAATATTCCCCAACACCGCAAGGAGGTCAGACTGTGCACTCAACATGTAGTTGAGTCAAGAGGATCGGAGCTTTCGGGAAAACACTCATTCTTGATGCGAAAGGGAAAAAGGATTTTTCATGACATGAAGTGAATAATTGCAAAATGCAAAATATCTAACTGGTTTGGGAGGCTGAGTTCATGATGCAGATGAAAATGAAAATGGGGAAGTAAGAGGAAAGCCCTGCAATCACGCCAGAAGATTATTATTTACGAGGGGGTATTATTAGGCAACGTAGGGGGCATAAAAAAGAAAATAAAATGGAAGAGCAAAGGCCGAAATGAGGACATTAAATTCAAATGTTTGGGGGCGCCTGAGTGGCTCACTCGGTTAAGCTTAGGACTTTGGCTTAGGTCATGATCTCACAGTTCATGGGTTCAAGCCCTGCATCGGGCTCTGTGCTGACAGCTCAGAGCCTGGAGCCTGCTTCGGATTCTGTCTCCCTCCCTCTCTCTCTCTGCCCCTCCTCCTATTTGTCCGCTGTCTCTCTCAAAAGTAAATAAACATTAAAAAAAATTTTTTTTAATCCAAATGTTTGAATGAAAAAGAATTGGAATAATTAGTATTAATTACTTCAAAGGCCAACAGCTTTATATAGTAGTTAGGGTTCACTGGCTTCCGTTGCTTTCTGGAGCAGAGTGCTGTCCAATAGAAACTTCTGCAGTGACGGAACATTCCGCTTCTGTGCTCTCCCGTCTGGTAGCCGTCGCCAGGGAAGACGTGATGCCCAGTGAGATTTGGATTTCGGATAAACAACACGTGACTTTTTTTTTAATAGTTTATTGTCAGATTGGTTGCCATATAACACCCAGTGCTTCTTCCCACAAGTGCACCCCACCGTGACCATCACCCCCTCCTTCCCTCCCCCTCCCCCTTCAGTCCATGGTTCGTTTTCAGTATTCAGTAGAGAGTGGGTGAGAGAGAGTGAGGGACACAGATCAAGGGAGACTACTGAATACCGAACACGTGACTTTTTTAATGTAAGTAGGTGGGGACATACTTTGAAATTCAGATTTACCTGCCGGTCCTGTATCTTTTTTTTTCTTCCCCTAACTCTGGTCATCCTAGCTCCAAGTGGCTGCAGGCCGCTTGCAATGTGCCTAGTGGAACTCGAGAACTGTCATTTTGATTTTATTTAATTTTGGCTAATTTAAGTAGTCGCATGTGGCTAGTGGCTCCTGGAATGGTCAGCTCAATCTGAAGGAGCAGGCCTGTGACAGGAGTTCTGCCTGGATGCGGCTTCACCAGGCTGGCGTTGGAATGCGAATTCTTCATCCCCAGGCTCTAAACGTCAGGAAGCCCCACCTCCCTGCACGAGAACCCCGAGTGGGCCTCCATCTAGGGATGTCTTTGGAAGCTAATCTGAGCGAATAACCCCCACAAGCTATTTATTGAGCAATTACTATGTGCTGTGAGACGTACATTAAATATGCTACGTCACCGAATCCTGCCAACAGCTCTGTAGGTAAACCTGATGGTGTTCACTGTGCAGGTGAGGGAAACGTAGCTCAGAGAGGTTAAGCGACTTGCCTCAGGTCACAGAGCTGGGAAGTAGAAGGAGCTTGACCGCAGGTCATGTGACTGAACAGCCTAAATGATTGCATTGAAACAGACACGTTTTCAAAGACTTCAGAAACTCTCAAAGCCAAGTGGGAGGCAGCACAAAGACCTGGACCAAACAGACCTGGAAACTGGCCCTGAGAGGCAGAAAGAGGGTGAAGGGGGAGGGGATGTGGGCTTTGCTGGTTTGGTAAACGGTGGGGTGACTCCAGGCACAATTACTCAGCTTTCTTGAGACTCCCTAGTCCCAATGTTGAAATGGGGTGAAACTTGGGGCGCCTGGGTGGCTCATTGGTTATGCATCCGACTGCACCTCAGGTTTGTGAGTTCGAGCCCCATGTTGGGCTCTGTGCTGACAGCTCAGAGCCTGGAGCCTGCTTCGGATTCTGTGTCTCCCTCTCTCTCTGTCTCTCTCAAAAATAAACATTAAAAAAATTTTATATGAGGTGAAACTTTATTTTATTCGAAAGATAACAGCAGAGAAAATACATGTAAAGGCTTGGCAGGCACTCATAAAAGATAATTATACACGGCAACATACATAATGGTTATAGTTTCTTTCTAATAATAAAAACACAACCTGTAATCTATGCAGCTCACCCAAGAGAGCTGCAATGACGTCTAAAAGGTCTCAAGGACGTGATTTCACTTTGACGCGGGAGAACGTGGGTACGTACACCTGTAACATTTCCAAAATCCTCTAACACCTTGGGAAGGGGGAGATTATAGAGGTCCTGACAGTATCCGTGAAGTCAGTAAATTAAAAAACAAAACCAAACAAAACCAGTGACTTTTGGGGTCTGAAGTACTCATGCCATGTTGACCTGGTCCAGGTTATTTATTTTCAGTTCTTAAAAAAAAGATTAAGTGTGTAAACCTGACATCCTCCTGGACTGCCCTTTCCCTTGACCCCATCCCATCCCCTGGTCCATCATTCCTGAGTCCCACCTGAAGAAGGGCAGGTCAGGAGTGGGTAAAGGTGAGAGGCATCTGGCACCCGCGTTGCTGAGTCATTATATTGTGTCTCAGGTTTCCGTGTATTGAAAATGTGCTGTATCCTTCCTTGTAGGATGACGATACCAACCTGAATTAAAGCCTCACTCTGGGGCTTCAGCACTTCCAAAAAAGGCCTCTGACAAGCTGTGTGAGTCAGGGTTCTCCGGAGGAACAGAAGCAAAGATGTGTAGATATATAGAAAGAGATTTATTTTAAGGCATTGGCTCACACGGTGATGGAGGCTAAAATCTGCAAGGTGAGCCGGCAGCCTGGAGAACCAGGAAGAGCCAGTGCCACAGCTGAAATCCAAAGGCCATCTGCCGGCCAACTGACTACCTTCATGCCTGAGGAATCATTCATTTGTTCTATTCAGCTCTTCAACTGATTGGACGAGGCCCATTCACATTATGGAGGCCGATGTGCATTCCTCAAAACCCACTTATTTAAATGTAAATTTCACCTAAAGAACACTATCTCTCTCTCTCACACACACACACCCAGAATAATGTTTGGGGGCTAGCCAATGTGACATAAAACTAATCATCACACAGTCCAATCAAGAATGACTACATCCATTAACATCAAGCCCAAGCACTTTTCTCTAAATGAGGCACTGAGCTCCTAGGCACACCTACTGGCTCCAGTCTGTAAACCAACCTGGCTCATCTAGATTCGCAAACCCGGGCGGACGAGAAACAGGAGAAGGAGGTAGACTGAGGACTTGCTACAGGCAGATTCTGGAAACAGTGAGAAGTGACAGCTCCCAGCCTGACAGTGAGGAGGAGACGGAAGATCTTTAAAAAGTAGAAGGAAGAACTACAAACGCTCATCAGCCTAGGGCCTTTGAATGTGAAGACAAATTGTTCTCCTTGCTTCATGGAGAGAGGCTAC
This sequence comes from Helogale parvula, assembly GCA_004023845.1. Lineage (NCBI taxonomy): Eukaryota > Metazoa > Chordata > Mammalia > Carnivora > Herpestidae > Helogale > Helogale parvula. The sequence goes on from PJEM01000176.1 coordinate 532,825, forward strand.
TATAGAGCCCAGTACAGCAACTGGTGTTCTTAATTATGTACGTGAGTCTCTAAGTGACAACACATTTGGATTCGCTGTTACAAGGTACTGGATGGAAGAAAAAGGGCAGTTTTGAAAAGGTGGGGAGGAGGCATGGGACTCACTCGCTGATATGCTCTCCCTCCCCTCACCCCCAACCCTCACTTGTTTATGGAGAATATAGTGCCTTCTCTGTTGGCGCTTAAAAAAATAAATTAGCCACTCCACCTTTATCAGGGGCCAGGGTGTCCAGATCTCATTTGAAGAAAACTATGCTCTTAATCCTTAAGGATTAAGTGATATTGATATGAGTGATATTGATACCATTCCTTCTCTGGGGATGGCCCTAATGCCTTCAGTCAGTCTAAACATGTCATTTATGGGGCGCCTGGGCACCTGAGTGTCTGACTCTGGCTCAGGTCATGATCTGACAGTTCGTGGGTTCAAGTCCCGCATCGGGCTCTGTGCTGACAGCTCAGAGCCTGGAGCCTGCTTCGGATTCTGTATCTCCCTCTCTCTCTGCCCCTCCCCTGCTCATGATCTGTCTCTCTCTGTTTCTCAAAAACAAATAAAAATGTTTAAAAAAATAAAAAAAACCCAAGCACGCCATTTATCTTCTGACTTTCAGAAAGGAGCTGCTTCTTCAGAAAGAAGCACATATTCAAACTGGCATCGCAGCCATGCAAAGAGATGTTTGCTGGGGGCTTCTGAGAAAAAGGGACTTTTTCTTCTTCCCCTCCCTAGATGTGCCTCATGAGAGTGTGGTCTGGAAGTGTTGTAGCCATTTTACTCCCATGAAGGGGGAGGCTGGAACTTTCAAGTGATGGGAAAGAGTCCTCCGCATGGAGACTGAAGATAAAGCCAAAATTACAAAAGGCAGAGAGGATAAATGGAGAGAAATTGGATTCTTTTAACAGCATATGATCAGCTTGATCAAACCTCACCTGAAGCTGCTGTAGGGTTTTTATCTGTATATGCCAATGGATTCCTTTTCTGATTAAACCAATTTGAACTCCTTTTTGGTTATCTGCTAAGACACGACACCAGACTGATATAAGAGGTGACTCCCGAACGCCTAATCTTGAAAGAGAATTTTGACTAGAACAGAATGAGTTGAAGGGCAGTCTAACAACAATAATGACCATATCGACTCGGGAAAAAAAATGTATGAAGCACCTAGTATGTTCCAGAAACTTCCCAGAGCTGCAATGACTTCTCACAGAAGCATAGGAGGTTGGTGCTGTGATTACAATTTTAAATGAGAATGCTGAAGCTCAGAAGGGTCACATGACTTGCTCAGGGTCGCATTGCCCAGAAGTGGACTGGACAGGTCCGGGAGAACAGGGCCTGCTACTCAGGAATATGTTCTTCTCACCTACCAGGCAGACGGCTGAATAAAGGAAGGTATGCGCCGGAAGAGTGTGGTCAGGAAGGAGTAGAACCGCCGGCCTGTATAGTGATCAGGGGAGGATTGGGCAGGCAATGAGATAAGAGGCTACTGGGACTCAGCGGGGGACAGGTTTAGTTGTAGCCATTACCTTTTTTTTTTAAATGTTTATTTATTTTTGAGAGACAGCGCGAGCAGGGGAGGGGCAGAGAGAGAGGGAGACACAGAATCTGAAGCAGGCTCCAGGCTCCACAGTGTCAGCACAGAGCCCGATGCGGGGCTCGAACCCACGGACGGTGAGATGATGAGTTGAGCTGAAGTCAGATGCTTAACCCACTGATCCACCCAGGCGCCCCTGGTTGTAGCCACTACTCTTATCTGGCGTTACAATGTAGTTCTGAGGCCACTCATCGTCACTACCAACGCAGCTACGGTCAACCGCTGCCCAGGTTCAAATCAGGGTTATATTGCAAAGATATCTATAATCCATTTATTCATGTAGCAGCCATCAGAGTGTCTATGTCCCGAGAGCACCCTGCTTGGTGAGCAAGACTGTCACAGTAACGACCCTCGTGGACCTTAACAGTCGAGCCGGGGAAGACGTCAGAGAACAAATAATCACACCTGAAACAAATAATCACGTCTGCAAATGATCACCACGCATGGTGCTAGCACCCACCATGAAAAGGGCTAAAAGAGACAAGAACGGAGGGTTCTAAATAGAACGAGGGAGACCTGGTCTAGACAGGGAGAGTGTGTGCATGCGTGGGGGGTAAGGCTTCTTCTCTGAAGTGTGATTTAAGCAGAGGCCTTGATGTTTAAATGGGCACATGCATTCTAAGCAGAAAGAATTGCATGTGCCAAAAAACGTACTGGCTCGGCATGTGTAAAAAACTGAAACAGGACCGTTAGTGGGTGAGGGGTAGGCAGGGGCCGGAACTTGCAGGGCCTTGAGGCCACCATGGGGACTTTTAGTTTGCATTTAGTCATTCCGTCTTGGATGTTTCCTGAGAATCCTCCCCTGGGCCAGACTGTAAGCAGGGAATAGGGACACGGTGATTAATAATATTGATAACGATAATTCCCAATATTCATTGAGTACTTACCATTTGCTATTCAAACTCTTGTCCGAGATTGGAGGAAGAGTTGTCCTGGTCATTTGTGCGACCCAAAGAGTGCTTCCAAGGTAGGCAGCTAGTTAAGAGAATTTCCCAAACTTGGCAGAGCCAAAGAACCCCTTAGGTGATATGTGTTGGGGTCCAGGAGTGAACAGTCAATAAAGAATTCTTGAGATGTCTTGGGTGCAAATAAGGTTTTATTAAAGCACAGAGGCAGGCCCCGTGGGCAGGAAGAGCTGCACTGGGGGTGTGAGGGGTGACTGATTATATACTTCCAAGTTGGGAGGAGTTTGGGAATAGCCTAAGTCCCTAAGTAATTTGGAAGCAAGTTTTCTAGGACCTTGAGTGGCTAGCTGCTAAGATAAGGTCATTTAGTGTCTAGTAAAATTTAGTCATAAGACTCTTCACATGTATATCAGTGGGCCATATGCTTGGAGGATAATTGCTAACATATTATCTTGTAGAGGGCAAAGAGATAAAGGAGATTTCCAAAGGGATTTTTATATGTTAAAGAATTACAGGATCCTCGAAGTCGGTCTAACTTGGAGCTAAGGTTGCCTTTTGCCCTTCGCAAAGTATTAACATTAAGGAAGTCGAGTTCCTGGAGGAAGGTCACTCTGCCTGTCCCAAGGATTTGTCAATGGGCTGCAAGTTGCAAGGAGATTTAATTTTTTCTACGTTTCTTTTGCCTTTGTTCTCCGTACCGTGAGGCGGTTAAACACCCTTGTCCTAGAGATTCAGTAGGTGCAAATTCTCCTGGAATTTGTGTTTATAGCAACTGGAACGAACACTGGCTTAAAGTATTCGGTGCAATGGCCTTTTATTTTACTTCTTTCTTTATTTTTATTGGACAGATCCTATTCTGGGTCGGAGGCAGCTCCACTACTTTTCCAGATGTGTCACCTTGTGCAAACTGTTCCACCTCTCTGAGCATGTTTCCCCTTCTGACAAACGCAGCTGAAGGCGGCACCGTTTCCTGGCCCTGGCGTGCAGATTAAGTGAGCTAGAATACCTACTGAGAGATGATGACATGAACAGGATGATGCTGAAGACGACATCGAATGCCTCATGATCAGTGTCCTAGATCACAGTTGTTGGCTTGAAGGACAGTCCTGAGACGGGGTCCAGTTCTGCCCTCAAGCTAGGGTTGCGGGATAAAATATAGGAGCCCAGATAAACTGGAATTTCAGATAAGCCACAAAAAAATTTTAGTGTAAGTATCTCCCATACATTGCATGAGATATACTTATACTGAATAATTTTTGCCTGAAACTCCAACTAACTGGGCGCCCTGTATTTTTACTTGTGAAACTGGCAATGCCCCCTAGGAGAAAGGAAGGACCCGCTTCCCGCCTCCCACCTCCTCCCCTCCCCACGGCCTCCAGCTGGAGCCCAGGAGCACCCCCTCTGCGCTAGCGCGGGGGCCCCAGTCCAGGAGCCTCCACTCGCCAGGCGCCCCAGTGGATCCCAGAGGGCCCGCTCACGCTTCCGCCCCGCTCAGGCAGCACTAGCGGCGCCCAGAGCGGCTGAGCCCCGCGCGCGCCCGCCAGCCCGCCCCACCGAGAGCAAAGGGCGCCGCCCCCAGCGGGGCACTGCCAGCGCCGTGGTTGGGTTGTGCGGCGTCCTGCTGTTCCCTCCTACGCAGGGTACTCGGGGGAAGCCGGACACTCGCTGCCATGTCGGCTGCGGAGGCGGGGGGTGTTTTCCGCAGAGCCCGAGGCAGGACCCTGGACGCGTTTCCCTCAGGTACTGCCGGCCTTTCGCTCGCGGAGGGGATGATTTCAAGGCTGCGGAACCATCCGTCGGGGGAACCGTCGGTTTGGGCGCGCGCGCCTCCAGCCGGACCGCTTCGGGGGCTGCACCCAGAGGCTGGGGACCGCAATAGCGGCCGCACCGCCCGCACTCTGGGCTTCGAGCGGCGCTGTTGAAAGACGGGGCGGGGTGTGGGGGCGCTGGGGCCCCCGCTGGCCTTGACCTACCTTCCCTGAGAGAGGAGGAGTCGCAGGAAGGGGGCCAAGCGTGCTTAACAGGAGTGGGGGGAGGGCTTCCAGCCCTGCCTCGCCCACGTCACTCAGCAAGCCTTGGCCTCAGTTTCCCCACCTGCAAACAGGGAATCGTGACTGTGATCTTAACGTGCGGCGCCCGTAGGCGCCCGGTGCGAGTCAGAGGCGATTGTGGTCAATGTGGTGGTTCGCTACGTGTGCTTTACACCCCGCAGTCCCGGTTTCTCCCTGCGATAGGGGTCATCCACCAGATGGTGTAAGCGCCCATCGCAAAACGGGAGGGCAGCCCAGCGTCGTGTCGGGAGTTAATTAGGTGCTTGGAGTTGGGATTTTTGTAAAAATGGATTTAAAAAAAACTTGCCTTATGAGGAAGCGTTGACAAGTTTAAAGTACTTTTGTAACTCAGTGTCCGACACAGCCTGGGTGCTAAGTGAATGTGAGCCCCGGAGCCATGAAGTCTAGAGGGAGGTTTGTTCCTGGTGTCTGGGCCTCTCTGGCTTTTTGCTGCCTGCAGGCAAGGATCCCTCCCACGGCACCAGTTTTGTAACCCCGGGGACATCACCCCAGATGCCCTGCCTGATCGGGCATGTGCTCACCTGATTTGTGCTTGTCCGGTCTCTCTCTTTGCCCGCTTCTCCTGCCCGCACTGGTTTTTCTCGAAGGCCTTTCTGTCCTCAGCTCCCGTAGCTGACAAAGAGCTGAGCCGGTGGGCCTGTCCCCATTCTCAACCTTTAAAGTTCCATCACTTCCCCATGTTAGATTTCCCCCCTCTGGCTGCCCTAAAGTAGATTCCTGCCGTCCTAAAACCTTGTTCTTTTCTTTCTTTGCAGCTCTTGGTGGGGAGTGCCAGGGTTTTGGAAGGGTGTGTGGGACCAGAGAGACAGCTGGGGTGCATTTGGGGAAAATACAGTTCGCCATGGTGCCCATTCTCTAAATACTTTGCCATCCCTTTTTTCGCCCAACTTGAGGATTTTGAGATGTATCTGTTTTGATAGAAGTAGGTCTAGTTCACTCATTTTCTTCTTGGGCAGTATTCCACTGGCTGTATTACCTGCTTTATGCGTTCTGTTGCTGGATATTTGTGGAGTGTATTCTGAGAAAAGGGTGTGTTCTCTGATTGAGAAGGATGAATATGAAACATTAGGGCCAAAAAAGGGAGGAAAAGACTATGGTGGGGGAATGTTTCATGAAGTGGTGAGTCATTGAGTTTTGTCTTTACCTAATAGAGTGTCAAAGAGGTTTAAGCCTCATGTGTGCGAAAACAAAGACATGTTATCAGATTTCCATTTTGGAAAGACTGTCTAAAAAGAATTACTGTTTGCTTATTTTTTTAAATTACAATTTTTTTTTTACATATATTTATTTTTGAAAGACTAAGAGAGACAGAGCACAAGTTGGGGAGGGGCAGAGAGAGAAGGAGACACAGAATCACAGGCTCCAAGCTCTGAGTTGTCAACCCAGAGCCCCATATGGGGCTTGAACTCACAAACCGTGAGATCACGACCTGAGCTTAAGTTGGACACTTAACCAGCTGAGCCACCCAGGCGCCCCAGAGAATTTCTGTTTATGAGGAACTTGGGGTGCAATCATTGCAAGCTGGAGCCCAGGAACCCGTCTTGCGTCAGCATTTCAATAGCACCGTGTTGTTCAGTTTGGATGTATTTACCTGTGGTCGCTGGTGGTGCCTGGGGTGGGGGAGGGCTTCTGCTGGAGATGGTGGGGGTGCTGAGGTGTCAAAGCTGACTGGCCCGCTGATGCTGCCACAGGGGGGACAGAGAACAAGAGAGTCGTTGACCTGGACAAGAATGGGGGGGGTGGGGAGCAAAAGCCTCAGAAGAGAAAATGGCAGGATACTTACCTTGCTGAGGTAGGAAGAAGGAAAGTGACCCTGGGCTTCCCTTAACCCCCGTGGTCATGGTCACTGTGGGCCATTTAGCGCAAGGCTTTTAGAGGCCCGGCCTTGGAACGCCTGGTCTTGTGGGTTCACTTCACTGGATGCTGAATCCCTAATCCACCCGCAAGGTGCCTCCATTGCTCCTACAGAGTTTTCCCCACCTCCTCATCTCCTGCTAGCAACTTTGGGAGATGCTTTTCGAGGGTCCTGTGCCAGTCCAGGCTCTGTGGGAATAGGAAGCCTCAAGCTGGTAGGTTGGCCCAGAGGCAATCTGGGAGGAGAAAGGGAAGGCACTAGGCTTTTCCCCGTCCCTTGCTCAAATCCACCCTTCCCGTGAAAGAAGCTTGGTTCATTGGAGCCACACTGCCTAAAATTGCAGCCCTGATAACCCACCTAACTGGCTCCTTGAAGTCCCTTCCAGCATTAGCTAAACCGTTATTTCTCAGGTGAAACTGAAACTGCCTTAGCCCATTCTGGCGGTCATAACAAAGCCCCTAGACCAGGCCGCGTATCAACCGTGGACGCTCACTCTTTGCCGTCCTGGAGGCTGGAAGTCCCGAGATCAGAATCCGTGTGTGGTGCCCACGTTCCTGGTTCATAGACGACCGTGGTCTTGTCCCCTCACGTGGTGGAGGTGGGGACCAAGCCCTGCTGGGTCCCTTCATAGGGCATTAATCTCATCGCTGTGACCTCATCTTGTCCCTAAGGACCCACCTCCACATGTCATCACATTGGGGTTTAGGTTTCGACGTAAGAATCTGGGGGGGGGCACACAAACGTGAAGACCACTCCCCCCTCCCCCCCCCCGGAGGTTCGAGTGAGTGGTGATATTCTGGTGGTGGTGACGTGAGGCCTGGCTTCCGTCATCCACTCCCTGCTGACATCACCTGCTAAGCCCTGTGGACAGATGTTTATAAAAACTAAATTGTCCCTGTCGCCTTGGAGAAGGTTCACATTCCGCGGGCATGTTCACATATTCATTTTAATTAGCCAAATTGGTAATTATAGTTCCTTGACACGCATCCTAATTAAGACGACTTTCTCCTAGCAAATAATTGTTTTTCTGAAAACTTTACGACATCTGTTTTGAAGCACTTCTAAAAAAGAGAAATATCAAGGTAAAAGAGGTTTACAAATTACCCATCTCTGTTTGTTTTCAGGTCCTAAAGCGTTTTTTCTTTTTTCCCCCCAGTTCATTTTACACCAGAATATGTTCCCTCTTAGAGAATAGGGCTCTTTGGTGGTTTTCTTAAAAAGATTATGTCTCTACATATTTTATTTATTTACAAAATTTTTTTTAACATTTATTTAGTTTTGAGAGACGGAGAGTGAACGGGGGAGGAGCAGAGAGAGAAAGAGACACAGAATGCGAAGCAGGCTCCAGGCTCTGTCTGAGCTAGCTGTCTGCACAGAGTCCGATGTGGGGCTCGAACCCACGAACCGCGAGATCATGACCTGAGCCGAAGCTAGATGCTCAACTGACTGAGCCACCCAGGTGCCCCTTTCCCTACATATTTTAAACCTGCAGCTGTTTTGCAGGAGCTGACCGTAGTCACTAACCCTGAACATTTCACAGTCTGCTCTCACAGGGCAGAAAATAAATGGAATCTCTCAAAAAAAATAACTTGCCCCGTGTCTTGCAGGTCTCAGCTAAGAACTCTTCTCTGTAAATGTTTATCCAGGTCTGAATAGGGCTGAAAATATTGTGGTTCGAACAATTCTGACAGATCAATGAAGAACAGGAAATAAATGCTTTTAATGGTGCCATACATTTAGGCCAAATCGGTTATCTCTTATTTGCGAAGGACTTCTGTGACTAAAAGACGAATTTTGATTATCACCCCCCTCAATATTATCATCATTAGTCCAAATTTGTTTGTAAAATGTTCTTGCCGTAACACTTCCAAGAAAGAAATGAACTTTTATTTTTGAGTATCTCCTCTTTTGAGTGCCTACGTTTTTAATAACTTTATTGAGGTGATGTAGCATTCACGCATTGTAAGTTCACAGTGCGGTGGTTTTTAATAACTCTGGAGAGTGGTGCAATGTCAGCATTTTAGAACCTTTGTATCTCCCCCCAAAAAACTTTGTGCCCGGGGTGCCTGGGTGGCTCAGTTGGTTGACTGTCTGACTTCAGCTCAGGTTATGATCTCACATTTTGTAAGTTCAAGCCCTGCGTTGGGCTCTGTGCAGACCACTAGCTCAGAGCTGGAGCCTGCTTCAGATTCGGTGTCTCTCTCTCTCTCCCTCTCCCCTGTTCACGCTCTGTCTCTCTCCACCTCTCAAAAATAAATAAATGTAAAAAAAAAAATTAAAAAAACACTTTGTGCCCATTTGCAGGCTTTTCCTGTTTCCACTCTGTGCACTGGAAACTACTAATTTACCGCCCTCACTTTGCCTTTTCTAGACATTTCATATAAACGGCATCATAAGATCTGTGGTCTTCTGTGACTGGCGGCCTCCCCTTAGCATAATCTTTTCAAGAGTCTCTCATGTCGTAGCCGGTTTCAGTACTTGGCTCCTTTTTACTGAATGACATTCCACTGTGTGGTGAAAGCACATCTTGCTTCTCCGTTCACCCGTTGATGAGCGTTTGGACACTGGCTGACATTCCCCAGTTTGGACACTGGCTGTCATGAATCCAGCGGATAGAACATCCACATACAGATCTTTGCACGGACATAGATTTCACTCCTCTTGGTTTCATACCGAAGATTGGAGTTGCTGGGCCACATAAGTAACTACGTTTGACATTTTGAGGAACTTCCACTCTGTTTTCCAAAGCGGCCGCACCATTCCGCATTCCCCCTGCTAAGGTGTATGGGTTTTTATTTCCCCATATCATCGCCAACACTTGTCATCATCTGTTTCTTGATTCTAACCGCCCGTATGGGTATGAATTGGTGTCTCATTGTGATGTTGCTTTGCATTTTCCTCAAGGCTAATGATGTTGAACATTTTCATGTGCTGACTGGCCACAGTCTTTCTTTGAAGAAATATCTTTTCAGATCCTTTGCCCTCTTTCCTCCCACTCCCCCTCACCCTTTGGCCCAATTTTAACTGGGTTGTGTTCTTATTGAGTTTAAGAGTTCTTTATATCCGTATACTGAATACAGATCCCTTAGCAAATCCATGATTTGTAAATAACGTTTTCCCATTCTGTGGATTCTCCTCTTGCTTGCTTTATGATACCCTGTACCGCACCAGAATTTTTAATTTCGATGAAGTCCAAATTATCAACTCCTTTTTATTATCACTTGTGCTTTTGATGTCCTTTCTAAGAAATTGGCCTAACCCCGAATCATGAAGATTTACTTCTGTGTTTCTTCTAAGAGTATTCTAGTTAATGCTTGTACATTTAGGTCTCGGTTCATATTGAATTAATTTTTTAAAATTTTTATTTATTTTTGAGAGACAGAGAGAGACAGTGTGAGCAGGGGGAGGGTCAGAGAGAGAGGGAGACGCAGAATCTGAAGCAGGCTCCAGGCTCTGAGCTAGCTGTCAGCGCAGAGCCTGATGCGGGGCTCGAAACCACAAACCGTGAGGTCATGACCTGAGCCGAAGCCGGACGCTTAACCAACTGAGCCACCCAGGCGCCCCTGAATTAATTTTTATGTATGGTGTGGGGAAGGCTCTAATTATTAGAAAATGTCCTTTTATTTTTTTTTCTTACAGTAGAAACCTAGTCATTGGTCAATGAATAGAAAAACATAGCTAAACAGGGGAATTAAAAAAAATTACACAATCTTTTAACATTTCCTTTTAATGTAAACTATAAATGTACATCCATTTACCATTCTTTTGAGGTCGCGCCAAGGACTTGTCTTGAAGTATGGGCTTACAGACGGGCCTGCCACGGAGCCCTTCGTGCAGAAACAGCATCCATAATGAATCTTTTCCAGTTTGGGTTTTTTCCAATGGAGTAGTCCGTTAAGAATCCCTCGGAAAGCACTCGGAGTTGAAGAATTCTTTTAGGTTTATATTTTCTTTTCCCTCTAATCTTTTACACTTGTCTGCACAACACCTAATTCAACAGTGCTTTATTTTCACCAGCTTGCCTTTTACTGAGTCTCCCCAAAGCCTCTGTCTGAGCTTTCTTAGAAACAACCCTTTTTACAATTCATACTTCTCTGGTTTACATGTTCAATTAAGTGACTTAAAAACAAGCGTTAGCACGCACGGGGTGGGGCCGGCGCCTGGTGGACGCACGGAGCCCACTTCCTGAGGGACCTGGGTTGCCAGGCCGCGCCTTTGCAGGGGGCATGCCGCGTGTTGGTAAATCTGGAGGTTTGCTGAGAGAGCGTCTGTTTCCCCGAGAGGACTAACTGGCAGCTTTTTATATTTGTGAAGCATATGATTTTTAATGTTGCCAAACCCTACAATTACTTACAGGCAGTAGCATTTTCCACTTTTGAAACCCGGTCGGATACGCAGCCAGACAATCAGGAACTACTCGTTGAGTGAAAGAATGCCCAGAGTCTCCGTGTCCCCTTGGTTAAAAACAACAACAACAAACCCAGTCAGGCTAATGTTTTAGGTCCCCGTTTGTAAACCGAAGGCAGAGTGCTGTGAGGACGTGTGCCTTGGCTTCATTTACATGAGGGTGCTGAGACGCTTCGGTGATTTCGGGTCCTAAACTCGGAGCTGGGAGGGATGAGAAGGGGACACAGCGCTGCTGGCGCTTCGGCCTCGTCGCCAGAGCATCCTGGAATAGGCCACAACTGTTTGTCTCCTGCCCAGGCTGCTCCTTCTCCAGTCTTCCCCCAACTCCTGTGCAGTCATAAGCCTAGGCGTCATTGCTGACCTCTCTTCTCCCCCTGTCTCCACGGCCCTGTCCCTGCAGCTTCCAGAGCTCCCTTGGTTGTGTCTGTCCGTTCCCTTCCCAGCTCCCGGCACTCTGACCCCCAGCCACTCACATCTGTCGCCCCGGTGCCTCCAGCAGCCTTCTGCGTCTACCCCTGCCCCAACAGTCCATTCCGTGTACGGCATTCGGAGCCATCTCTTTGAAACAAGAATTGGGTCTGTCAGAGACACAGAGCATGAGCAGGAGAGGGGCAGGGAGAGAGGGAGACACAGAATCCGAATCAGGCTTCAGGCTCCGAGCTGTCAGCACAGAGCCTCATGCGAGGCTCGAACCCATGACCTGCTAGACCATGACCTGAGCCGAATTTGGATGCTTAATTGATTGAGTCACTCAGGCACCCCTCTTCATGCAGCATTTTAAAAATACCCATGCTGATTCTCCCATTCTTAGTTAGGGCCCTGCCATTCCCCTACCCTCCTTTTCCTTTACCGCACTTACTACAACTTAATAGTTGTGTATTTATTCCTGTGACCTTCATGTCTTTTCATGCCTCTAGATGATACATTCCTGGAGGCCCGGAGACTGACCTAAGACAGTGTCAGCAGTGGTGGTCACTCAGTGACCGTTTTTTATATAAACAAATGAGTCAATATGACATACACTATCCCTTTGATCACATTCCTGTGTCCGCCTAACCCACTGCTTACACCATGGATCCTCTGGACAAAGCAGAAACCAGGAATCCCATCGATTCAGAGGATCCCTTGCAGACCACGCTAGGTGGCCCTGAGGTTTGTGCGCTGCTCAGAGCTGTCTGCTGTAGGAGGTTCTTGTTAGCAGGTGGCTGCCCTCTTGGGTCTGCGTCGGCCCTGAGGGAGGGTTGCCTTCTGCGTCCCGATCCTCTGTTTGCCCAGCCTTGTGCCTGCAGGGCACCTGTGCCCGAAGAGAGCGCCCACTTCCCCTTCTCCCCGGAGCACCCCCGGCCTGCAGCCGCCTGCCCTGTCAGCACATGAGCGTGGGTGATGGTGGGCAGCTGGTCCTGGCACACACCCTCCCCCAGGAGGCAAACCCCCAACGGACTTCTGCTTTGGAAAAGGGGGAGAGGTTCCGGAAATGTCTTCTTCCCCCTTTAGCTCTTGTCCAGAACAGCATCGGCCGAAGCCAGGGATGCTGAGAGCCACCCGGCCAGGGAGTCCTGGCCCGTCTGCCTTTTTACTTCTCTGCAGGGTTGCAGGTAGAGATTTCGGCAGGTCCTTTATCATAAACCCCACTGGCAAATGTGGCCGTCAAGCTATGACTCCTGAAGCTTTTGTGTGTCTCAGAAGGAACCTTTGCGGGGCATCTGAGTGGCTCAGTCAGTTGAGCGTCCGGCTTCAGCTCAGGTCATGATCTCCCAGTTCGTGGGTTTGAGCCCCGCGTCGGGCTCTGTGCTGACAGCTAGCTCAGAGCCTGGAGCCTGCTTCGGGTTCTGTGTCTCCCGCTCTCTCTCTCTCTCTCTGACCCTCCCCTGCTCATATTGTCTCTCTCTCTTTCAAAAAAACGAAAAAAACATTAAAAAAGAAAGATACCTTTGAATGCATTTAGGCAAAGAAAAGAGAGGCTGGATAAATTCACCTTGCTGCTTAGGAAAAGTAATGGAGACATATGGCTGTCACAGTTAATTATTTGGGGGAAGGAGGGGACCCAAGGGGCATGGTTAGGTTTAATAGCTTCGCATATTCACCCTTCTTACAGTGCCCAGTTCAGTGGCTCGTAGTCTGTTCAGAAGAGTTGTGTGACCACCGCCACCGTCGATGTTGGGACATTTTATCACCCCAGAAATAAACCCCGCACCCCTCCGCCGTCACCCCGCCCTCCTCTCCAGCCCCGGACAACCACTGATGGACGACGCTATTTAATCGGGCGTAAGTCCTGGCAGTTTTCCGGTCGGGACACTTGGATTGTTAAACCAGAAAGAGTCCCCAAGGTGGTGAAGATTGTTTTGCTACTCTTGTGTTGTTGTTGTTGTTGTTGTATGTATGTAGCCGCTGAAATAAGATTCATCCTCAGAGAAGATGAGGGGTGTTGCTGAAGGCAGTTTGCTTGTGACTCACTGTGCAGATGGCCACCGTGAGGAACTGTAAAAATTGCATTTCGTTGGCATTTGCTCTTTAGCCAGAAAGCCTCCAGACAGCTGTAAAGCTACCCATCTCTGCTGTTTTGTAACCCAAGCCGTATCTCCAGTATGTGGAGGACAGGATGTGAAGATCAAAGCATGTGATCGTGTGTGTGTGTGTGTGTGTGTGTGTGTGTGTGTGTGTGTATCATCAGATATCTTCCACACCCCACTGTGTATGCGGGGGATAAAGACATGGGTGGATTTTGTTGGCTTTGTCTCTGCTAAGACCAGGGTAGGACTTACCCAGAATAACAGTCGTGTTAACGGAAACTCACACCTGAGAGCCTACTGTGTGCCGAGTGCACTTGCTTTTCGTGTATTAACTTAGTAATCCTTCACAACAGCCCTTTCGAGACAGGTGTGTTCTTACTTCGCGGGTGAGGAGCCTGAGGCCCCAAGATGTTAAGAAATGGCATCACGTGACATGGGTGGTAAAGGGAGGACATGAGATTTGAGTCTCAGCGTCTCGGTTCCGCTGGCAGCAGGTGAGGGCTTTGGGAGATGGAGGCCCGAAGTGGCCCCTGGGCTCATGCCCTGGCCCGCACCCACACGTCCTGCATTCGCATATGCCGCGGGTGTCCCACAGCTGCCCTGCGTCCGGCTCTGGCCATCATTCGGACCTCGGCTGTCGTGCTGCCTCCCTGCTTCACGCAGCCACAGCCTTCCCGCCCAGCTGTCACTGTCCGTGGCCGCGCACCTCCCTGCCACTGGGGAGGTTAGTCTTAAGGATTGGGACCCGTGGCTGGCTCACAGTTGAGCGTCCAGAGACTGGTGTGGCGCCTGTCATGTAGCGGGCACCAGGGGAGAAAAGGGCTGCGTCAGCTTGCAGTGAACGAAGGTAGGCTCTGGGCTGGGCTGGGAGGGGGTGGGGTCGCAGCAGAAGGGGGAGCATCCCCCCAGGAAGGAGTGGGAAAGCGGGGTGTGGGTTTGAGGAGCAGCTAAGGGGCTGTCTGGGGGGACCTGTGGCATGTTTGCTGTCGGGTTTCTCGATGTCGCAGAGACGTATGGGTGGGATCACCCACCGCTGCCTGTGTGACGCGGGGCGCTGGCCTCTCCACTGAATGCCAGGCTCCCCCAGGGGGTCAGAATCATCCCTGGGTGATAGCCACCAGTCTGGGGGGGGGCAGTGGGCAGGTTAGCGGTGAGACCCTCGCACTGCACTTCAGGCCCAAGGGCAGGAATGCATGGAGGTCTGTCGACCTCTTCATTTATCCTCTTCAGTCACCAGCTGTGTCCTGAGCGCCCCTCACATGCCAGCGACCCAGTGATCCATGCTGACACTACGCTGGAAAGGGAATGTGGTCTTTCCTCATGGGGTTTAGAGTGTGGTGACCCTTCAGCAAGGGAGCTTGATGATCAGCTTAAGCGTTTTAGGAAGAGTCACGGTGGCAGCTGGAGGGGGAGCACTGCGTGGGGCGCTCCTGGTGGCCCTGGGTGGGTGGTCGAGCCCTGCCCCAAGGCGCTGGGGCTGCGGAGGTCAAGGGCGTACTGCGGCGCGCTGCAGATGAGGGTGCATCCACCCGGGAGGCTGAATGGCCCCAGTGGCACCCGATCCTATCATCTGTAGGGTGGTGGACTGGGGACCACGGTGGCAAACTCAGGGCCATCAGGGTAAGAAGGGAAGGTGATGCATTTGCTCGTGGGAGAGTCGAAGGCGCTGCCGGTACAAGCCGGAAGCTTGGACATCTCCAGAAAAGCAAACATACTACTTTCTACTCCCTCTTTTAGCTGGTTCCATGGCGGTCTAGTCATACCGAGAAATGTGGCCCCTCTGGTCCCAATTCATGGATGATTTTGCATCCGAGACGTTAGCAGGAGTCCAGACATTGAACTTTCAAATAGTCTTACGATGTAGTGATATGGGGTCACAACCACCAGACTGCCTGCTCATCAGACTTCTCAACCAGTATCTTCCAGAACGCAAACGAGATTTAGAAAATGAGACGTTGCTTTATGAAAATTAAGTTACCTGTGAAGTAACACATTTAGCACGTCCGGAGAGCACAGACTGTCACCGCGTTAGGTATTAATTAGCGGCACGACCGCCTCGCGCAGACCTTTTCCTCGTAGGGTGACGAAAATCGTGATTCATTTGCTTTCGGGGGTGCATTAATTATAATTAGTCATCGATTAACTGGTAGTAGTGAAAGGATCAATGAAATTTCTAATCCTTGGTATATGTTAAAAAGTCAGCTTTCATTAACAGTTGACAGATGTGCCTGAAAGGGATAATAAAGGTGAGGGAGAGGAAGCGTATTGGCAGAGACAAATCTGAGACAACATTTAGTCCCCAATCTTAGAAGTGCCAAGTGCAAAGAGAACTTTGATACGAATATCTTTCGGGCGGGGTATTGGCATGTGAACAGTCTCGTAGGAAGGCTTAGTGGGGAGGCATTGTGCGAGTTTTTAAAGGTCTCTAAGATTCTGCTTTGTGTACGGTTGATTTGTACCCAGTAATGCTTAGAAAAGACTCAGTCCTCTACTGTCTATAGTTTGATACCACCCAAATCCACTGTCTTTTCATTCCTCAGTTTTGAAAAGCGTTTTCTATGACGTCTCTGTCAGTTAGCAGAAATCGGGACGTGGCCAAATCTTCATACTCTGTACACAACGGCTGAATCAAATTTCTCTCTAAGGCCACTTTTTCCTTTACCAAAGTGTTCTTAAATTAATTTATATTTTTAAAAATGGAACTTTAGAATTAATTTGATTTAGGTTATGGCACTATTCATTATGGCAACTCAGAGCTTGTTTTTCGTGGCACATCGGTTGCACAGACCTCAGCCCTCCTGGCTACATTGGTCTTCTGTATGTATAATCTCTCCTGTGTGACCACCTGCCCGGAAGTCAGGGCTCTGTGGCATAACAGTCCTGATTCTGCCTCTCAGCCTTTGTTAGAGCTCGAGCAAGGTACTGACCGAGTCTCCTTATCCTTACCTCTAAGCAAAATGGAAAAGTTGCATAGATATGGGCCAAGTGTGGGCCCAAGTGTGGACCGTGGTGAATTTGATGGGCAGCCACTACTCAGCAGACTCCAGTTGGGTCTGGTTTGCCCACGTTTCCCAAGAGAATCCAGAAAACCAGGTATCTGTATGAAACTCGTGAATTTAAAATGTTGGCAACAAATTCAAAATTTTATAACTACTACATGGGCCAAACAAAACACATCTGCTAGCCAGACCGCATCCAGAGACCTGGGGTTTGTCATCTCTGGAGAAAATCACCAATTAGCATCCCCTAGAAGATGGATGTTCTGAGCTCTAGCCTGTACCCTGAATCAGCCCTGTGCTGTTGGCAGCAACTGCGAACCTCACATCCTACTGGGGAAGAACCTGCCAGCACATCTTTGTGTACAGCTTTCTTATTTACCAAGACGTTCCATTCAAAGGAAACTTTTTGGAGATAAAAATGTCTTTATGGAGGTGGACAGCTTGCAGCAGCCCAGGGCACATTCCTTCTCCATTTTGGCTCCGTCCTCTCCAAGGGAGAGGCCTGAGCACTGAGATCCTGGATTAAATGTGTGGTCTTGAACTTGAAGTGTCACTAAGATTCCTAGCCAGACCTCAGTATCCCCTGTTGGTTAAACGAGAGGGTTGCTAATTCTGCAAGACCCTCCCACACCGAAAACTTCCAGTACTTTAGTGGGAAAAGGATGGTGTCTATAAGGTAGGCCTTTAGCCTCCCTGAGAGGGCCTGCAGTGAGTGGGCTCCCACAGCTCAGTGCAGGAGGCTCAGGTGTAAACGTGCGGTCATGTGAGGCTAGGCCTTGTTTCATATCACCCTCTGTGGCAGACAGGCGCTCCAAGGCCCCAAGTGATCCCCGCCTGCTAGTATTCAAGGCCTGTGTGATCCTCTGTCCTAGAGGGTGGCCTGCCCTCGCCACTTGATTGTCATGAACAGAACGCAGCACAGTAATACGGTATCGCTTCCATCACCAAGTTACCTAAGCTCGTAACTTCCCTTGCTAGCAGACCCTCTCCCTTGCTGGCTCTGATGAAGCCAGTTTCCCTGTTACTAGCGGCCAGGTTGCAGACACCCATGTGGCAGGGAACCGAGGGTCGCTTCAGGTCTACAGCCAGCAAGCAGTCTGGTCAACAGCCCCAAAAGTGAGCTGGGAAGCACGTCCTGCCCCGTGTGAGTCTTCGTATGAGACCTCGGCACTGGCCGACACTTTAATTGCAGCTTGTGAGAGACCCTGAGCAGAGCACCCCGCTAAGCCATGCCTAGGTCCTCACCGCACAGACACTGAAATAGTGAGCAGGAACTGTTTCAGGCTACTACATCTGGGCTCTTCTGTTACAACAGCAGCAGGTGCTACACCAGCTCTTCGGATTTGTTACAGAAATTCACATTGAAAAAGTTCAGTTCACTGTGGACATTCTTGTTTATAGAGGATTTAGGTGTTTTAGTTAAATACAGGTATGCTTTATGACGTATTAATAGTAAGTACCCTCTAGACATTCCTAGAAGTTTGTGTCAGATGTTTCAGAAGATCATAGTCTTGTTTGCGTACCACTGAGCTCAGAAATGAGGTCTTGGTTTCATCAACTTACTCTATCCTTTAATGCATTCATTCTACAAGTACTCAAAATTTGACCTTGGCCTTATCATAGACGCCAGTCAGGGTCCCTGCCCGCATTCTTTGATCGATTTTGGAAATTACCTGAGCCGGACACAGACAGGGACCTCAAAAGGAATAGGAAAATTATGCAAAACAGTAACAAATCCTCCAAGCCGTTATTTCAGTTGAGGGAAACCAAAATCACTTTGCACCTGTTTCTGATCAAACACATCAGGCAGTTCGTTGGTTAGTTGCAGGTCCGTGCTTCTCAAACTTGGATTTGCATACAGATCACGTGGAGATGTATTAACATGCAGACTCCGCCTCAGTAGGCAGTAGGTCTGGGGTGGGCTTGAGCTGCGGTCTTTCCAGCAACTTTCCAGCAAGCTCGCAGGTGTTGACTCCGAGGCCAAGGTCTAGGCCCAGCCCCGCCCTTCGGGCTCAGAGCCGCATGCTTTATTGGTGCTCTCCTGCCGTATGCACCTTCTCTCTCCCCTCAGTCACCACTTCCAGCAGTTTTGCCTCTCTTGGGGAGTGTGGGGGTTATCAGGCATTTGCCGTTTAACCCAGCAGTCTCATAGTTAAGTTCTTTGACTAGGAAAATCAAAACAAAACCAAAAAGCCTGCTGGGTCCCCAAGTATATATGTATTTTGGTTTTCAGTAATAGAAAATGCTCTGATTGTGTCCTGGAGTGCTTCAGGAATGGACCTCAGTACGTCTGAACTTCCGTGGCTTGAACTGCCGGCACAGTGGTCTCAGGGAGTCTAAAGAGAGAAGCTGGTCCGTGCCAGGGCCAGACCTGTGCCCTGCAGGGATTGGTGTGGCAAGCTTTCCCTGCCTCCTGTAGATGCCACATGATGCCCGTGCCCTTCCCTGGGCGTGATTGTAGACTTTGGCAAAGTAGTTAAAGGCACATGTTGTTAAGCCTTCCCTTCCATAATGTAAACATCTGCCCCTCTTGAGGGATGTGGGGAGGTATAAATTTATAAAAGCTTCCTCCCTCTACAAGTATGCATTATAAGTCTCAAATACCCTTAATTCAGCCTTCGTTAATATATTATGAGGCCAAAGACCACAAGCTTCTGTCACAGAACTTCAAGAGGGACCCATGTGCTTTTGAGAATGCAGAGCTCTGAGTCCACAGATTGTCCTTATTACATAGGTAAGGCAGATGGAATAGTGATTGGTGAGCTGTCATTTCAGGTCACATCTCCTTATTTTGTGCCTTGTCATCATAAAATTGCGATTCTAGCTAGGATTTTACTAGGTAAACAAATAATGATGAAAGATTTAATACCTCCAAGGACTATTGACTTTCTGAGACGATGACTGTTTGTTGTAGGAAACTGTATTTGTGGAGACGTTTGCTGTAGAAAACTGTTCCTGATTTCTGTTTGTTTTAGGATATTGATTTACGCGCCAACCTTGGGGTGACGATCCCCGCCCTGATCTGGCTCTGACTCACTTATCCAGTTGAAACAGCTCCGCAGACTGCCTCAGAAAGAGGAAGGTAGCTAAAAGCTTTCAGTGTAAAAAGGTTATTATTCAAGGAAAACAAGTGATTGATGCTAACAATTAACTTTAAAACACAAATGGGGATCTCATCTTTTTTTTCCGTGACCCCAGCCTTCAACTCTTGAAGAAGTGTTGCCGACTCTGCGTCTTTAATGCCTGATCTCTCAGGATCTATTATTACTTTGTAGCAGGTGACCCTGAAACTTGGCAACTCGAAACAACAAATGTTCATTGTCCTCTCACCATTTCAATGTAGAATCTGACCGCAGCCTAGCGGGACAGATTCTTCAGATTCTCGTGCATCAGGGTCTCCAGACCACCAGGGTTCAGGCACCGTGTCAGCCGGGGCTGTGGTCTCACTTGACGGCCCGACTAAGGGAGAATCCTTTCTTCCAAGTTCACCCACGCGGTTGTTACTTGGAGGGCCTCCGTTCTTCATGGGCTGTTGCCTTAGCTCCTTACGATGTTGGCCTTTCTGTAGGGCGAGTCCCTGCACGGCAGCCCTTTTCGGTCCACGGTGGGGGCTCTGAGAGAAAGCGAGAGAGAATGAGCAAGATGGAAGTCATGGTCTTTTTCTAGCCTGGTGTCTCTCTCTCTCTCTTTTTAGCCGTTTTACTGAGGCATGGTGGACCTGTAAAAAGCTGTCTATGTCTAATGTGTACAACAGTCCCCAAGGGTTTGGGAATAAATACACACCTGTGGCGCCATCCTGCTGTCAAGGTCCTAGACATGTTTCTCTCCTTTCGAACCCTTTATTACCTTATTATTATTATTACCTTTATTACCTTTAAACCCCGTTTTGCCATTATTATTATCATTATTATTATCTGTGTGTATGCTTAAGAGCATCTCACGTAGATTCTACCTTGGCAGCCAGTTTCCAGTGTGCAGCACAGTATTGTTAGCTGAAGGGAGGGTGCTGCACGCTAAGGCTGCAGAACTTACAGAACTAGAACTTTGTACCCTTTGACCATCACCTCCTCCATTTCCCCTGACCCTCAGCCCCTGGCATCCGCCGTTCTGCTTTCTGCTTCTATCAGCTTGTCTGTATGAGAACCCACATATGAGTGAGATCAGATGGTATTTGTCTTTCTTTGGCTGACTTATATCACTTAGCATAATGCCCTCTGGGTCCATCCATATTATTTCAAATGGCAAGATTTCCTTCCTTTTTTTTTTTTTTAAAGACTGAATACTAGTACACTGTACCCTATAGACCACATTTCATTTCTCCGTCCCTCCATTGACATACATTTAGATTGTTTCCGTATCTTGGTGCTGCCTAAGCCCCGAAGGGCACCTCCCATCACCATGTTCTGCTTAGAACGAAGTCACATAGAGGGGGCTGCCCCGGGACATGACTGTCACAACGCAGGGATCCTTGGGACCTTCTTGGAGTCTTTCTGGCGCCCGTAGTCAGGGCTCAGTAAACACGAGTTCACACCCGTAGGAGTGCTGGATGTCTGGCCTTAGGAATGAGACGCATGCCCCCCAGGCTTCATGCAGCCCTTGTTCAGGTGGACTTCTGGTTGGTCGTGATTTGCTTGAGCAGCTCACAATCTGCTCACCCCAGGAACCGGTGGGGTGACTTGCATACACGGTTTGTTCTATAAATATGTGAGCAGGTAGCTCGCACGCTTGCGTTTTTAAGTTCTGAGACAGGAGTTGAGAAGGAAGGGAGGCCTAAAGCCAGAGGTCCGCTCTGAGATGACAGTGAGCCAGGCGAGGTGTCGGGAGGGTGGCTCTTCACCCCTGAGATCTCAGCTTAGATGACGCACATCGGAGAGAGGCCTGCCCTGCGTGCCTGGTTGAAATCAGCCCTTGCTTTTCGCTTGACCTTCCTAGTTGGGCTCCCTTCTCTGTACACTTCTTTGTTGGCTGTCTTTCTTTCTTTTCTTTTTAAAAAATTTTTAAATGTTTTATTTATTTTATTTTTTTATATATAGAGAGATAGCATGAGAGAGGGAGACGCAGAATTGGAAGCAGGCTCCAGGCTCTGAGCTGTCAGCACAGAGCCTGACGTGGGGCTTGAACCCATGACCTGAGCTGAAGTCAGAGGCTTAACCGACTGAGCCACCCAGGTGCTCCTGTTTACCGTCTTTCTCCCCCATGAGGACTGAGCCCCAGGAGGGCAGGGGCCTTGTCTGTTTGGGTCCAGCTGCCTCTTGTCAGCACCACATAAGGGGCCTGGCAAGCAGTTGGCTCACAGTGAATACTTATTGAATAAATGAACGAACTGAACCCACAGATGTGAACTGACTCTAAGGAGCTTTCTGGAAACTGTAACATCTTCGTGACTTCCAAAGGAAATGCCACTTGGTTAACAGGCAAAATACACTCATTTGTTACAAAGAAGAAAACAGTCTGGAGAGGGTGGGGTCATTTGGCCCTGCCACGGATCGCTAGTGGCCCTCGGACAAGCCGTGGCGCATGCCTGGGCTGTGGCCTCCTCAGAGGATGAACACAGGGCTGTGCACTGGGAGGTCTTCAAACTGGCTGTGCTCGGATCCAGCTCAGGCCGAGAGCCCTGGGTTTCAATGTTGGTCTGCTGTATAAGGTTTGGTTCGAAGAAAGGAAGCTGTCACCAGGGGGAAACACAAGTTGGGCACCCACGGGGTCCCCGTGCCCACTAGTGGCCCTCTGCCTCTGCAGAAGCAGGTGCTCTCTGCAGTTCTGTGGGCGGCTCAGGGTGGGGACCCGTGGCCCGCCAAGCCCAGGACCAGCAGAACCAGTAGGAAGGGCACGCCTCATCCTCTCGGTTCAGGTGACGCAGCGCCCTTTCCAAGAACCCCGAGGATCCCCTCTTCCTTCCACCCCCCCCTTCTCCACTCCCACCCCCCAGCCTCACACCTCGCTGCGGCCCACGGCTTGTTGCCTTTGAAATGTTAGCATCGATTTTTTTTTTCTTCTACTCGTTGACGAACTCATTTTGAGCTTTCATTTCTGGCACCGTGTTTCCTACCAGATAGCCAGAGCTACCAAGCCCCAGGTTTTATAATTAAAATTCTGTCACATCCCCCGAAACAGTGCCAATGGTGCCATCGAGCCTGGCAGAAAGGATTTTGCAAGCCCTTCACCTCATAATTTAAATATAATACTCTGGCAGCTTTCAGTTTCTGGTATTTTTAATTCTAATTAGAAAACGATTATTGAACGTTAGTATCCTCTGTACAGCATGCTGTTTGCCTCTGAGCCCCATTTTGGCCAGCGGGTTTTAAACAAACAGCTTGGCTGGGTGACCGGTGGCGGCCCGCGGGGTTTTTCCCGGCCTTCGGGATTCACCAGGTCCCAGGCATAATTAGTATAAATCAAAATCCTCTAGACTATGACAGGAAAATGGTATGTTTGAACAGCAGCTTATTAAAATGACCTACTTAATTTAAGAAAAATATTGTATCCACTTGCACGATAGCCTGGATGATTTCCCTGACAGATTTCATAATATTTCTTCCCTCTTCCTTCTCCCCACCCCCGCTTTGTTTTTTTAAGAAAAGGAAAGGGAATGGCAAGGCCCGTTCTACTTCATCCAAGGTGCAGACCCCCAGTTCGGGCTCATGAAGGCCTGGTCCACCGGGAACTGTGACAGCGGCGGTGACGAGTGGGGGCAGGAGATCCGTCTGACCGAGCAAGCGGTGGAGGCCGTCAACAAGTTGAAGCCCAAACCCAGGTTCTTTGTTCTCTGCGGGGACCTTGTCCACGCCATGCCAGGTAGGACTTGCTCGGGGGCTGGGACCCCCCCCCCCCGCTCCCTCCCGTCGTCATTGCGTTTGGGCCGAAGAACAGATTGCTCTCACAGAGACGTCCGGACTCGGTAGTGGCTCACTCCTTCCCTCCGTGGCTTTTGGAGGGAGTATCCTTGAACATCAGAAAACACACGCTCATTTTATATTTAGAATTTGGCGAGATTAATCACAGTAATTAGGCACAGCTACAGTTCTGATGTTCTGAGCTTACTATGAAAAATGGAACAGATTCCCATGTGTCACCTTTCTGTCCAGGGGACAGACTTGAACTGCTTCCAGAACCGTATCCATGACTGTGTTCTTCTTCTCTTATTCCCCTCTTCTTGAATTTTAATCTCTCCTGTATTTAGTGCTTTTTCATTTGCAAGTGAGAGAAATTATTATTACTATTTTATTATATTTTTTATTTAAATGTTTATGTTTTTATTTATTTTTGAGAGAGAGAAAAAGAGAGAGCAGGAGTGGGGGAGGGGCAGAGAGAGAGGGAGACAGAATCCAAAGCAGGTTCCAGGCTCCAAGCTGTCAGGAGCTCGAACCCACAAACTGTGAGATCGTGACCTGAGCTGAAGTTGGATGCTTAACCAACTGACCCACCCAGGTTCCCCTATTGTTTTTTTTTTTAATTATAGATTTGTGTTCCTTTATGGGACTGTAAAGTCCAGGGGCCTATCTGGGCTTCAGGTATGGCTAGATCCAGAAGCTCAGAGGTTGTGATCAGGATTTAGTCTCTGTTGCTCAGCCCTGCTTTGCTCTGGGTTGATTTCATTTTTAGGCAGGCTGTCTCTGGGCAGTGGCTCTTGGAGCTCCTACCAGAAACCATGACAGAAAGTGAAAGGACACAGGTCTGAACCAAACTGACTCCATGACAGGCTTCAAGTTTCCCCTCTGACTTTGGAGGCCTAAGTGCCGGTTTCTCAGAATCATTAGACAATAAAAGGGCTCAGATTGCTCAACCAGAGACCACCCTAGTAACACCCAATCAGAATCGGCCAGCTAAAATGCTTAACACTCCTAAGGGCAGGCCTAGAGATAGAAGCTATAGATAATCACTTATTGCTTAGGGCTAGTTACGCCCTCCGTGAGGGTCCTGGGTCCACTCTGTAATTGGTTAACACTTTAAATGTTGTGATTGGGTCCCGCCAAAAGTAACCAACACTCTAAACAATGTGTATCTGTTACAGTTACTGCCAATGATGTTATGTGATAATGATTGGATCACTATACCTGTGTCACAATTTCCTGTAACTCCCCCTTCCCAAAACCCATAAAGGCCCTACCCCCGCTTTGTTCGGGGCTCTCAGCACGGATCCGCTGCGCTGGTAAGGTCCGTGAGCCCGAGCTTAGGCCCAGCGAGCTTAAGCCCGTAATAAAGCCCTTTGCTTTTGCATGCGTGACTCAGTCTCCCCGGTGGTCTCTGGTTTTTGGGGACGATATTGTGATCTGGGCATAACAAAAGCAAGTACCTTATTCTCGATGGTCCAGTCAGAGTCCCAGACCCACACACATCCTTCATCCTGCGCTCCTGGCCCCTTGAAGCCAGGTGTGAGCTCATTTCTCCTGTAGCACATGTGGTCTGAAGAGCAGGATGGGTCCCCTCAAGAACAGTGAGATAGAATGTAAAAACACCAGATGCCTTCTAGAACTCTCTTGCAGTTTTGGTTCTTCCCCTGATACCTTGCCCTGTGAGCAAGAACAAGCAGGTGGAGCTGCCACCTGCCCATCACAGAGGTAGAGTGGACTCCCGTGGCCACTCTTAGTGGTCTCTGCTCTTGGAGCAGCAGCGGCTTGAAGACCGTTGCAGAAAACACTGCAGTGGCCGCACACATTTGCTTTCGCCAGCATCATCTTGTAAACCAGGGTTCTGGGTCCTGCCGTGATTTCCATGCCCTTACAAGCTGAGGCACTCTGCAGGAGGCTGGGGTGCATTCATTGTTCAAGGGTCACTTGACTGGCAGTCTACCTTTCCAGAACAACCCCAAAATGAAGATGTGAGAATGGAAAAAGGGCTGCCCAGAATCACCCTCCCCGAAGACCAGTGAGTGCAAGGAGCAGGAGCCCTCAGAACTTCCTGCGTTCTCTGTTTGCATGTATTTCATGCTGAGTCATGAATGTGGACGTGCCCATGGCATTGGGTTCTACCGGATGGAACCCAGGGTGCTCACCCCCAGGGAATCAGCCGTCCTGCTGTTGGGCTTCCACAAAGGCGGCAAGGTGGGAGAGAAAGAAAATAAGGCAGTGGATAGAGACCTGGACTAGGGCTGGTGCCCGCCCCACTCCTGCCATTGATGTTCTGGGCAAACTTGGACAGACCCCTACCTCCTCGGGGCCGCCGTTTCTGAGC
The DNA here is from genome assembly GCA_004023845.1 of Helogale parvula. Lineage (NCBI taxonomy): Eukaryota > Metazoa > Chordata > Mammalia > Carnivora > Herpestidae > Helogale > Helogale parvula. The sequence continues at coordinate 558,368 of PJEM01000176.1, forward strand.
CCATTGGTGCAGTAAGCATTCAAAACCTTGACCTTCTGGGGCTGCACCATATGGGGCAGGTGCAGGTGGCGGACATCTCAGCAGCTTGGGGCAGACACACATTCACACTCGGCCACCCTAGGTGACCGTAGGATGCCCCAGTTTGTTTCTTTCTTTCTTTCTTTCTTATTTTTTTCAATATTTATTTATTCTTGACGCAGAGAGAGAGAGAGTGTGCCAGCAGGGGAGGGTCAGAGAGAGGGAGACACAGAATCTGAAGGAGGCTCCAGGCTCTGAGCTGTCAGCACAGAGACTGATGTGGGGCTCGAACACACTAACCACGAGATCATGACCTGAGCCGAAGTTAGACGCTTAACTGACTGAGCCACCCAGGCGCCCCTGGATGCCTCAGTTTCTAAAGGAGTTAGAAATCATAGTAGGACTCAGAGTGTTGGTCGACAGGGTAAAACCAGGGTAATATGCCAGTTGGCCAGATTAATGCTGCTTTCCGAAGGTCTAACGTGCTGTTAGCTGGGTGCTTTGGAGTCATTTGGCCCATCGTGCACTGTAAGTTCAGCTAGATCTCTCACTCTGGACCGTCCAGTGAGCAAACTTCTGCTTCTACTGGACACTTGAAGGTCAGATTCCAATTCTACCATTTTTATGTCCAGCGGTTTCTTTGAAAATAGAAATGTTATAGGACTCACTAGAATTATGTAACATGTTTTTGTAGATGTTTGCCGACTTGTTCTGAATTACGTTAACGCACTCAGTCATATTTCAGAATGAGATTTAAAATAAAAGCTCTCCGTGCAATTTCACCGCTGCTTCTATAAAATGTACTGAGCATAGTAAATTAAAAGATAGGGTTTTTATGCTCAACTTTTCCCGTTGGTCAGAAGGCATTGTAAATGCGAACTGGCAGTCTTTTGAAGACATATTTTATATTCATTGTGACCCGAGCAGAATTTGTAACTGTTCTCAAGGGTTGGACTATTTTGGGCAGTTGTAACTGAGCCAGTGGAAAGACTTACCGTTTTGAATATTGTGGTCTGAGATTAAACAGAATGTTTTGAAGCTAGTTACCATTTTTTAATATGCAATTAGTGGCTTCCTCCTCATTTAGCTCATAGGCAGGGGCAGACACTAGAAAAGTAATTATTTGCTTTGACTGCTTAGCACATTGTTAATTATCAGATGCATATATTAATAGGCAAATAAAATCAGAAAGCATACTTTTAATTCTACCATAAATAATATCTTGGGCCAAGTAGTTTTAAGTTCAAACTGGAGAAAAAGAACTTTATGAATAATGCTCTTTCTAATGAAAGTCATAAGGCACTTTTCCATTATAAATATTCATCATGGGGCGCCTGGGTGGCTCAGCCGGTTGAGCATCCGACTTCGGCTCAGGTCATGATCTTGCGGTTCATGGGTTCGAGCCCCGTGTCAGGCTCTCTGCTGACAGCTCAGAGCCAGGAGCCTCCTTTGGATTCTGTGTCACCCTCTCTCTCTGCCCCTCCTCTGCTCACGCTCTGTCTCCCTCTGTCTTTCAAAAATGAATAAATGTTAAAAACTTTTTTAAGAAATAAATATTCATCGTAATATTTGTTCACCTACAAGTTCTTGGCGTGCGCACGCAGCGCGCCAGTTACGGGGCCGCATGCCGCGGATAGAGGGGTTGGAGATGAGGGGGCGGCCCTGCCGTGCAGCACAGAGTCTGATAAAGCAAGCGCGAACTGCAGGGACGGTTCCAGAGCCTGCAGGGAAAGCCTAAGAAATGCAGGACAAAGTCCAGTTAGTTTTGAAACACGTGTTTTCATTCTGCAGATGTCTTTCTGGGCACCTGGGTATTTTCTTATTTTACGAAGCTTCTCTGTGGGATAAACCACATTATCAATAGCAAATGGAGGTTCGTGCAGATACTGGGACCACTGATTTTCAGTCCCTCCTGCTGAAGCCCCCTGACACTGAACCTTGGTCGCGCCGGCGTGGAGGCTCCAGCCCCCTGACACTGAACCTTGGTCGCGCTGGCAGTCATGTGAGGCGTTGACAGATGGGAATGCGGTGATGCCATTAGAGGACAAGGGGTCCTTTCAGCCTGTTTGTCATGCGTGTGTGTGTCTGGCCTGTTGATTAAAAGTTGCCACAAGCAAACAAAACAGATAGTGTGGAACAAATTCTTCCCTGGATATAAAGGCTCCTTGGAGAGTTCTTTGCGTATGGACCTCTGCTTTGGGCAACTGTTACAGGATTCCATGTGCGTGAAGGGTTCGGCCTCTGGAAGTCCTGTTCTGTAAAGCGAGCCAAGCCTGCATCAGCCTTAGGCCAGCACGAGGTGCGTGAGTTTCCTATGGCAGCTGTAACAAGCTCCTGCCAGCTTCGTGGCTTGGAACAACAGAGATCGATTCCCCTGCAGTCCTGGAGGTCGGAGGTCCAGAGTCGGTCTGCAGGGCTGTGACCTTCAACAGGTTCTAGCACCTAGAGGCTGCTCACCATTCTTGGGTCCTGGTTGCTTCTTCCTGTCTTCAAAGCCAGCAACGTAGCATCTTCTATCTTCTCTGACCTTTGATTCATCCTCTTATCTTCTTTTTTTTTTTCTTAATTTGAGAGTGAGAAAGAGAGAGAGTGAGCAGGGGAGGGCAGAGAGAGAGAGAATCTCAAGCAAACTCCATGCTCAGGACAGAGCCCAACATGGGGCTCAATCTGACTACCCTCTGATCATGACCTGAGCTGAAGTCAAGACGCTCAACTGACTGAGCCGCCCAAGGGCCCCTCATGTTCTCTCCTTAAACCCACCCTCCTGCTTCTTTCTTATAAACGCCTTGTGGTGATTAGCCTACTCCGATAACGCAGGATAACCTCTCCATCTCAAGGTCTTTATCACATCTGCGAATTCCCCTTTTACCGTGGAAGATAGCATACATATTCACAGGTTCCGGGGATTGGCATGTGGACGTATTTGGGGGCCATCATTCAGCCTACCACCGATGACATGGGATGCAGTTCAGGGGATGTGCCAGGGACAGCGCTGCTAGCCCACCTACCCACTGCAGTCCCGAGAAGAGGGCGTCATTGTTATTTCCATTTGAACTGGTGGTCGAAACTGCCTCAGAGTAGTTACGGACTTTTCCTGGGGTCACTCAGCTCATACGTGGTGGAGTCAGGAACTAACTCCGGTCCAGCGGTGTTCAAACCTCATGCCCTTCACAGTGCACCACCCAGGAGAGCAGCCAAGAGCTTGTTTGAAATGTAGAATTTCTGCCCCACCCAGATCTGATGAGACACAGTCGGCATTTTTAACAAGATCCCCAGGTCTTAGTACTTATGGCCAATCAAGTTTGAGAAGCATCTGCTGGAGGCAAATGCACCAGGCTTTGTGTTTTTTGCATTAGATACAAATGTCGTGTGCACACTCATGCTTTGTGGGCATTTCCTTTAACTGTTAAAGATAACGGTGCCTAACCAGGGGACTGTCGCTCCTGTAGGCTGCCCAGGCTCAGCCTTCACCGGGAGATGTTTTCAGTTTGTGGGTTTTGCTTTGCTCTCTAAACAACAGTTTGAACACCTACAACAAACCAGAACTTGTCCAGAATATCCAGGAAAATAATCACCCATATATGGTTTAAAAGGACCTTTACGTGGAATGGTCGTGAGAGCTGGGATGGGTTCTTTGACTTGGGTCACGTCCGTGTGTATAATCCGTTATCTGCTATCCCGAAGTCCAGAAAGCTCTGAAAACTAAGAGTTTTTCTCAAGTTTGAAAACCAACTCAATTGGCAGCACAATTGACCTGAACTGACATGAGGATATTTATAGTCTTTCTTTATCCTACTTAGTGGGAATATTCATGTGTTTTGCCAGCAAGATACCGCCATGCTCCATTACGGGATGCCGCCCGAGAGCCAGCTCAGGAGGTTATTTAATATGTGCCCCACGCCCAGTATTGCTGTTTTTAAAGTTTGACAAACTCCAGCCTTCAAAGCAGATCTGGCCCCTCGGGTTTGGGTTAAGAACATATGGATCTGCAATATTGATAATTTTGGACTTAAGGATGAAGAAGAAGCCTTTCATCATTAGAAACCCAAGGCTTTCCCCATCCCTCCAATTTAACTTTCTCCCGAGGTCACTTCTGCACACCCACTGCACCGTGGCTGCATTTTAGTTTCAAAGTTAAAATGATCCCAGGCATCTCCTCTTTGAATTTTGGGCACCGTTTTTGTTGGGACCAAAGAGACTGAATATGAAAATGGAACTGCGTTCAGAAATGACTCTGACACATTGGAGGAGAGGATGTGTGCACCGAGGTGATGTTTGCTATAGATAAGCAGAGACTAATCCACTTAGGTGGAAAAGTCTTAACTTCAAGGCAGAAAAGGGCTGGGCATCCGCAGATACGGCTGTAAAGGGCCAGAAAGGAAAGGAATGCGCACGGAGTGGTGGTTAGGAATGGGGAGATGTTGTGGGAATGTAAAGTAGAATTACTGGTAGACAGGATGGTGGCTTTCCGAAAAGCCCCAAGTGAAACCTGAAAAAGGACTTTTCATCCAGTTTGGTAGCCCTTTGCCTTGAATGAGATGTGACCAGGTAGGCCAAGGTCCAGATACGAGTCACCAGGGCCAGATGACCCTCAAGGCATCTTCCCCACTTGGAGATTTGTAGTTCTGTGATGAACAGATACAATCTGGAAAGGAAGCCACCGAGCAAAGATGGATCCTTTGGTGGCCGGGCTTCAGGCAGAGGGGAAGCCGTGTGTCCCTCCTTCATTCACATAATCCAGGAGGGTTGGTATGCATTTTCCCCCAGCTGGACAGGCACCAAACCCATGAACATAATTCTGGTGCAAGGCAGACTATGATAAGCAGAGCCTCCGAGGCCTTGAGAAACAAAGCCAGGATTAAGGCTCTGGCCAGGCAGAGAGGCTTTATCTCGTCCCTGCCACCTCTACCAGTTCACTCTCCTCCACCCTTTGTTCTGCCTTCCTACAGGGCGGTGGGGGCTGTGCCTGTGTTTTCACCCCGCCCCCAACGCTGTTGAGTGTGGCAAAGGTGTTCGCCAAATGCAGGTCAGAGGAATCACTCTGCGTTTTCCATGATTCTCAGCAAGTGGCCCGTACGTGAGAGGCACCGGGACAAATTTCTGAATTAAATGAAAAATCGATTCATTTCTTTACAAGCTCTCTCCCTGAGTGCTCACTTTGCACAGGCAGTGTTCTCGGTGCTTGTGTGGCCTCAGTGAGTAAAACAGACAGGTCCTTGCTTGACCTAGACATAAGGGGCATGGACACATGGAAAGATGACGTTCTTTTTTTCTCTTGTCATTCTGATCTTTCGTCGTATTCAAACTCGGGTTGATATGGGTCTGCATTGTTATTATGTCATGAGATTATTAAATGATATAACCGATACGTGAATATGATCGCTTTGTAAAGATTTAGCATCTGTGTCTAGAATAAACTGTGTAACCTCACCCAAGTCCCTCCCTTGGGGTCACTATATGTAAGCGACCTTGTCTTATACATGTCATTATTCCCTGCACGGCATTCTGTGACTTCCTCTGTGACTTCCTTTTTCCCCTTCTGTCTACCTGGAAAATCCTTTTATGTTGCTACATGGTGGTTTATTAAGGGCATTGCCTTCCGTGGATGAGCTCTTGTAATTGGTTAACCCTCTCCCCTGCTGGGAACTAGGAGTGATGATCTCCGCCTGTTGGAGCTGATCTGCACAGCGCTGCCGTCGGACATTCTCGTACACCTGCAGGTCACTTTTCCTTCCGGCTTGAAGTCACGTGGACTGGCCGGATTTGGGATCTGCTGTGGCATTTGTATGGTGTCAACACCAGCCAGTTGGCTGTGTGCTTCCCCGAAGGACATCTCTCAGGGACTGACCCACACGTCCACACGATCTCTTCGGTGCCACCAGCACCTCAGTCCCTGTCATACACGTGATAAGTGCCTGCGCTGCTCCCCCGCCATGGACACTCAAAACCCTGTCGTCCCCGTCAGGGTAGAATTTGTTGCTGCTGTTTTTTTTTTTTTAAGGCTCAGTTAACGTCTGTTCTTTTCCTCATCTGTGTGATTAGCCCTGAGTTTTTCATTTTAAGGGCCTACTCCGGGCTCCAGGAAATGCTCAGGTTTGAAGACACTTTACCATTCTGCTTAATAGCCAGCAACATGGAAGGGGTTACAGGAGTGCAGGGCAGTGCGATGCCTGGGGTCGGGTGGCCCCAGACCCTGGAGTGGGCAGGTTGTGGGAGGTGTATGCCCCGCAGTGGTAACCCGGAGCAATCAGCCAGCCCCGTGGCTCCTTAGATCTTTCACATCCATTATGAGCCCGTTAAAGCATCTAGACAATCAGCGACAATACCTTCCTTCTGCCGAGGCTGATTGAAAGTGGTTTGAACTAATTTACCTAATATTACTAATTAGGGAGCTTGCAGCTTTACTTGAAAAGTTGTTTCTGATTAGGTGTGTGATCAGCAGCAGCCTTGCTGGCAGCCGTGACTGTCCCCTCCCCCAGGCGCCTGGCGCATGCCACATGCCGCAAGCCGTGTCAACTCTTTGTCCCCAGTCAGGGCATCGTAACCTGCTTTGTGCCTTGGGCCCCTCTGGCAGGTTGGCAGACCGCCTCTGGACCACCGCTCAGAATAATGTGTTGAAGTGCATGAAATAAAATGCATAGGATTTCAAAGGAAACCAATCACACTGAAATACGCTTTTCAAAATACTTTTAAGTTGTTTGATAGCGTAGAACGCATACTCGGTTGTTGATCTATTATGCGCAGAGGCTAACAGCAGGCCTACTGACTACCGTAGTGTCGAGGTGGTGCGGGGCCTGCACGGTGCCACACGGTGTGTGCAGCAGCTGCCGCGGCCTATGAAGAATCCTCGTGGCTTCTGTTGGTGACAGTCACAGGAGCCTGGTAAGACCTCTGTGATATTCTGCTTAACGTAATAGGAGGAGGACATGCTAATCATCAGAGGTCCGTGAATTGCAGCTTCTGTTCCCATTGAGGTTCCCAGATCCCCGAGGACCCCAGATGCAGAGCCCTCACCCGTGTGCACATGTGGGCATACTGTTGTTTCCCGGCTGGGTATCTTCCTGGTCAACTTGTGGATGTTAGAACCGACCAAAGTGTAATTAAAGGCTAAGAGGCCTCTTAATTATGGCTACGAAAATGTGGATGTGTGATTATTCAGTGAAAAGGCATGGCTAGAGCCGAGTAAGAGGACTGAGTGAACAATTGTCTTTTGATTAAAGGGGGAAGAAGTCTGTATTTCTCTCTGGTTTCCAGTGTTTGGATCAAAAACTTAAAATTGAGAAAGCCTTGTCGCATTGGTTTATTGGTCCCATGAAGCATTTGGGAAGGCTTAAAATGAACAGAAGCAGACAAGGAAAAAAAATAGAAGTGAGAAATGACCAAACAGGACCAAAGAAAATATAAGTTCGTATGTGAAGTCAAGGGTAGAGAGAAAGGGAGGCAGAAACCAATAGGCCGATCTTAAGGGCCATTGTGGTTGATAAGGTGGTGGTTTAGCCACAGGGAATAAAAACCGTTGTCAAAGAAACAAAATCAAACCCATATCTAAGAGGGACACCTCTTTTTCTAGAAGGTCTTAGATTTAAAAGAAAGATTTTATGAGAATTGCTTTTTGGGGCACTAAGTAATGTGATGTCCGGCAGGGGCACTGCTAGAGTCCAGTTTATTAAACTGGGTGTTAAGTCCATTAATGGGCCTCATCCAGCCAGTGAGCCCCATAAAACTGGTGAAGTCCAGTGTATCTGCATTGATGCTTTGGGGAGCGGAGTGGGGGGAAGGTCTGTAGCTTTTGTCTAATCCCTCAAGGGATTCATGACTCAAAAGAAGGTTAAGGAACCAAGGAGCTGACTGCTCCTGCTTTCAGCTCTTGTCTGAGGACACTTTCCCTGGAGGGGAGGTGAACATAGAGGCCATTTGGCCGAGAACCTATGGGGGTCTGCTCTGGAGCCCACGCCAGGGGACTTTGCAGGGACAGCGGATGGATGCCTCAGAAGCTTGTAGAATGCCCTGGCAAATGGGTATTATCTCACAGAACCGTGTCTTCCTAGCTCGCACCTAGCTGATTGAAATATTCATACCTCACCCCTCATTGTTTTTCCGCGCTAAACACTCATTTCCCCAAATTGGGGCATTTCACCTCTTTGATGGGCCTATTTTCTGCAACTAAATGAAGTACTAAAAAGGAGCATGATCCCAAAGGGGTTCGATTACCAGGTAATTGGTCAAGTGATTAGAATGTGAAATGACAAAAATAACAAGAGGCTGGAAACGCAGGGAAGCAGCAAATTTACGTGCCTGAACTGCCTAGGGCGCCTGTTTTGTATCCCTCAGAATTTTAGAGACTCACCTACCTGTTTGGAATTCTAGATTGTTCCCTCTAGTTTCTGCATAGTTTATTGGAACACCGTGGTGAGTTCTTTTGAATATATATTATTTAGGTTGTATAAAAAATTTACTATCCCTTGCTTCCTTTATGTATTATTTGGGTGAAATACTGCTGTCATAATCCATAAATATTCTTGTGAAGAAATTTTATATTGATCTGTAAGGTAGCAGCTCTAGAAATTTCACTTGGGTAATAGACTTTCTTTCCTTCGTCTTTTTTTTTCTCCCCCGAAAACACATTGAAGCCCCTTCCAGACCTTACCCAAAGCCCCCTGTTATGTCGAGAAGTTTATTAATTGTACCCTAAGTCGGCTCATCGTACAGATTCAGCAATGAGTTGCAGTAGACACGTGGGAGCAGCCAGTGTCATAAAGTGTAGCTGCTAGATGCAAAATTAAATGAATTTTGTCTAATAACATGTATAATTTAAAAAGCGGTAGAACCTGATTAAGCCTGATCTGTTGGCGGTGTGGCTCCAAATCACTCCGTGAGTAATGCTTAGGCTTGCAAAGTTTTAGATCAATGAATTTACATACCTCAATTCATTAGGAAAAGATAATGGAAAAGATTCGAGATGAGATTATGGCTCTATAAATTCTCCAGCACTACGTGAAACTAAATGTTTTTAATTGGAAGGAATAAATCATTTTCGGGAGTTTCCCCTCAAGGCTGCTCGTGCCGCGCCGTCCCCGGTCCACGTGCGTCCCCGAGCAGCGTCCTCCTGCTCCGCTGGTCTGCTCTGGCCTTGACCATCGGCAGTCCAAGTCGGGTCACTTGACTGTAATTCATTGACCTTCGGGAGTCTGCTTCTCTGCTCCGTCCAGCTTAGCGACAGACAGGCCTAGTGCCTGTGTAGCCTCAGGAGGCGTCCAGGCGGGCCAGGGAGGGAGGCGGGGAGCAGGAGACAGCACAGTGGAATAGCCCGGTGGCCTTCGTGAGTGCTGGTGGCTCTGAGGGAAGGCATGTCTGTGACACTGAAAGCCCATCATGCTCATGGTTTCAACAGTCACATCAAATCCAAAAGGTATCCGGAAAAATAGCCCGCGTGTCTGCCACCCCTGATGTGCTTTTCCTCCGAGGATACCGCATTTGTTTTTCATGAAAAACGATAGAACAGCAGCAAGATCTGTACACGGCACACCTAGTGTTTTGCAAAAATCAAAATGGAAGCAAAGAAGACCCAGCATTTATTTCTGTTGTCTTCCGTGTCCACGTGTACAGATGCCCGTTGCTGTTTTCAGGGCACGAGATACCAGAGCGCGTGTCATCTGTCCCCGACTGGTGGGTGTTTGGATGTGTCCTGTCTTCTGTCACGACCAGCACCGTAGGGCCCCCGTGTGAACCCGCCCCTCTGTGTACATGTGCAGCTGCGAAGTCCACTTGCTTAAATTACTGCCTGGACCCCTTGTTACCAGCCCGATAAACTTGGGCAAATTACCTCCCTCTGTGGCTGGGTTTCCCGGTCTGTAAAAGGCAGATGATAATGGTACTTCACAGGCTTCTCATAAAACTTTAAAAAGTGCTTAGAATGCGGTCTGGAATTTAATACCGCTGTACCATAATCACAATTATTCCTGCTGGTGGGGTTTCTTTTAAACGAGAGCTTGTTACTGAGATATAATTCCCATATCGTATAATTCACCCATTTAAAGTATACAGTTCAGTGGTTTCGTCTGTATTCACAGAGTTATGCATCCTTCACCACCATCCACTTCGGAACATTTTCATCCATCCCAAAGGGAGCTTCGTGCCCGTCAGCAGTCATTTCCTATTTCCCTCCATCCCATCCTCATCCCCGGCCCACCTCAACCACTAGCATTCTTTGAAGCTCCGTGGATTTGCCAGCTCGGGACGCTTCGTATGAGCGGAATCCCGTAGCACGTGGTCCTTCGTGACTGGCGTCTTTCACTGAGCACCATGTTTTCAGGGTTCTTCCACATTGCAGCATGTGTCAGTGCTTGCTTCCTTCTCGTGTCTGAATAATATTGTATCATGTGGTTAGACCACATTCTGTTTATCTACGTTGTGTTGTTAGCCTGTGAGATAAATTCTCAGTAGAGCGTTGACTCATGGAAAGAGCGTGGATGTCATCACCTGATGAATGACAAAGATGTGGGATATATACACGGTGGAATATTACTTGGCAATGAAGAAGAATGAAATCTTGCCATTTGCAACAATGTGGATGGAAATGGAGGTTATTAGGCTAAGCAAAGTAAGTCAGAGGAAGATAGGATTTCACTCATGTGGAATTTAACAAAACAGATGAACATAGGGGAAGAGAAGCAAAAATAAGATAACAGAGAGGGAGGCAAACCATAAGAGAGTCTTAAATACAGAGAACAAACAGGGCTGCTGGAGAGGTGTTCAGTAGGGGGATGGGCTAAATGGGCAAGGGGCCCGTGTTGGGAGGAGCACTGGGTGTCGTTTGTAAGTGGTGAGTCACTAAATTTTATTCCCGAAATCATCATTACACTCAACTGTACGTTAACTAACTTGGATTTAAATTAAAAAGTATATATAAGGGCACCTGAGTGGCTCAGTCGGTTGAGTGTCCAACTTCGGCTCAGGTCATGATCTTACGGTTCACACGTTTGAGCCCCGGGTCAGACTCTGCTGACAGCTCAGAGCCTGGAGCCTGCTCGGATTCCGTTTCTCCCTCTCCCGCTGCCCCTCCCCTGCTTGTGCATGCACTCTGTGTCTCTCAAAAATAAATCAGCATTAAAAATATATATATATATATATATATATATATAATGTATTCCAAAAAAGAAGTAGATTATTGAATCAAATGGTAATACTAAGAAAAGTGAGCCTTTGTCCTAATATGTGGTACAACTCGTACATTTTAGTATTTTTATCCTATTACTAAACAGTATCCCTAGTGACCCACAAAATCAAATTTGCTGTCTTCTGTGTAGGAACCTCACTCCCACTCCCCCCAAAAAAGTACACATAAAGGAGAGGGTGTTTTTTATTTTCCAATTTTTTTTTATGTTTTTTTATTTATTTTTGAGAGACAGAGAGAGCTTGAGCAGGGGAAGGTCAGAGAGAGAGGGAGACACGGAATCTGAAGCAGGCCCCAGGCTCTGAGCTGTCAGCACAGAACCCGATGCAGGGCTCGAACCCACGAACCGGGAGATCATGACCCGAGCCAAAGCCGGATGCTTAACCGACTGAGCCACCCAGGCGCCCTGGAGAGGGTGTTTTTAATGTGGAAACGGAGTCCAGGGCACGAAACAAGAAGGGAGGGGTGGAGAGTGCCGCTCTCTCTGCCTCAGGTAAACCCCAGTTTGCCGTCTTGAACTGTTGAGAATCTGTCTCTTTATTATAAGACTCTTAACTCTTCATTCTTCACAGTTTTTGTGAAGGATAGTTTGTCTGGTAAGGTTGGAAACTAAATAGGTTCACGGAGTTGATGTGTAGCCTTCTTTCTTCCTTCCTTCCTCCCTCCCTCTCTCCCTCCCTTCCTTCCTTTCAAGTAATCACTTCAAAAGCAGTATTTCCTGGTTCGTTCCTTATGATTAGGTAAACACTGGGAAGAGCGTGTTACTGTAAATAGTAGGACTCAGGGTAGTGGGGAGCCACCAGGGCCACTGTGTTGTTATGAAGTCAGAGTATTCTTCTCCCTTCCTCCAGCAAACGGTCAGGTGTGACAGCTCCCCCAGCACCACCCAGCTGGTCATGGGACGCTGTGGCTGAGCCCAGCCCCGGGAGTCAGAGTGTAGGCGCCTTTGCCTGGACCCTCGCAGGGCACAGATGTCGCAGAGAGAATGGGACGATGGGCCGAGGCTGTGTGAGAACTAGGGGGAAAAGGCTGAAGGCGGGCGGGGGACAAGTGTTCCTGACTTGAATTTGATGACAGCCACCCCTGTGTGCTCTTTTGGGTCTAACCCTACAAATACAAAACGGTCTATCTCTATGTGCATTTAAGGACGAGGCCACGCAGGGCTGTGCAGGTGGAAACGGTGCCATTTATGTGCAATTTAGGCCATCCTGCCAGCCCCGGGCCGTATCAGCATTATCAGGTTGAGGTTAATAGGATGATATTGTCATGGGAGTTGCTTTTCTTTGTTTAATAGACCAGGGCAGCGGTACTCAAAGATGTCACATTTTAAAATTTCACTTATCGGTAAATTAAAAATGGTCCCCAGAGTCCAGAACCCAGGGATCTCCAAACCCTTGACACATGCTGTGGGAGCTTTGCAGCAATTCTGAATGGAAGACAGCTGTCTCTCTTTCTTTTTTAATGGTGACTTATTTTTTAGTGGGGGTGGGGGCGGGGACGGAGGATCCGAAGCAGGCTCTGTACTGACTTAGAGCCCCACATGGGGTCTCTAAGGGACGTCATCTTTCTTATTCGTGGTGACCAGGCCTGCTGACAGTCCGCGCCAGGGTCCCCAGCAGCAGAAAAAATTGACCGTATGATCCTAGCAGCCCCTAGACTCACCAGTGATGACGGTCACCATCTTCTTCAGACTCAAAACCACCATGTTAAACTCTGTTCATTCCGAGACATGTAAAGACTTTTCTGCCTGTGAAAGGCAAACTTAATCAATTATTTAGAAAAGACAGAACCAGATGCTTGCAGTGGATGTTTAGTCTTGACCTCCGTGTACCTTTGAACTTCACTTTCCCTCCGCAAGGAGGCAGAAACTACCTACTGCGGTTGAAGCCTGATGCCCCGATGCTCTTTCTGGATTCCCTTGCTGCTGGAACTTAGGCGCGTGGCCTGGTTTCAACCACTCAGACCCACCTGACGCAGGTTTTGGATCTTCAGCTGTAGACACACAAGAGGCAGGGTCTGTCCTTGGGAGGGCTCACAGCCACACCACATTCCAGGGGCAGCAGTGGGCGGGGTCCTGACGTTCCTAGCATCCAGCCTGGCCATCGCAGCATCAGAGGGCAGGCTGAGGTTGGGGGTGCGTCGGGGCCAGTGTTTCTCCCTGGAAGCATTCTTGCATGCGATTTGAGGTGCTGCTTCTGCCCTTTTAGCCTTGCAACCAAGTTCTCCAGCCTTCTTTGAATCCCAGCTACCTGATAACTAGCCAGAATCGCTTGTTTGCAACAAAAGAGCCTGACCAGTGGAAGCTTGCACGCTATTTCTTTTAGGTGCTTCCCAGTTACCCCCCTGACCCCAGTCTCCAGGCCAGTGTTCAGTCTGTGCTTCTCCCTAGGTATCTGCCTTGTTCCTCTTGCACCTCACTTTCCTCGTGGGGACCCCAAACTCACTCTCCTTAGAGCTTTCTTTCCATCTGGTGGCGTCGCATTGTTCCTTCAATCCTAAGTTTGTGAATTTCTTGGATTCATTCTTTTAAAAAAATTTTTTTTAATGTTTTATTTATTTTTTGAGGGAGGGAGAGAGAGCGGGAGAGAGAGAGAGAGAGAGAGACAGCTGAGCAGCAGAGGGTCAGAGAGAGAGGGAGACACAGGCTCCAGGCTGTGAGCTAGCTGTCAGCACAGAGCCTGATGCGGGGCTCGAACCCACAAACCGTGAGATCATGACCTGAGCCGAAGTTGGATGCTTAACCCACTGAGCCACCCAGGGGCCCCCTCCTGGATTCATTCTTGAACCACATTTCCTACGCGGCCGACCCCTGGCCAGTGCAGCCCGTCTCCTGTGTCTCCTGTATCCTTGACTCCCCTCCGTCATGTTAGCCCCAGACACTCCTGCCTGGACTTTTGCAGCTGCCTGACTGATCTCTCTACCTACAGTGTGGCCCCTCATCAGGTCGTCGACCTCCACTGCTTCCTGTGCTCCGCCCGTCACCCGTGTGGTGCGCTTGCAAGAGCTGGCCTCCGTTGCGCCCCCCTCGATGCCTCCCCTCCTGCAGGGTGACTTGGCAGCTCCTCCCATCCAGAGATGGAGCGTGTATCTCATGTTCCTGTCACCTCTGGTTTGCAGAGGGGTGGTCGGAGGCCAGTGATGAACAGCAGAGGCCGCAGCATCCAGCTTCCCTGCCTGGGTACCACTCCCAACTGCATCCTATCTCCTGGCCATGTGACCTTGGGCCTCCTTTGTAATGAAGGTACCTACTTCTTGTAGGAAGCCTCTTGTGGGGACGGGGCAAGATAATGAATGGAAAAGGGGAGGCAGAAAACACGCATTGAATCCATGGAGCTGGGCCATTCGCCCGTCTCCTCCATCATCCTCCATCCCTGCTGTCACTTGTCATTGTCCTTGTCATCATCAGCATGCCTTCCTTTGGAATTCAGCTCCTCTTCCGAAACGGGCACCCTCCTACACTGTTGGTGGGAATGTAAACTGGTGCAGCCGCTCTGGAAAACAATGTGGAGGTTCCTCAAAAAACTAACAGTAGAACTCCCCTATGACCCCGTAATAGCACTGCTGGGGATCTACCCAAGGGACACAGAAGTGCTGATGCATAGGGGCACATGTACCCCAATGTTCATAGCAGCAATGTCAACAATAGCCAAATCATGGAAAGAGCCTAAATGTCCATCACCTGATGAGTGGATCAAGAAGATGTGGTATATATACACAATGGAGTACTACATGGCAGTGAGAAAGAATGAAATCTGGCCATTTGTAGGAAAGTGGATAGACCTCGAGGGTGTCATGCTAAGCGAAATAAGTCAGGCAGAGAAGGACAGATATCATATATTTTCACTCATATGTGGAATAGGAGAAACTTAACGGAGGGCCATGGGGGAGGGGAAGGGGAAAAAATAGTTAAGGAGAGGGAGGGAGGCAAAGCACATGAGACTCTTAAATACTGAGAACAAACTGAGGGGTTAAGGGGGTCGGGAAGAGGGGGAAATGGGTGATGGGCGTGGAGGAGGGCACTTGTTGGGATGAGCACTGGGCGTTATATGGAAACCAACTTGACAATAAACTATATTAAAAAATAAAACTGATTAAAAAAAAGAAATTCAGCCCCCTTGCTGTCTTTTGAAGACTTGTCCACAATCCCCACTTTCTAACGATTCCTTCTGCTTCTAAACCAGAAGTCCGTCTGTTTCCATTCTGTGGTGCCGAGCCCGGTCGCTCATCTGCTGCATTTGTCTGACGCACATGATCCTAGTTAAGAGTCTGGATTTCGGAGTCAGAAGACATGACTAATTAACCCTGTGACTTAGGGCTCTTTTCTTAATGTCTGTAAGCCTCAGACTACCCAGGTGGAAAATCATGAAAACGGAAAGCAGCAGCTTTTTCAGGGGACACGTGAGAGCACCGGCTGACATGGTGACTAGGGGACGTGTCACCCAATCCCGGGCCCCTGACGAGCACCGAGCAGGTGTAATGCTTGGGGACCTCTTGAAGATGGTTTCCTGCCGTGTATCCACTTGCACCCCAGAGCCTACCTTGGTATCAGACACGCAGTAGGTGTTCAAAATATATACACTTTTTGGAGACAGACAGACCCGAGGTGAAAACGGAGCGTCATTTAGGAGCTGTCTGTGGGCAAGTCCTTAGAATTCCCTGAGCCTCAGCTTCCTTAGCTGGAAGCCAGGGGTGGTGACCTCTATGCTTTGGGTTGTTGTCTGGAGGGTGAAACAAGGTCATAAATTATAGGGTCTGTGAGGGGCCTTGGTGGTCGCCGTGACGGAGTGACGTCCTCGCCTGTTTTCCTTTATCCTCCCAGGATTCCACGCTAGACCTAAGTGACTAGATCCTTCTCTGCTTTTATTGCCATGTATTTTGCCCTGTTTTAGAGCAACCCTAGCTTCCGACAAAATGTATTTGAAAACAGTATTTTCAGCCTGTTCTGACACACCGCCATCTCCTGTAAATAATTACACAGTGTTTTAATTTGGTATCCTTTGAGAGCCTGCGGAGAGGACCTCTTATCCTTTCTTAAAAGGTTGTCGCCAGGATCGCTTTGGTAGATCATCTGGAAGGAATGAAACGTGTCGTGGATGCAAATGGGTATCTACTCACGGTACCTCTGCGGCTAGGACACCCCCACTCTCTGTGTGGAATATCTGTGTCTAGGGCATGGGGTCCAGTCTATGTAATACCCAGTGCTCAAATGGAAACAGTCAAGGCGATGGTGTTACTCCAGATTAGGGTGGCCAGCCAGCCGGCTTTGCCAGGGACCGTCCTGGTTTCAGCACTAAAAAGTCTCCTATCTGGGCCCCTGGGTGGCTCAGTCGGTTGAGTATTCGATTTCGGCTCAGGTCATGATCTCATAGTTCATGGGTTCAAGCCCCGCGTCAGGCTCTGTGCTGACAGCTCAGAGCCTGGGGCCTGCTTCTGATGCTGTATGTCCCTCTCTCTCTGCCCCTCCCCTGCTCATGATCGGTCTCTCTCTGGCTTTCAGAAATAAATACATGTTTAAAAAAATTAAAATAAAAAGCTTCCCATCCTGGGAACCCCCTTAGTTCTGGACAAGCTGAGATGGTCGGCCGCCCTCACTGTGCTGGGACTCGGTCCTCCCATGCCCAGGTTGTAGTTTGTGAAGAAAATCACTTTCCCAGGGATTGTAACTGAACCTTACAGAAGCGCGACGTGGAGAATTGCTGATGCGCGCAAAGCTCACCGCTCTATAGGAAGAAGCCACCCCCCAGGGCGTGTTTTGGGGGAACAGTGTAGTTGAGCTCTGCAAGCTTGGGCTCAGGGATTAAGATTGTAACCTAGAGACTCCTGGGTGCCTCAGTCCGTTAAGCATCTGACTCTTCATGTCGGCTCAGGTCATGATCTCATGGTTTGTGAGATCGAGCCCCAGGTCAGTCTCTGCGCAGAGCCTGCTTGGGATTCTCTCTCTGTCTCTCTCTCTCTGGCCCTCCCTCCCCTCTCTTGCTCTCTTTCAAAATAAATAAACTTAAAAAAAAATAGGGGCGCCTGGGTGGCTCAGTCAGTTAAGCATCCGACTTCGGCTCAGGTCATGATCTCACGGTTCGTGAGTTCGAGCCCCGCGTCAGGCTCTGTGCTGACAGCTCAGAGCCTGGAGCCTGTCTTCAGATTCTGTGTCTCCCTCTCTCTCTCTGCCCCTCCCTTGTTCGCATTCTGTCTCTCTCTGTGTCAAAAATAAATAAACATTAAAAAAATTTATGAAAACAATTAAAAAAAATAAAGTTGTACCCTAGGCTTCACCAAACACCCTCTAATTGCTTACTTTTGTCCAATTGCTTATTTTGCTGATTGGCTTTCCCAGTATCACTCAGGAGATCGAACAGCTGCTAGATCAATACTCTCTGCTGCTACGTCTCCTGGAGCAGCTGGCGCAGAGCCACCATGTGTAGTGCCACCCCGTCGCAAATCACCCCCGCCATTGTGGTCTCTGCCCTTGGGACTTTCCGTCCTGGTGGCCCCTGTCTGTCCACAGACTGTCCGTGTGGAGAGCGTGCTCTCCCAGTCACTCGTCTGTGGACGTATCCTGTGCCATTTCAGCGGCTCTGCAGCTGCACCAACTGCTGCCTCTGAGAGGCACCTTGCAGAGCCCCGCCGTGCAGTTAAAATATGTCACGCAACCTGGGTTTTATTCACACCGCCGCCAACATGTCTTCCACATTGGCCGGAAAAGTCTAGCTGTTTTCATGTGAGGAAGCAACAGAGAATGAAGTCATAGCATCACATAGATAGGAGCCTTCTCAAAAGTATCGACGTCTGTTGTAAGAATGATCCAGCATCCGAGCTAGTGGATGCATAAAGAGAGAACATTGAAATGCTTGCAGAAGGGTCCCCCCCAAAAGAACTTCGGTGGTCAGCCCACGAGGGGCACAAAAATGATGCAGTTCCTTTGCCAAGAGGCACCCCTCACAGAGGTTCGGCCCCATTTTTTGCTGCCTCCAACCTGCCACTCATCTAGAAGCTTCCTGTGCCCAGGAGTTTTATAGCGAGTCTGACCCCAACTGTTCTTCCTGAACGTTAATATTTTCTCTAATTTGGTCCACTTCACAGAGAAAAGTTGGTCTTCTCCCTGTTGGTCTCTTCCTCCCAGCACTAGAGGAGGTCCTGTGAAAATTAGATTTTTATAAATAGGCTGCTTGCGGCAGAGGATCCTGGAAGGTCCTACAGTTTACCCTTCTGTAGGGCGAGGAGTGAGCATGCACTCTTCCCTCCGTTTGTATCAGATGCGCACAGATCAGATTGAGAAGTTGTGTCCCCCTCCCGACCCCTGCGGGGTATTGAGTGCGATGCTGTTAGCATGGGGGCCCTTCTCCTGGGAGGAGGAGCGGCCTCGGGGTGTGTGTGTGCGCGTGGGTGTGTGGTCTCAAACCAACCAGCAGGTGCTTGCGAACGCTGCCTTGAATTACAAGGGCTTCATCTGGTTTGGGTTTGGCTCGAAAACATCCTGTCAAAATGATCTAGGGACAGAGCCGGTTTTAAAGCCAATATTTATTATTTCATTTGTCTTCCTGCAGAGTCCGGAAGCTCCCATGGGTGGGTTCCAGGGCCACAGTGCGCCTGGGTATGGCTCTCTGTTATTGAGATGCGGTCTGTGGACTCGATGTCTCTTTGTCTTCTACCTGACAAAACTGGGCCACATGAAGGAATGACAGGTCGGGGCCGTGAATGACAGGCAGCCAGAGAGGGAAGCCGCAAAGGACCCCAGGGAGGTTGCATGTATTGTAGCGAAATGAGCGTGATGAACTTTTCAGGAATCCACAGCCTCATCCGTGGTGGTCTTGGGTCATCCCTGTCCACACAGCCCGCCCAGGAGGAACAGCTGCATTTTTCTCCTTTCCTGGATCTGTCACCACAGAGGGTTGGATTTCCAGAAGGCTTGACTTGGACGGAATAACCACACCTGAGTGGGGTCTTCCGATGGGAGTGTGATCCAGGTAAAGGAAGCACAGATTTCTTGTGAAAATAGGAGGTGTGTTCACATCAGCACGTGTAGTAGGGGAGGGGGGTTCTGGAGGAAGGGGGGATTTATGAGGATCTCGAGGAAAGGTGATTGTATAAAGTGAAACAAATCTAGTCAGACTAACTTAGGAAGAAAAGTGGCTGGGGGCGGGGGGTGTCTCAGGAGGATTTCACCGAGTGGGGGCCCTGAGATCTGGGGATGGGTCTGTTGGCACAGAGATGGGAAGGGCGGTGGTCCCTGACTTCTGCCTTTCTTCTGCCTTCCCTGGGTCCCCATGGCCTCCTCTGCTTCATGTTTCCCCTCTCTGATGACCAGCATCCTTGGTGATCCCCACCCCCTGCCTTCACATTGTCTCTTAGCCCCTCTCCTCGTGAGATGCGTGGATATCAAAAGGTCCGAATTCACGCTCCCAGAAGAGAGCATGTGATTGGCTCCTGGCAGGGCGGGTCCAAAGTCTCCTGAGACTGACCAACCCCTGGCAGGGGTCGGGCTCACACTGTACAAACATGGCTGCTGGCCCTCATCCCTCTCGTTGTGTGCGGGCTGGGGGCAGGAATCTTCTGGATATATCTTTCCCTGAGGAGAGAAGATTCTTTGGATGCAAGCAACAGAAGTCAGCAGCCGATTTAAGAGGAGAGATGGATCTGAGAAGAGCAGAGGTGGTTCAGGGGATTGAAGGAAAAGCTGAAAACCCGGCATCTGGAAAGCAGGGGGCCCCCGACTGGCTGGGGAGGGGTTGAGAAGCAGAGCTTCATGCAGGACCCCCCACAGCCCTGCTGGCCAGGTGTGCCTGCCACCACCATGCTTCTTCCTCATGTCGCTCCATGAATCCATGCCAGGAGGGGGAGTCTGATTGGCCCAGGTGACGTCCACACCCACGTCTCGGCCAGGAGGGGCACGTGGTCCTAAGTGACCATCCCAGTGGAGTCTGAACAACTGGCACCAGTAGTTCTGCAAATCACAGTGGTCGTGCAGTTACCAGAAAGCAGAGAAATGAATGCAAGGTGGGTAGAATCCAGGGTCTGTCACAGAGGGGGCCGTTCAGAAACAGGATGCAGACACAGGAAAGCCGTGAGGGCAGTCACGGGACATGCGGAGACCCACTTGGCTGGGTCGGAAGGGAGGACAGGGGTGGGGGTGTGCATGACATTGCCCCCCTTTCCCAGGCCGTGAGAACAACTCTACCTCCTAGAACGTTCCCCCACCAACCAGAGTGAAGTCAGGGAATCTGGCGGCTCAGCGAAGATGCTTCGAAGCCATGGCTGTGTCCTGGCTCATCTGAAGATGCATTGTTGCAGTTCTTGTTGCTCCCGCTCTCCCTGCCCGTGCCTGCCGAGCTCACTGCGGCTGCCAGCCCAGGGCCATGTGCACACGTGGACTGGAGAGCCACACTTCTCTGGTCTGACCCTGCGGATTGTCGGAAAGCAGAGGCATTGAGATCAAGAGGGGTGGAAAGCACTGAACAAAACCCAAATAAAAGCTGTCCTACGTACAAAGACAGATCTCGTCTGGTAGAGTTAGATAATTCTCATCAGATTCAAATGTTTTCCTTCATTTGTGCTGAACTCGAGTGGAATTTTTGAAAGCACTGGTGTGTATCAGTCTGCTCAGGCTGCTGTAACGGATTACCACAGCCTGGGCGGCTTTTGCAATACATATTTATTTCTCACTGGAAGTCCAAGATCAAGGTCGCAGCAGATCTGGTGTGTGGTGAGGGGCTCTTCCTGGTGTGCAGACGGCCTTCTTCTTGCCGTGTCCTCATGTGTGCAGGGCAGAGAGAGGAAGCAGGCTATCTTGTACAGCTGGAGGGCGAGAGGGTTTGGAGTTGAATTGCCACACAGGCAGAATTACATATGTATATAACTTTTCATACCATTACACACAGTCTCACTTCATTCATTTGTTTACCTGCCAGGATAACCCTTGAGTAACTCATTTTGAGAGTTTAATAAATTTGATCTATTTGACACTGACAAAATTGACTTCTCCCCACTTATCTGAAGACAACTGTGGTTGAATGGAAGGCAGTCAGGGTGAATCCAGTGAGAGCTCTCAGAGCCGAGCAGAGCTCCGCCTTGTGGGTGGCGGAGTGATGGGTGATGTGAGTTTCTCCTCCAGCAGGGCAGCCCCATCAAACCTGAGCAGTGATGCTCGTCTGTGTTGCGCCCTGACATCAGGTGAGTCCTCAAAGACCTGCACGACCCTCCTCACCAATCTCCAGCTCCAGCCTGCGATGCCCTTTTAACAGGGTTTCCTTAGAGAACGAGCTTTTGTGGAATATTTGGACATCTGTGGTACTCCTGTGCTCCTGTTGTGTTCAAGTTCCTAGACTAGACCCAGCAGATTATGAGAAACCTTTATCTTCAGGGCAAAGCTGCAGAGCTGGAAATGCTCAGACCTTGGATTCTGGCCACACAGTCTACCAGCTTGGTGACCCTAGGAAGTTTCCTTTTGATTTCTGATTCGGTATTTGTTGAGTTACCTGAAAAGGCATTTGTCCTTATCACTGAGTCTTCAAATCCTTCCGAGATTAGTTATTGGGCACCGTGTTTTTAAAGTTTGGGATGTTTCAACATTTAAACAAACAAATGTTTGTTTAATAGGGGCACCTCAGTGGCTCATTTAGTTAAGCGTCTGACTTTGGCTCAGGTCATGATCTTGCAGTTCATGAGTTTGAACCCTGCGTCAGGCTGTGCTGACAGCTTAGAGCGTGGAGCCTGCTTCCGACCCTGTGTCTCCCTCTCTCTCTGCCCATCCCATGCTTGCACTCTGTCTCTTTCTGTCTCTCTCTCTCTCAAAAAATAAATAATAAACATTTAAATTTTTTTTTAAAAGAAAGAAATCATTCTTTACCCTGAAGTCACGAAGACATTCTACTATACTTTATTCAGAAAGCTTAACGAGATTCTTATATTTTGGTGTTTGTTTTAATTCATTTGGAATTGACTTTGGTGTGTGGTGGGATCGGGATCCAATTTTATTTTTTCCCAGTTGTGTTTGCCAGTAGCCCTGTCCCATTTAATGATTAGTCTGTCTGTGCAGACAAGAGTTAGCATGGCAGACCTGAGACCCCCTTAGAAAGGCCTGTCCACACGGTTGGCATCTGGGCACCTGGATTTCAGGGGAGTCCCCACCATTCTCAGAGCTGACGAGGACCTCACTGTGCCTACACTGCACAGACCCTGTGGTTTATGCGGAATACCCCCTTCTGTTCTGTGGGTCTGGAATGTTGCGTGTGCTAGGCAGAGGCTGTCTGTGTGACCGGACACCAATAAAATGCCTGGCACGGGGTCTCTGAGGCATTTCCTTGGTAGACATCCTGTTCTACGTGTTGTCACAGCTCATTGCTGGAAGAGTTGAGGGCATCCTGTGTGTCTTCGCTGGGAGAGGAGTCTTGGAAGCTGGTGCCTGATTTTCTGCATCTTTCCCCCTTTTGCTGATGTGCTGTGTATCCTTTGCTGCGATAAACCACGGCCGTGAGCATGACCGTGTGCAGAGTTCTGTCCCGTAAGTCCTCCTAGAGTCCCCAAAACTGGGGGCAGTTGTGGGAACCCCCAACATACTTTCCCTGACAATATTACAGTAATTCTGAGAAGGAGCTATTGCACCGTGTTCTTAGCTACTCTTGAACATGAGTTTCTCCATCTAAGCATCTAAGGCCCCTTCCCTGGTTTCAGGTGTTTTATACAATTCCTGGCACATGCCCTGTACTACTCAATAAGTGATAATTGATAGCCCTAAGAAAGGAGCAGGTAAAGTGCTATGGTAGTTTGGAGGAAGGTGTTAAATAGTGAGCTGTAAATCTTTCAGGTGGGCATATTTTATCTCTTTTCAATTAGTGAAATAAATTATGACTGCTAGCTTTAAATAGATATGGGAAAAATGTTTTATCATCTTGGAATATTTATATTTCCTTTACTTTCTTCAGTTAAGAGTTTTCTTCCTTCTTAATCATGTCTTAGAATTTAAAATCCCAAGATCATTGAATATTCTTGACATCCATACATTTGTGTCATGCTGTGGGCTGAATGTTTGTGTCCCCTGCATAATTTATATTTTGAATTTTGGTCATGAATGGATTTGGAATTTTGAAAATGAATTTTGAAGTCCTAATCCCCAATGGAGGGTTATCAGGAGGTGAGGCCTCTGGGAAGTGATTAGATCCCCTTTGGGAAGTCACTGGGGTTACTGCTTTATGAAAGGGACCCCAGAGGGTTCCCCGGCCCCTCTCACCACCACACAAGGCCATCTGTGACCCGGAGGAGGGCCTCACCAGAACCCGGCCATGCCGGCGCCCTCATCTTAGACTTCCATTCTCCAGAACGGTGAGGAGTAAATTTCTGTCATGTGTAAGTCACCGAGACTATGACACTTACATGAGCACAGTCCGAACTGAGCCATGTCACTGTGGGATTTCTAACTTAGCAAGCCACCTGGTCAACCATCGCTGTTATTCCCAGTATGTTTCTTTAGGCAGCAGTTCACGATTGGCTCAGTGATTGCATGTTTTGTGATTCTTTGAAAGACATGCCTACAGTAATTTAAAATATGTTTTTCCTACAGGTGTTACCGTTTCTATGTGTTGCTCTATTCCTGTGTTTCTAAGAATGTCTGGATTTTGTCATGTCTTAGGTACTCCTGACTCTTGTTGACTGTAGGCACAAGATGAGCAAACCCCCCACGATCGGCGTTTCACGCCAGAAGTTGTAAGCCGCGGCATAGTTAACTGCGAGCCCGCCCATAGAGTTCCAGCCACGGTCTTGTCTGTCCATTCAGCGTCTTTGTCCCATAGAAATTCACATGCCTGACCAGCCTTTCGGTAGCGAATTTTTCTAGTGGCTTGTGCAAACAGATCGATAGTGTCCAACTACTTGTTCCTCTAATGAGGGGGAAGCAGATAATCATGCCCATTTCAAAAACTGCTCTAAATTGAGCTTCATGTCTTAAACCTTCCCCACAGTGAGTGGAGGTCCCTTTACTGCTTGTAACGATTGCCATCTCCATCCCCGTGCAGTTCTCTGCAGCTCACCGCAGACAGGTCTGTCTCGATTCACTTATTCTACCAAAAAAAAAAAAAAGCCCCCTAAGGGATTTATTTTTTTTTTCCCTGCTCATTTCCTGAAGTCTGATATCAAGCTAACGGGAAAGTCTGGTGTCATCCATGAGGCAGAACAGTTCTTTCTGATGACTTGTGCTGTTCGCTGCGCTGCCCACTCCATCCTAAGTGTCATCAGCCGGTTGTGCTTTGTCGGACTTGGATCCCCTTAGATTTTTGTGTCCGGCCGTTGTCCCAGTTTAGAAGCGGGAATGGTACCTGGTACAGTGCTGGCGTTTTACACCAACAAAGCACTTACTTATCAAGCATGTTAAATCAGTGTCGGCCCTTAGCCTTTTCTCTCTATTTATTTTTGAGAGAAAGAGAGAGAGAGAAAGCTGGGGAGGGGCGGAAAGAGAGGGAGACACAGAATCTGAAGTAGGCTCCAGGCTCAAGCTGTCAGCACAGAGCCCGACGCGGGGCTCAGACTCATGGACTGTGAGATCATGTCCTCTCACATGACCTCTCATGAGATCACGAGCCACCCAGGCTCCCTGGCCTTTTCTCTGGCCCTGGGGTACATCACTCAGGAAGTGCTTGGCCGTGGGAGCAGCCGCCCACGTGTGGGCAGCTTGAACAGATAGCTCTGCAGTGCTTGCAGGGCCCTCGGGGCTGCAGGTCCTGTCATCCTTAGTGTGCTGGCTTCCATTTTCCCGCTTGTTTCCGTGGGGTCTCAGCACGGCTGCATTGGCCGCATCGGGTTCACCTTGAGCCAGGAGTGCGAATGCTGCCCTAGGACTGCACCCTCTGCACCCGGCCCCCATCCCCTCAGTCAGATCAGGGCCTCATGGCCATTCCCGCACTCCAGGGAATCTTAGAAAACAGAGGAAGAAAGTGCTTCTTGGCATGGACCACTTGGAGTCCTTCACCGGGGTGCACCCCTGGGCAAGGCAGGAGGGAGAATGGGTACTCCATATACAGTATGCCACAGATTCGTATTTTCAGTCTCCTTCTCTCCTAAGCCGCACCACGCCCACAGATAGGTATGAGATAACTGTCAGAAATTAGTCTGAACATGTCCCCTCTTTGCCAAACTCACTTGTTCGCTTCCCCTTGCTCGCAGGGGGGAAGCCCTATCTACTTAAGAGAAATACAGGTTCCACAGAGGCCTGGCCCTACCCACCTCCCATGGCCCGATCTCGCCCTGTGCTCAGCCCACTGGCCCGTCTAACATCCGCACGCTTTGCACGCTCCTCTCCTGCCACGGCTGCGCGTCTACTGTTCGCTCTGCTGAGACTCCTCTCCTTCCATCCCCTGCACCCCCGACCCTCTGTACCGGCTCCAACCCCTTATCCACAAAGGACGGAGTTTCAAGTATTTCAAATACCCGCTTCCTCATAACAATAATAATACATTCTAATGTTGCATTTGTTCGTGAGCCCCCTTTATTGACCTCGTCATCATAGACCGGAAGCTCCCTGAGAGCAAGGACCAGATACAACCATACTCGTGATCTGTATTCTTTAAGGATGCCTTTGCGCCTGGGTGGCTCAGTTGGTTGAGCTTCCGACTTCGGCTCAGGTCATGATCTCACAGTTTGTGGGTTTGAGCCCCGCGTCGGGCTCTGTGCTGACAGCTAGCTCGGAGCCTGGAGCCTGCTTTGGATTCTGTGTCTCCCTCTCTCTCTAACCCTCCCCTGCTTGTGCTCTCTCTGTCTCTCAAAAATAAATAAAAAACATAAAAAAAAAAAGAATGCTTTTGGCTGCAGGTTTTAAGAGAAAGTGGCTTAAAGTACGGCTTACTTTTTCTTACATAATAACAAGTTAGGGGCATCTGGGTGGGTTAGTCCGTTATGTGTCCGACTTCTGCTTAGGTCATGATCTCATGGCTCGTGAGTTCGAGCCCCGCGTCAGACTCTTGTGCTCAGAACCTGGAACCTGCTTCAGATTCTGTGTCTCCCTCTCTCTCTGCCCTGCCCCTGCTCATGCTCTGTCTTTCTCTGCCTCTCAAAAATAAATAAATGTTAAAAAAAATTAACAAGTCTAAAAGAAGGCAGCTGCTGGTATGAAGTTGCTTGACACTGTCGCCATCAGTGTCTTTGCCATGTTCTTGTGACTGTCCTCATGGCTGCAAGATGGCTGCTGTAGCCCAGCCATGCCCTCCATGTTAAGTACCACTGACACATGACCCTGTCATCAAGAAAGCAAAAGTTTCCTGGGACGCCCCCCCAACCCCAGCCACTTTCTTCTTGTGTCACTTTGCCGCTTCTGGCTAGAAAGGAGCCCGGAAACAGCCCTCCGTACTGGAGGCAAACAAGAGAGAAAAAGGGGAGAAAAAGGGGAGTTAGGTCAACGCACCAGGAGCGGTCTACCGGACGCGTTACCTGAACAAGTACTCTGGTATTAATGGCCAGGTAGGAAACACGTGCTTTGGGTATTCGTTCATCCATTCATCCCTTGTCTGGGTGAGCCGGCATCCGTCCGCATATCCACACACCCTTTTTCTTATTCTCCTGACCCTCTGGCAAGGTAGACATTGTTGTCCTTATCTTGCAATTAGAAACGGAATCTCAGGAAGAATAAACACCTGGCCTAAGTTGGTGCAGCCCAGTGAGGGGCAGAATGGAGACTCAGACCCAAACGCCCCTCCCTCGAGAGTTCTCTCCCTTCCACAGTGACATAGTACTTCCTGCAATGATTACAGCCCGTCTCCAGCCTTTGACCTTTTCCTACCGGGGAGGGCGGGGGCGGAGGCAGGGCCTATTAGCCTGTCAGAGCTCAGCTGCCACAGGAAGCATGGACTGGCAGAAACAGTTTGCTAACAATATTGCAACAGTGATTTGGGGTGGTTTTATCTTTAGGGTCTAATGAGGTGACTTTCATTCTCTGAGCAGGTTTGTAATTTTTAGCACGGGGCCTTGGGTGGTAGTCTGCTTAATAAGCCTTGACCCAGCGGTTCGTCCATACTCTCGGATTCTAAATCATTTGTATAATCTTTTGCTGTCGAAGTAGGTAAGATACTTTGCCCTTTATTATTCCTGAAAATCCCAGCATTCTTGCTTCCGAATAAAGACAGTAATCATCTATATTCATGTCCTCAGCTTACAGCTACGCATTTATGAACTGAAATATTTGCAGACATTTCATCCCCCCAGCATGTTTTTAATAGTGCGTGTGGCTTTTTTGTGATTATAAAAGTAATAGATGCTCAGTTGAGAGAAATTAGGGAAGAAGAATAATGAGAAACATTACTTATAATTTTATACCACCCAGAGGCAATAACTATTAACATTGTTGGCATATTTCCTTTCTAATCTTTAAAAAAATGTTTTTCCGCAGAGCCGAGCTCATACATTATTTGCCGTGTTCTGTGCTGTGTGTTCTCGCCAGCGTAAATAAGCGTCTCTGTTATTATAGGCATCACTGTACATGGCTGCCATAACGTCCCTTCGTTAACAACTCGCCCTCTTTCATATTTTTTAAATGCACACTACAGTAAAACAAGGGCTCCTAAAAGTAAAAATATTTTCAATATTGTTTCTCATGCCTTAAGACAGAGACCCCTTTCTGGCTGATAAGGCTTTGGGATCTGCCTCTGAATTTTAAGAAGATGGTGTCAGTGTGTTCTGTGGCGTCTTGCACCAAAGTATGTTCCCCGTTTTGTTCCTGTCCCCTCGCCCCCAGCAGTGTTTGTTCTCTTTCTTTTTTCTTTTTCAATGTTTTTTATTTATTTTTGAGAGACAGAGAAAGATAGCGCGAGCAGGGGAGGGTCAGAGAGAAAGGGAGACACAGGATCCGAAGACAGGCTCCAGACTCCGAGCTGTCAGCACAGAGCCCGACATGGGGCTCGAACCCATGAACTGTGAGGTAATGACCTGAGCCGAAGCCGGACGCTTAACCGACTGAGCCACCCAGGCGCCCTGATGTTTGTTCTCTTTCTAAACGTCCAGTGTCTTCCTCCTTTTGTGGCTCACGTGATTGGTTTCTGCCTCGCTGGCCCGTCTTATGTACGCTGATTTCCTCCTGCCCGGCAGACCCTACAGTGCTGATCTCACGTGCAGATTTATCAAGACTACAGTGTCTTCCGTTTAGCGCCCCCGCCATTCCTCGTCTTGCCCTCTGCCCACGTGGCCTCCGCATGGAGTGGCTCATGCACGCCTGAACCGGGGGCCCCGAGGGACACGGAGCTCCAGGCCGGCTTCCCAGCAACTGCCACACACGTCTGGGGGGGAATTACTGTCACTTCTTCCACGGCCGAGTCTAACGCCCGTTTCTGTGGAGACAGTGGTGTTTGTTGTGTTTGGTTTGGTTTTGCATTTCAAGGCCTGAAAAATAATTTATTCTACTCTGCCAAGTGACAGACATATGCCACAAACAGAAAACCCATCAGACCAGAGATTTTTTTTAACTTTATAAAAAGTTATTTTACATATTTCTTCAAAAGACGTCATTGCCTCTCAAGTCAAATGCGTCATTTAAGGACTGATTGCAGGGCGTATCCAATCCTGTGTTATAAGAAGAGTAAAGAACTGGTACCCTGTGTTCTTCCAGTTCCCAAGCCCTCACCTCTGACCTTTCATTTTCTTTCTCTACACGTGTAAGGACCCGCGTGTGATTGTGTCGTTACTGTCAAAAAGCCCGCAGTGCTTCTAGAGTTTGCCAGTGACTGTTCCCAGCCCAGAAATCGCTACTGCTTTACAGAGAGTCTAGTGTAACGGTTTCGCTGCAGATAACTCACTTGTCCACGGACGGGAAGCCTGTGAGTCTTAGAACAACTTTGTGCGTTGAGTCCAGTCCGAAGGCCCATGACTAACCAAGCGTTGGCAAGACCTTCAGGATCCCTCTCTCCTCCGTTCTGTCGTACCTTGAGGTGTGAGGACACCCAGTCTTCTCGAGGAGGCCGGTCTTTCAGAGCACAGTGCAATTACCAGCCTTGGTAAGAGCCTTGTGTTCCTCTCTTGTGTGAAGGAGGTGGTGGGTCTGGGGGCACCGGGGCCGTGGAGGCTGGTGTGGCCGTGAGCCTGGTCCACGGCTCTTGACTGAGAGCGAGCACAGCCTTTGCCTGGCACATTCCGTCACTCTTGTTTTTAACTCTACATCTGGCTCTTTATAGAAAATTACTTGTAAAGGAAGGCTGCCCCTCCCTATCCGGGGCTGAACGAGCCCTCCTTTGTTGGTGGATGTTTGGGTCGTGTCACGGATGTCACGGTGTGAGCCTTGGATTGCTAACGCTTTCTAAAGGCAGACTCATTCAAATCCTGATACATCTGCAAACAGGCCTTCCCCCTGCATCAAAGCCCGTGCTAACAATTGATCGTTGGTGAGCATCGGTCACTCTTATTGTCATGATGGCTTTTCCGTGGTAGAACAAGATGCCGGCAGTTTTTATATTTTGTTTGTTTTTTTGTTTATTTTATAGTTTATTGTCAAGTTGGTTTCCATATAACACCCAGTGCTCTTCCCTACAAGTGCCCTCCTCCATGTCCATCACCCGCCTTCCGCTTTCCCCCTAATTTTTGTATTTTGAAAAAGGAGCAGATCCTTCATTCCTGCGGCAGGTGTCCCCGGGTTCTAAGAGGATGAGCACCAAGAAGACAGAGTGGCTGTTCCTGCCGGCCTTCCCCTTCCGCTGTTCCATATCTGGCCACCGCTCTGGTGGCCTTGAGCCCCTATGCTACACAGCTGCGGTGTCCCTTTTCTTGTCGTGGCTCAGCCGGCCCCTCTGGCCCCTGCAGCCCTACATGGTGAGTAGAAGTCTTTGGCAAGGCCAAGGTAAACTCCCCAGACCCCACCTGGTAACTTTTCATTCTTCAAAAAGAGTCATGGACAGTCAAAGCCTTGCAGCCAGTGAGGTGGTTTGAAACCACGGTCTTCAACACACCCATCCCTGCTTAAAAACCCTTCAGGGGCTGCCCATTGCCCTCGGGATCTAGACAGGTCCCTGCGGCGGGTCACAGGTCCTGCCACATCTCCCATCTCTTCCCAGAGTGCTGTGGCTCTGGCCGTCCCGACTGGTTTTCAGTTCCTCAGTGGCCTGTGTCCATTTGACATTCTGCTCCTCTCACACATACTGTTCCTCTTCCGGGAAGCTGTTCCCTCTACCTGCTCTCCCTTCTTCCCACACCTGAGCTCCTGCCTGTGCTCCAGGCTCCTGCTATCCAGGTACCCTCAAGCCTTTGCTGGCATGTCACCTTTTCACCGAGATTGTGTCTCATTTTAAAATCGCAGTTCCTCCCGTCCCCAGCTCCTTCTCTCTGGAATACTCAGTGCCATTTAACAGCTGACACACTGTACTTACTAACTGTACTGAGGCTTTTTCCACTAGTGTGTAAGTTCCACAAGCACAGGGAGTTTTGTTTGCTTTGTATCTGAGTTCTTAGTGCCCAGTCCAGTGCCTGGTCCAGAGTGGGTGCTAGCAGATACCTGCTAAGCCAGTAGGAAAAACTACTAAGTCTAAGTCACTCCCCTGTGTTCTTTGGACTCTTCTCTGTGGGTTAGAATTCACTTGCTTTTAAGTACAATAGCTAGAAGTTTCCAGACACCAAGACCTAAGAATCTAAGGTATTTATTTATACCTTCTCTCATTTATGGATAGTGCTAAGCAGTATTAGGTTGTGCTGCCCCCAGTTTTCCGATGATTGCTGGCATCGGGGTTGGTTTTCTGAAGGTCCAAGCCACCCTAGACATAAGGGAGACCCGCGCCCCTATGCCCAGCTCACTGCAGCACAGCCAGAGCCCTGGCAGCGGGCTCGGTCGGGCTCTGAGGGCCCAGAGCATCTTGTGTCTCAAGCGGCAGGTGGTCTGACCATTCAGACCTCCCCTGGGGCCACAGTGGCCATTCACACCTGCCATGGGACTAGCCCTCTGGCCCATAATGATACCCAGGCCTACCTGTCTTCCGCCGCCACGGCGCTTCCTCCCCGGGGCCCCTGCAGGGACAGGCCCCTTTTAAATCTCTTGTAGGAACATTTCATCAGCACATGTGCGCAAGTTCTGGACAGAGAGGGACGTCACACTGCACCTTTGCAAACACGCCACATTCTGTTCCTTTATTTTATTAATACAACTAATATTTACATAGGGCGTGCTGTGTGCCAGGCATTATTCTAAGTGCTTTGCAAAGATGAACTCACTTAATCTTCATAACGATCCCACACAGCAAGGCAGTATAATTATACATGTTGTTACACCGTGTGTAATTCATCTTGGGGGAAGGGGCGCCTGGATCTTGGTGCAAATTGCTTTATAGTCACGGCCTACTTGTTTTATCTCTTCCCCCAAGGGCAGAGGGGGAAAATCGTAACCATTCGGGAGAGCGAGCGCACCAGAGGGGCACATTTTCAGGCCCTTGAGAAGGAGTTGCACCAGGGCCCTCCAGACTTCTGTATCCTTGTGACAGCCACGTCCTGAGTCCTTCCAGCCGTCCCTCTGGACAACATTCCTTACTTCCTCTCTGCCCATCGGCAGGCCTCACGCCATTTCCTGTCCTGCCATCTTCCTGCAATGCCTGATGTCTGAAGTCTGGTGCCAGGCGTGGGAGAGTAGTTGACATGAGGCAGGACAGAGGAGTCCTTTAGTCTCTGGCCCTGGCCAGCCTCCGCCTTGAGACTGGCCCTTGCTTAGTGGTCTCCTTGGGGTGCGCACCACTGTTTGGGATCCCCTGTGTTCAGCCCCCACTGTCCTCCTCATCTGCTCTGATGAGGGGTCTCGTGGGAACCCTGTAGCCACTTAGAGGAGTTGAACTACATCCTAGACATGTAAGTACCTATGGGGATAGGAAACTGATGTATTTAATTACAAAAATTATTATGTAATAGTTTACATAAGGTATGAAATTGCTATTTTTAGTAACCAGAACAGTGTTATGATTTAAGGTCTTCTTTGACTTGGTTTTTCATCTTTGTCAACACTATATAGGCATGCGGATTAATGAGTCAAATTATTGCACACAGACCGTGATGAGAGTCCTCACCTGGCCATAGCTTCCTCCCCATTGGCAGCCACCATCCGTGATTTCAGCTGATGATGCTGACAATCACTTCCATGCTTCTAAATAACATGCTTATGGTTGCTGTTTCTAGATCCACTCATTGTTATTTATTGAATCCGCATCTTCATTAAATTTTAATTTTTGTTACATCAGTATTAAGTATTTATAATAGTTCATCTATGTATACATTATCTTAAACATTATTCACAACTGAGCCATGTTTGTGTGCCATGATTATTTTTCCTATAGGTTATTTTTGTGTTTTTAAAATAAAATGTCTTCATCTTGTAAATGTACTCATTCAGTCTCATTCTCTTCTTCCACAGGCATCAGTGCATAGGAAATCTATGACTTCCTGTCAGTAAAGTTAAAAATATTGGGCATTCTGTCAGCTTCAGCTTTTTGAGGTTGGTCTAGGAGAAAGTTCTCTATTTCCTGCCTGATTACTCTAAGCCTGCGGACAGCTGCCGTCTTGGGATTTCCAAGGAGCTGCCTACCTTCACCTCTTTCCTGTTTGGTCCTGTTTCCTTCCTTTTTCAGATGGATCACATTCTCTTGTAGCTTCTGGAGAAGAATGTGTATTTCTTCTTCAGAAACATCCTCATTCTAGCCTCACATTAAATTGAGATTGTGGTAGTTCAGCTGGGTATAGAATGTTAGGTAAAGAGTCGTTTTTCTCTCAGAATTTCAAAGGCTCAGCTTCTTTGCCTTTGTCCATGCAGTACAGATTTTAAGATGTTCAATTTCATTCTGATTCTTGATCCTTTATATGCAAGTGGAGACATGTAGGACCTTCCCTCTGTATCCAGGGTTCTGAAATAACAGTGTGATATACCGTGGTGTGAATCAGCTTTATCTATTTATTTAAAGTCTATGACCTTCATAGGTCGAAATATTGTTGAATTATTTCAGTGATGATTTTCCCTCAGTGATTTTTTTTCTCTGGTACTCATGGTTTTCAGACATTGGACTTCCTATACTGGCCCTCAAATATTATCTCCTTTTTATCCTATTTCCTTGCTTATTCTACTTTCTGAGCTATTTCCTCAACTTTGTCATTTAAGCCTCTGCTGAGATTTTCATTTCTGCTATCATAGTTTTAATTTTCAAGAACTTATTTGGTCATTACTCCTGTAATTGTTTGATGGATGCACTAACTTCTTTTCCTTCCCTGAGAGTATTGTTGATCGTGTTTTTCCTTCTCCAAATAGTCCCTATTACCCCATTTTGATTGTTTGGGTGTGTTTTCCTATGAATTGTGTATAATGATCCCTGGCTGCTCGCACCTGTTTGAGTACAACACACACACACATGCACACACACACACACACACACACACACACACACACACACAATGCAGCACTGGACAGCTGATTGGACCTTTTGGGGGTGGGGGACTCGTGTCCTGTGATCTTCACTAGAGGCCAGTAAAGGTCTTTTCTCTTTGGCTCTCAGGTGCCTGCCCCATGGTACATTTTTCCTGCCTCTTGCTGGAGGCGGGGGAGGGAGGGCTGCTCTCATTCTGAAGGCATATGGAAGAGAAAGTCTGTATTCACAAAATTATCTTAATCTTCCTATCTTCACTATGGTACCCCACTCTCAGTACCTGCTGGCTCTCAGAATCCCCCTCAACTCTTTACAAAAACGGAAGCCCTCATCTACTGAAGTATGAAGGGCAGTGGTCCAGCTCCCATGATTTCAGGGCATCCTTCCATATTAGCTCCCTTTTACTCTCATTTCTGAGGATACCTGTCCCCACACGTTCTTAGGCCTTTGGCATATCTATAATACAAATCAGATTCCCCCCCTTTCATTCACTTTCTTTACTTCTTTTTATTTTTTTAATAGTTTATTGTCAAATTGGTTTCCATATAACACCCAGTGCTTCTCCACACAAGGGCCCCCTGTCCGTGACCATCACCCCCTTCCCCCCCTCCCCTTTCATCCCTTGGTTCGTTTTCAGTATTCAATAGTCTTTCATGATTTGTGTCCCTCTCTCTCCCCAGCTCTAAATGGATGGACCTCAAGGGTGTCGTGTTAAGCAAAATAAGTCAGGCGGAGAAGGACAGATACCATATGTTTGCACTCATGGGTCTAACAGGAGAAACCTAATAGAGGACCATAGGGAGGGGAAGGGGGAAAGAGAGTTTACTTCTTTTTAAAATTAAGGTTTCAGGGGCAACTGGGTGGCTCAGCCAGTTGAGCATCTCGCTTCGGCTCAGGTCATGATCTCACAGTTCATGTGTTCAAGCCCCACATCGGGCTCTATGCTGACAGCTCAGAGCCTGGAGCCTGTTTTGGATTCTGTGTCTCCCTCTCTCTCTGTGGCCCTCTCCTGCTCACACTCTGGCTCTGTGTCTCAAAAAATAAATGAACGTTAAAAAAATAAAGTAATAAAATGGAGGTTTCATATTAAAAAAGTAAGATGCAGCTAATCGGAAGTGAGGAGCTCGAACATACACATCCACCCTGAGCCGCCACTCCGATCAAGAGAGAGGACCTTTGCCACCTGCCAGGAAGCTCCTTCGTGCTTCTTCTCTATCAGTAACCTTTCTGTCACTATCAGTTGGTTTTGTCTTTTCTTGAAAATTTTAGCAGCGGGATTGTACATTTTGTACTATTTCTGGCTTCTTGTACCGTGTGTGATATCTGACATCCGTCCATGTCGCCGCGTGCTGCGGCAGCTTGTTCTCTGTGACTGTCTCGTGATTGTATCACAGTTTACCAGCCCGCTCCACTCCTGACAGTTATCTGAGTCATATCTGCTTGGGGACTCCTATGAATAATGCTGCTATGAATGCTCTTACTCCTGTCTTTTATTAGGCCTGTGTACTCCCTTCTTTGGAAACAGTCCTGGGAGTGGAGTTGGCCGGGTCATCGGGAAGATGGAAGTCGAGCTATGGTAAATCTCTCCAGAGGGCTTCACGAAGGGGTTGTACCAAGCCAGTTGCTTCTTACCCATTCCCGCTTTCAGCTGGTTATTTAGCTTTCTGAGTGAGCTGAGTCCACTTGTTCACCTGCTCTCTGGTTTCCCCATTTCTGTGGCTGTTCTCTCCTCGCCTCTTACCTTTGTCCTGGAGAGTTGACTATCTTTGCACTAAGGTGCGCGGAAGGAACAGACTACGTGTGTGTTTCCAATCCAGCATCTTTAACTGGAAGACTCGTAGGACTCGAAGAAGACTTTTGGCTCTCAGTCTCACCAAACATGATCACTCTTATGTTTTCTTGGAGTCATTTCTGCTTAAAGGTTTTATAAAAACAAGACTTGATTGCTCTTAGCCTTTCACGGTTTCTCCAGACTTTGTTTTCTACATTCCTCGTTGCCAGCAAAATGACAAGACCATTCTGATTCCATGTCTTTATCAGATATAAAAATTAGTAAAGAACACAGACTGAAGGTATGGTTTATGGGGTTCTTTCCCTTACATTTTTCCCCCTGAGCTTGCTGTGTTCAACTCTAGGCGAATGTGAATACCCTAACCTTTAACCTTGTAATATCCCAAGAGTGCATGCCAGGGGGTCCCCTCGCTATTGGGACGTCTTCCCCATTTTGGCTTGGGTACGTTAGGACTAGGAGGCACAGGGGATCTCCTATAGCCCCGAGTTCGAAATTAGACCATGTTTTCCCCAAAGAACTGAGGGCACATGTTGGCCCCCAACCACCCCTTGGGCTCCTTCCGTTGCGAAGTGGCAACAGGCAGAGTGGGGATGACTGTGAGGAGTCCCAGACACCTTCTGTGCTCACAGTGGTGGTGACCATGCCAGCAGACACGATGCAGGCACACGTAATGCCTGAGCTCCCAGGTTCTGAACGTCCCATCCATTTACCACTCAGGCCCCTCCGTGGTCCTCTAACTTATCCCCTCTACCAATCCTTCTTGTATCATAGAACCGGCAAGACCACATTTCTTTTCCTGTGGCCATAGTTCACGGCATTTGATGTGGTTTTACTCCTTAGAACAGTGTTAGTGTGAGGCGGGGCCCCGGTCACCTGGCCATGTAGCCAGGATGTCAGTGCAGCGGCAGGTGCGTCCGGATGCTGTCGTGCTGGTGCTTAGCACACGGGAGGAATTCCATGATTGGTAACTGACATCCTGTATGTTATTTCTTCTTCGAGAGTGAGCATCTCAGTATCCTAGGAGAGTTACGTGCTTAGCTTGGTCTAATTCTCCTGTGACCTTGGCTCACCTCACTCTTTCTTTGGGGTCCCAAGAACGTAATCAGCCTGAACAGCCTGGTGACCCTTCATCTGTATTTCCCCTGCTGTTTCATATATCGAGATATGTTACCCTAAAACCGCTAATTTAGTGCATTCTCCTTCCATTAACGTAACAAATAATATTTCTAAGTATAGATAACCACATAATTACACCTTTACCGAACCTCTAATCAGATACATTTAATGTACTCATTAGTTCACATAATACATTTCTCTCTTCTATATTATATTAAATTCCCTCGTAATCATTGTAACCTATGGGCATAAATAATCGGTTCGTATGCTAACTGGTAAGAGCATTTTTGAAAGGAAGGAAAGACACAATTTGGCAACACTGACAGAAATGTCAAATATTTTGCTGCGGAGGTAAACTTCGCAGCTGGGGAGAGGAGCGTGGTCGTAAGTCTCATGTGGTTCTGTGAGCACGTGCATCTGCGTTGTGGGTTAACTAGGTTATTGTGAGGTGGCCTGAGACCCAATCACCAGTTACAGTGTTATTTCTATGACAAACCCTAGTTGCTTTCCAAGCAGCCAGTTTAGGAACAAACTTTTGCCTGTAGTACATTTGTAAAGTGAAAACCATCCTAAGAGGTTTACCAATGTTTGTAATTCTAGTGTCTCCCCCCCCTTTTTTTTTAAATACTGCTGGATGCTCCAAGGGGGATAATTTACCCAACACCAAATGTTTGCAAGTTAATACATCTGTATTTTAATGTGTTTAAGTACAGAATTATGGTGAATTCAGAGTATAGAGCCTCATCTTTATGGAGGAAATGACATTACTCCATCCAAATGGAAGGCTTCAATAAAAAAGGCTTTGATATCCAGAATCTCCTCTATAATTCCAGTGAGTTCCCCTGATGCCTTTGGCAGATTTGACAGTTTGGTCCAGGAATTTGCTGCCGTGTGTTTGCTGTTACCACTGGCTGGAATGCCCGTCTGCGCCCCTGGACTGGACACTCGTCAACAAGTCTGGAGCGTCCCTCTATTTAACACACTTTTGGATGTGCCAACTGTATCTTGTAAACCCAGGGGTCAAGTTGTCTCTTGTCAAAAGGCCGTGAGGGTTATTCGCTCTTTATTGTCACTTGGTCAGTGGTTCTTTGAGGGTCCTGTGAAGACGGTCCCCAGCGCTGAGTGCCAGCATTCCCCGCTCCCATGCACCGGCAGAAGCCTTGTGTGCACGTCCAAAGCTCTGTGAAGAAGAGACCGCATCTGTCTCCTTCATCACACTGTTCTAGGC
The DNA here is from genome assembly GCA_004023845.1 of Helogale parvula. NCBI lineage: Eukaryota > Metazoa > Chordata > Mammalia > Carnivora > Herpestidae > Helogale > Helogale parvula. The sequence continues at coordinate 596,032 of PJEM01000176.1, forward strand.
ATCTGGCCTCGTACATGCTGTGTCATTGCTCTTTAGTTTTTCAGTCACTGAAAATAGATATTGCAGGTTTCAATTGCTGTTTTATACCTGGACAAACTAAGGCAGCACACGGTTGAGTAAGAAGTGGTGCCATGGTGACAGGACGGTGGTCGTGTTGAATAATACAAGGAAGTGCTGACTTCGGTGCCCTGGCATATAAAAGCTCACTAATGATAGCAAGGGGCACACTCATCACTGATGGTTGCCAAAGAAGCACACAGCTGGTTGGTCAGAGAGTGAGGTTTAGGATGCCTGTCTCCCAACTTCCTGAATCCCATGAACCCCCCTGAGACCAGCCCCTTCCCAGGCCAGCCCTCTGGGGCATGCAGCTCAGCGGTGGGACCCCATTCCCTCCCCGCTGTGACTGCAGTAAGTCCTGGTTTGCTCATCTCTAAACTATGGGAATAGAACAATGGATTAATGATATGTGAATCCAAATAGCATGATACCAAAAAGAAAGAAAGAGAGAAAAGCCTCTTTGTGCTTTCGCTTTGAAGTAATGCAGTTCCCTTCAAATGAAACGTTTGTCAAGAATCATGTCATTTTAGAGCTGGTGAAGCTGGTGATGAGTAAAATGTAAAACTTTTCATGCTCTTGCAAAACATCACAGACACTTGAGCTGTAAGCAAATAACCCCATCCTGTTTCAGGAGTAGTTTTGAAAGAGGCAAGTTTTGTATTGGGCAGGGATTTCAGCAGGTGCCTCTCGCCTAAGATGCCACACCCACTCACTGCGCCTTCGCAGGGTGATGTGAGGGTCAGGTGGACAAAGAGTGAGAAGAGGACGCCGAGCATCCAAAACTTTGAGTAGTTTGTGATTCGGTGAAGTGAGCAATTTGACGGGCTCGTGATCTGGCTGTGAGAACGGGTTGCAAAGAGGCACCCCTGTGTGTGTGTGTGTCTGTGTGTCTGTGTGTCTGTGTGTGTGTAGAAGTTGGACTGCAGCTGCATGGAGAAGCTGCTGAACCTTCTTTCCTTCTCAGAAAGCCTGGGCTGAGCAGGGAGAGTTCTGAGGTTGCCCAACTGAGAACCCACCCCAGGGATTAGGGGGAGGAGGCAGGAGAAGGGGGCGGGAGGGTGTTCTGTGCGTATCCCACTGTCTTGTTAATTTCTGCATTCAGCCGATCCCAAATGAGACCAAATTCATATCTATCAACCACGTGTCTTTATAAAGAAAATGCTACCGCACAGCCCAGACTTGGGGGCATGTGAAATCCGAGGCAGAAGCAAGTCCCTGAGAGCTGGGGCAGGCAAGACTGTGCAGGTGGGAAGGGGTCTGACCACGTACAACAGCCATTTTCCAGACAGGAAATTCTTGCCTGTCACAGACCAGGTCATCTGCCTCCCCTGCACTGGCCCTGGCCGGGGAAATCATTTGCTTTGTAACTTCCCAGAGCGTGCTGACTTGAGTGCCATATTGATTTTGTACTTTTCACCGCCGCTGGTATTGAACTGGGAAGTCCCCTCTAGGTCCCCCTGAATGAATAGCCCATTTCATCACTGGCCTGTTTCTGTGCTTGCTAATGTTGTCCTGCCCTTTTATTTAAATTTTGGTGACAGTAGTTGAGCGCATTATCATCAGCTCTCGTTTGAGTTCTTGTCCCTACAGGCATCAGGGAATAGAGAAGTCTCATTTTCTTTAAGCAACAGCCTTTCTTGTCGATTTGCTACAGAGAACATTGGTTTGCTTGTTGGAAGAAGAAGAAAATCTTCTGACTAAAACAGTAAATAGATTCATAACACTGTTGAAATCTATCCGCAGCATCTGTTATTTAGACAGCCTCCACAGAGAAGAGAAAATGTTTTGAAGGTCTCAGAGGTGGATGGTTTTCATCCGTCGTTTTCTGGTGGAATTTTGCTCTCCCTGCGTTTGCTGGCCAGGATGGGGGTGGTGGAAGGGGAGCAGAAACACACAGGTTCGCTGTTCCTTTCTTGTTCTATTTTTTTCTGTAGCCAGATTATATACTCTCTGGGGCTTCAAGGCAGCGTATGCTCTCCTTTCTCCCCCAGGGGGAAAACAAATTATGTTTCTCATGGTGTTTTGTGGTTGGCAGGGAAGCACTCAAGTTTTGTGGTGTGTGCCTGCCCTTCTGGTAGAGACCTGCGCTCAGCAGAGCACAGCATTATTTCCCTTCAGAAGATGGAGCCCTAATCTATTGTTGAATGTTAGGAGTTCTTTATATATTCTGGATATTAATGCCTTATATGATAGATGATTTGCAAATTTTTCTCCTAGCTTATGATGCACCAAAGTTTTAAAAATTGCCATGAAGTCCATTTTATCTGTTTTTTTCCCCTTTTGTCACCTGTATCCATATCTGTGCATTGAGTTTTATATTGAAATAGAGCGGTTGATTTTTACCTTGAATCTCTTTCTTCTCCAGTCTTTTTTATGTTAATAAATTATGACCTCCCAGTTCCTGAAATGCCAGGAATTATGTTTATGTCCGTCTTCTCTTTCTCATAGCTAATACAAGGACTTCCATTGTTTCCACCCCCTAAATATCTTTCAAACATTTCTATTTATACCTCTCGTGCTTCATTGCTGGTACATATGCAGTTAATTTTTGTATAGTGACCTGCCATCCAACAACCGAGCTAATCCCTCTTTATTAATCTAGAAACCTTTTTTAAAAAATAGGTTCTTTGGAGTTTTCTGCAGAGACAGTCATGTCTTCTGAGAATAGGCAGTTTTATTTTCTCTTTTTCCAATCTGTATGTTTTTCTGGCCTTACTGCATTGGCCAAAACTTCCAGCGTGATGTTGAATAGAAATGGTAAGAGCAGACATCTTTGCTTTGTTCTCAGTGGGGGAAGAGCGTGAAGTCTTTCACCATTAAACATGGCATTAGCTACAGGTTTTTTGTAGATGTACTTGATCCAGTTAAAGATGTTTACTTCTCTTCCAAGTCTATGAAGAGATCTTATCAGACTACGAATCTTAAGGCTGTTTGCAAAGAAAGAAGATAATGATCTCTGCCTTAATGAATAATGACAGTAGTAGGTCACACATTCCATGGTGCCACATCATACTGAAAATTCAAAGTTAGTGGGGCTCCTGGGTGGTTCATTTGGTTGCGTGTCCCACTCTAGATTTTGACTCAGGTTATGATCTCACGGTTCATGGGTTCAAGACCCCTGTCAGGCTCCACACTGATAGTGCAGAGCCTGCTTGGGATTCTCTTTGTGTGTGTGTGTGTGTGTGTGTGTGTGTCTCTCTCTCTCTCTCTCTCTCAAAATAAATAAATAAAGTTTAAAAAATTCAAAGGTAATGAATGGCATAAATAGTTTGTCACTATCTTTATAAAGTTTTCTACCTCCTGGTTTTATTTTAACTACTTGCATTTAAAAATTTTTTAAAGTATGTATTTCAAACACATCACACCGCCCTTGTCAGTCCCACCCTGAGTTCTCAGCAGGTAGCAGGTGCGTGCTGACATTGGGGTCCTTGTTTTCTCGGTAGCCGCTTTTCAGCAGATGCCCCTCATCTGCTGTGGAGACTCGTCCAGAACAACCCTCCTCCTCTCTTCTTTTCATTTCTTCTTCAAGTATAATTAACATAGTGTTATATTAGTCTACAAGATAATGATTCGAAAATTCTATACATTTCTCAGTGCTCATCACGGTAAGTGGTGATGGGAGAAAATCCCTTCATCTCTTTCACCCGTCCCTCCAGCTCCCTCCCCTCAACAACCATCAGTTCTTTATAGTTAAGAATCTTGGTTTTTGTTTCTTTTTCCTTTGTTTGTTCACTTGTTTTCCTAAATTCCACAAATGAGTAAAATCTTAGGGTATTTGTCTCTCTTTGACTGACTTATTTCACTTAGCATAATACTCTCTTGCTCCACCCACATCGTTTCGAATGGCAAGATTTCATTCTTTTTTATGGCTAATATTCCATTTTTATATACCACATCTTTATCCACTCATCAGTCGAGCAGATATGGTTGCTTTTATATTTTGGCTGTTTAAATAATCCTGCAATATATCTTTTTTTTTGAATTAGTGTTTCCATTTTCTTTGAATAAATGCCCAGTAGTGGAATTACTGGATCAGGTAGTATTTCTGTTCTTAATTTTTGGAAGAACCTCCGTACTGTTTTCCACAATGGGTACACCAGTTTGCATTCCCACCAGCCCTGGAAGGGGATTCCTCTTTCTCCACATCCTTCCCAATACTTGTTATTTCTTGTCTTTGGACTTGAGCCTTTCTGGCAGATGTAACATGGCAGCTCATTGTGGTCGTTTTGCATTTCTCAATGATGAATCACGTGGAGCATCTTTTCTCGTGTTGGCCATCTGTAGGTCTTCTTTGGAAGATTGTCTGTTCAGGTCCTCTGCCCATTTTGAATGGGATTATTTGGGTTTTTTGGTGTTGAATAAGTTCTTCTATAGTTTGGACATGAACCCTCTTATCAGATATATGAATTGCAAATATCTTCTCCCATTCTGTAGGTTACCTTTTTGTTTTGTTGATGGCTTTCCTCACTGTGCAAAAGGTTTTGTGTTTTCATGTGGTCCCAGTAGTTTAATTTTGCGTTCTGTGTCCCTTGCTTAAGGAGACGTATCTGGAAAAATGTTTTTATGGCCGATGTCAGAGAAATTACTGCCTTTCCCCTCTTCTAGGGTTTTTATGATTTCGGGTCTTACATTTAGTTCTTTGATCCATTTGGGGTTTATTTTTATATACGCTGTAAGTGGTCCAGTTTCATTCTTTGGCACGTAGCTGTCTGGTTTTCCCAACACCGCGTGTGGAAGAGACTTTTTCTCATTGGATATTTTTCCCTCCTTTGTCATAGATTAATTGACTATATAAACGTGGGCTTATTTCTAAGTTTTCGGTTCTGTTCCATTAATCTATGTGTCTGTTTTTGTGCCACTTCCATACTGTGTTGATTACTACAGCTTTGTAATGTGACTTCAGTTTGGGATTGTGATACCTCCTGCTTTGTTCTCATTTCTCTAGGTTGCTTTGGCTATTCAGGGTCTTTTGTGGTTCCATACAAATTTTAGGATTATTTGTTTTAGGTCTGTGAAGCTCACACAAACAAATGGAAATATATCCCATGCCCATGGGTTGGAAGAGGGATTATCGTTAAAACGTCCACACTACTCAAAACAATCCACAGATTTAATACAATCCCTAACAAAATAGCAGCATTTTTCAGAAAACGAGGACAAATAATCCTAAAATTTTAATGGGATCTTCTCTCTTCTTAGTCATTTTTTAAAAATGTTTTTTAAATTTATTTTTGAGAGACAGAGAGAGACAGCGTGAGGAGAGGAGGGTCAGAGAGAGAGGGAGACACAGAATCCAAAGCAGGCTCCAGGCTCTGAGCTGTCAGCGCAGAGCCTGATGCGGGGCTCCAACCCACGAACTGTGAGATCATGACCTGAGCTGAAGTCGGACGCTCAACCGACTGAGCCCCCCAGGCGTCCCGCTTCTTAGTCATTTCTTGCGACAGTTCTTCCTTCTCCAAAGTCTCTTCTTTCCCCGAGTCCCTTTCCATCCTTCCTGTGAAGTGCAGAGCCCTGCTTGATTCTTAAGAAACTCATGGAAGCTCTGTGTCCTTGGCCAAGGTAACATTTTTTCTTTTCCTGATGCTAGTGAGGTTTGGCTTTGGGCTTTGCTGTTAATAATATGCCTTCTTTAGGAAGCCGTACCTTCTTTTAAGATGTACTAGCAGCTCTCTTAATAACACTAAGGCGTTATTGATGTCCTGACCCTAAAGACATTCTGATATACATGAAGAAAGCATGTTGAAAATAATGCAAATATTTTCCTTCAGCGTGGCTTTCTGTAATTGAGAAGTTACTCCTTTGCTTCTAAAGTCTTACCTAAAAATGATTTCTATCCCCAGGGAATGTTTTCTTTCCTTCAGAAATGATTTATTGATTGCTGTGTGCACACTGTGAGTCACCGGTCAAGCAGGGAGAATTCAGTACCTTCGGGTGTGGGGGTGGAGGAGAGACAGCTAACGTTTTTGCATCCCTGTCTGCACCAAAATCTGGAAATCATGGTCTTGCTGTGAATCCTTATACTCGCTCTCTGAGGCATGGAGGTCACCATCTTCATCTCACACATGATGAGACCAAGGCTCAGAAAAATCAAGTGATTCACCCAAGGCCACATAGCTTATAAGGGGCAAGAATCAGGGACCAAACCCAGGTGTCCGAAACCCCACCTCCACCCCACGCCTCCCTGTGAGGGGTATAGAAAGTTCTGGAAAAGCTTCATGAGAGAGGCTCATATGTGACTGAGGGGATCCAGGAAAGATGAGTTTCATGTTTTTTTAACAGTGCATTGGGGGGAGATTTGTGGTTTCCCCTAAACCCCTTTGGACGCCTCCAAAGTTTGGAAACAAAGATCCTATTACTGTGTGCAGTTCACAGCTCTTCACCATAGATTGCTTGTAGGCAAGGTCTCCTTTCCCGTTTTGACCCAACCTTTCTCCTAAGGTGCTTTTTGGTGAATCGTCATTAGCTCATCAATCATCATTTGTGTCAGTTTGTGAAGGGTCGTGATGAAATGCCCTTTGTAAACCAGGCATGGGGGACACTATGCATCCCAGTGTGTTATAAAGTCCTTGTCTTGTGGATCAGGACGGCTGGGCAAAGCTACCCTGGAAGCTAGAATCTTAGTCTGTGACCAGGACACTGTAATGAGAGGCAGCCCTCTGAGCTGGAGCCCCGGGTTCAAACCCTGACTCCTCCACTGGCTGTCAAACTGAGTTAATGTGTCACTACAGCCCATAAAACCATGCCTGGTGCATTGTAAGTGCCAGATAAGTATCCCCAAATCCACCTGAATGGAAAGAAGGGACCATTCATGGTGGCTTTGGGATTTTTAGAAAACCACTTAGGGATAGATTGGCCTTGGTTTGTAGAGTCCCTTGGAAATGGTTTATCACGTTTCAGGCCATAAAGGATTCATCCTCCCTGTTTATCAGGATGGGAGAAGAATGGACCAATGGGGTCTTAGAGGGGCTTCTGTGAAGTCAGCACAGAAGCCCACAGTCCAGGTTCCGCCAAGGCAGAGGTGTCAGGCCCTATAACCAGGAGCCCCAGGGCCAGCACAGACCAGCGAGAAGCAGACGCTGGATGTAAGCTAATGCCCAGCACCCCCGAGGAAGGGCCTTCCTGGTCCCTGGTGCCAGGCAGCACCTGCTTCTCCCCTGAGGAGCACCCCCTGCGGTGGTTAGCCCGCTGACCCCTCCCCCAACCAAATTCCACTCATCTCAGAAGTTGGGATCCCTTGGAAATGCAGCTGCCTGACTGGCCTCTCCTGAATCTTCTTTAAACCTTAGGATCCGGGGCGCCTGGGTGGCTCAGTCGGTTAAGCCTCCAACTTTGGCTCAGGTCGGATCTTACGCTTGTTGGTTTGAGCCCCGCATCAGCCCCAGCTAGCTCGGAACCTGGAGCCTGCTTTCAGTTCTGTGTCTCCTTCTCTCTCTGCCCAGCCCCCCCCCACCCATGCTCCATCTCTTTCTGTATCAAAAATAAATAAAACATTAAAAAAAAATAAACCTTAGGATCCTGGAACTAAAATCACCTTTAAAAACAAAAAACCACTGTTTTTAAATGGAAACTAGTATGTAAGCTTAGAAAAAGGAAGGAAGGAAGTTTTAAAAATGTAGTATAAAGGATTTTAAACCAAATGTGGAAGTCTCCCCACCTCCCTACTTCTGTTTCCCAGATTTAACCAGAGTTATTAGTTTTCTCTATGTCTTTGGAGAAATTTTACCCACCACATATGAATATGTGTAAGTCTTTTGAAAATTCACATGTGATTTTTTTTCTCCATGTATTTACCTTTTTAACTTAATATCTTAATGATCTTTCTGTTGACTCAGTGTAGATCTACTTCTTTCTTTACTTTCTGTGTATTTTATTAGAATGCATTATAAAGCTGTTTCAGCGGAATATGGAAACTCTGCACTCTTACCCATCCAACAACGTGGCTAAAAGTCAATGCACACCAAACTTGGCATAATCACAGGGAGAAATGGAACAGTTGACAATTATGGTGGAGACTTCTAGTGTCTCTGAAAGTGACACGGATCAGCAGGCCAAAAGCAAGGGGTCATGAATGGCACCAGAGAGAGGTTGGAATCACAGGTTGACCAAGCTTGATGGAATGGAGAAGCAAGGAGCTCCGCCTTCCACAGTGTGAGTGCCCGTTCTTTCCAGGCTCCCACAGGATGGTGAGAAAAACTGGCACCTGTAAAGGAAATCTTGGTACTGCTAAGTTCTTGTAGTTGGAACTTCTGAACCGGTTTTCTCTCTTGCCTCTGTTTCTTTCCCGAGTCTGTTTCTACCCATCTCCACGTCACGCCTGCCTATTTCATGATCCTCTAGACTGAATTCCTCTCTGTGTTAGGTCCTCCTTCTGAACTGCAGTCATTTTGTTAGAGACCTTTTGGCCTCCTTTTAAATTCAAGTTGGACGCAGAACGTTGTGTAGAGTTTTCGGCTGCTCACGACAAGGTTTTTCAGGTCCGTTCTCACCATCCCTGTGGAAGTGGGGTTCTCTTTTCCCTCACCATTTTCCTTGTGCTGTCTGCACAGTGTTGAGCGGGTTCCTCAGTACTAATGGGGTGCAGGAGTCCTGCCGTTCCCCCGCTTTCCTCTTCTCGGTAACACTTCACAACATGTGATAGGAATAGTGTGCGCCAGTCGTCCGGCTGGACCAGTTGTCTGACTCGCCAGTTGTGAGGGAAAGATTTGTGTCTCTTTGGCTCACACTTGCCCCAACATCGAAATCGGTGCCTTAGACACAGTCCTCAGCAAACCAAACTGAACAGAAACAACCAAAAATAGATCCAGAATGGCATGGGTCATTTCAAGTCCCGTTCGTTAAAGTGTTACTACATTATGACAGGATGTGTGAAAACCAGGAACAGGAAGGAGGGTTCCCACATGCTTGACAACGCTCTGTCCAAATCCTGATCTCTGTACTGAATCCCGTGTGCCTGGGGTAGGACGGAGTGAGACACACTAAGACACTGAGCCCGGGCCCATTTTCCACGCTGTTAGTAGGGCATAAAAGTACCTCTGCCCCTGTGTGGGGTGTGGGGTGGGATTCACCAGGATGCACAGGCCAATCGATCTGGCCACTTGGGTTCTAAGGATTTTGCCCACACAGGTGCTCACACGGTCTGCAAGGGCAGGTGTCTGGTAAGAATACCTTCAAGTAGCAGTTGGTTTGGGACTAGCTTTCACAGCATGGTGCCCGCACAGTAGGGGCACACCTGACGACCCACTGAGATAGGAAAGAAACTATTTTTCATCTGAATGAAAGAAATGAGGCCTCACTAATATTTAGTATTAGAATAACCCTGTATCATCACTCAGTCAGCCAGGTTGGGACAGATGGCCACTTGGACACGGGATGTCCATGGTGCCCTGAGGGAAGGGGCCAGAGGTTCCCACCTCGCTGGCCGATTTGCTTCCAACATACTGTTTGCAGGGCACACGGGCCGGTTGCATGGTTTCTGGCTCGCGCTCTGCTGTGTCCCTGCACGAACAGCCATGGCCGTTTCAGACGTGACCCTCTCTTGCAGGGACGCCTTGGCGGAAGGAGCAGACGGCGGACCTACAGCGGGTGCTGGCGCGACTGGACCCTGACATCCCGCTGGTGCCGGTCAGCGGCAACCACGACCTGGGCAACGTCCCCACGCCCGAGACGGTGGCGGAGTTCCAGCAGACCTGGGGCGACGACTACTTCAGCTTCTGGGTCGGGGGCGTCCTGTGCCTCGTGCTCAACTCCCAGTTCTGGCACGACGCCTCCCGGTGCCCCGCCCTGAAGCAGGCGCAGGACCGGTGGCTGGAGCAGCAGCTGAGCGCGGCGGGGCAGCGCCGGTGCCGGCACGCCGTCGTCTTCCAGCATATCCCGCTGTTCCTCCAGAGCGTCGACGAGGACGACGACTACTTCAACCTCACCAAGGCCGTGCGCCGGGAGCTGGCCGACAAGCTCGTCCGAGCAGGTAGCGCCCTGGACCCCAGGGGCCGGTGGGGAGGGCCAGCTAGAGAGGGGGCTTCCAGATCCTTCTTCCGCCCCCACGCCCGTGCCCTGCGGCCTGGCAAAGCGGAGAGAGGATGGGGCTTTGGGCAGAACTGGGTTCGGACCCCAGCTCCATCCTTCACTGGCCTTGTGACCTTGAACAAACTGACTGGCCCTTCCAGCCTCAGTGTCCTCTGCGTAAAGTGGGAGTAGCAGATGGAGCTCTCTCATAGGGCGGGAGTGAGGGAGGATTAAAGGACAAGGGACCTCTAAAGCATTACAGTAGCCCTGGCCTACCAGTAGTGAAGTGGTGGCAGCTAAGGATGGGGGTCCTGCAGGTCCGGAGTGAGTGGGGGGGGGCACAGGGGTCTGAGTGCAGCTGTACCCACCAGGAAGAGGGGATGATGCCAGGGTCATCTTTTCTGAACTTGCCCAATGGCAGGTGATCTTCGAGAGCCAGGCTTCCCACCAGTGTTAGATGTAACCCCTGGGGAGGCCTGGGGCCTCATCAGCTTTCCTAGAACAAGGGCTCAACTGCCCCCAGAACCAGGAGAGAGAAATGCGTTTAGTCTGATTAAACCTGCTGTAAACGTTTAGCTAATCACATATTTAACAAGTGGGTGCGTACACACACACACACACACACACACACACACACACACACACAGCACTTGGATGGCGTACTGGTCCGTGCACCTCCGTCTCTCCTCCCCGCAGGGGGTCTGTTATGAGAACCGGGTCGTTCTAAGCCGACTCCCTGCATGGCTTGGCAGGATTCCAGCTTTGACGCCTGTTGTGTCTCCTGTTTTGGTTTTAATGCCTCCTTCCTGATCTTTCCAGAGTGTACTTCATCAGATGCTTCTAAAATTTAAATACACCCATTTATTTGTTAGGAGGCAGGGAGAGGGGGAGGTGGTGGCCTGACCCTGGAGCTAACGTTCGTTAAAAAAGAAAAAATTCTTACACTCTCCTTTTCATCTTTGAGCGTTTAAATGTGTTCGCATTTACTTGCGAAATGTACAATAGGCCCTTCTGTATTTTTGAGACATTTTACAAAGAGCTTGCATAATTGGAGACATTTTCCAACTGTTCCATGGAGATGAAGTTGGAAAACTTCTATTGAGGCCTTTGAAATTTTGTGCCATGCTTGAGTCGGTGCAGAAACCCGTTCCGATGACAAGGAAATGAAGTGTCAGGATGGCATGAGCACCACCATGGAGACTATTTTGTAACAGAATAATGCCAGCGAGAACGCTGAATGCCAGTGAAGTGATTCCTTTCATATCAAATGTTAAGTGATGTAAATGCCATCCCCGTGGCTGCTCTTTGTTCCCTGTCCCTGCCAACCGCATTCTTGAGTGGCGTGTGCACGGGGGGCTTCTCGGCACCCCCAGATACAGAGATCTGTCGACATGTATGAAGAGAGAGCCCACAGCTCTAACCGGGCAGCCCCGGGGGAGCCTGCCGCCCACCCACCAGGATCCTGGAGGGCAGCATCGTATTTGGGATGCACCAGCCACCTCCCTCTTTGGGCCCTGCCAGCTCCCAGCACACCCACAGCTGGTCCATGTCTTGGAGGTGGGTGCCCCGGCCCACAGAGATGGGTATCTACTGCCAGAATGCCAACCGGTTGATTTAAAATAAGACGGAAGCCCTCCCCCCGCCCCAACAGCTCGGTCTCTGCCCTCGGGCAGGACAGCATGGGAAGCCCAGTTCCAGTGAGGAGCTTGCTTGCTAAGCATGAGACCACACAGAAGATCTACTTGTCTTATTCCACTCTGGAACGCTGATGGGTTCGTCTAGACTAGGGCTTCCTTGCCCAGAATACTCTGGCATTTCCAGTGCCTTCACATCTCTCCAGCCTGTCCACTTTCTTGAGGCCATCATCTGGGCCATAGCGGCTGCTCCGCAGCCCCCCAGCCTTCTGGGCCCTGCTCTTCCCACCTCCTCTGCCTCTTCCATTTCCCCTGGCCAGCTCCTGCGCTTCGGCACCTTCTGCGTGAGGTGGCCCCGGCCCTACCCTGGGCTCTTCCTCGGCTCTCCTCAATCCCCGCAGGCCTGTTTGTGCCAACTTAGTCACCCACCAGACGCAGCTCCTTGAGTGTGGGGGTGCTGCCGTGCTCGTCTCCGCACTAGGACGCCTGGCTCCAGTGGGTTCGTAATCAGTGCCTCACCAGTGTTTGTGGAGTGACTGAGGAGCTGACAGCCCATTTCTTTGGTTAGCACCCAGTGTACGCTGGGCATAGAGACCAGGTCCCCTCTCTCACGGAGCTCCTGGGCATAGAGCTCTTCCAACTTGTGTTCCAAGTGTCGAGCATACATCACGGGGCGTCTAAGCCCTTCGATTTGGGGAGAAGTCTGCCCTGATGCTGGCTCTCCAGTCCGTTTCTCTCTTCCCATGTGGCCCTGCGCTGTTCCCACCAGGCACCTTCACGCGTGAGAAGGTCCCTGTTGGCCACTGGCATTAGGCTTTTCACCTAACCCTGCTTAACCAGGGAAAAGCAGAGAGATGGGTGTCCTTCCTGCTGTCACCTGTCAGTTCTAGTGGCTTACCAAGCCAAGCCCTTTGCTTTACGGCCTTCCAGACACAGAGCAAGCCAAGGCCACGTCGGGAAGAGACCCCGGCCAGATGTGGAGCCGGCTCGGTGGCAGGCTGAGTGACCTGCTTGGTAGAGAGGCACGGGTAGGTGGGCTCTCATGGGGCACGTGTGCAACCTTGACTCACGGTACAGGAGATTGCTGAGGTCACAGCACTATAATTCGTGGAGTCCTTTGGGAAAGCCAGAGTTCAAGTGACATTTCGTAAGATCCGTGAACTTCAAGACCGTGATAAAATTGGGGGTGGTGCTGCTGTTTAATGCTGCCTCCGGCTTCTCCCCCACAGCAATATTGTTCCCTCGCACTGTCTCCCCGTGTTACAATGCCGGGACTCAAAAATATGTCAAAAGCTCATCAGACTATCAGGGTAGCTTTTAATTATGATAATTGTGTTGTTATAAAATATCCTTTTAAAGAGCACATCCCTCCTGAAACCACCATGGAGGTAAAACCCAGCTTCCTTCCAGCAAGCCTAATGAATAATTCTGAATCATTGTGTGGGATGAATAAATGATTTAATAACGAACATCAACAATCATCTCTCATTGTTGCATTAATTTTTCAAACGGGATGAGGTAAATGAGGAGGAGGGGTGTTACTATACAATGGGCCACCGTTATGTTGGGATGCGTTCTGTGAATCCAAGCCTGCGAGCCTCCCCGGTCAGGTTTCCCTAGAAACAGATGCGTTCAGTTTCTACTTTTGAAGCTCAGTGGAAAACCTTCTTTGTGTGATACAAAAGCACTGTCAATAGCCAATGCAAATAAACAGCTATCAGGGCAGGACAGACGCACCGATGGGAAGCCGCACCCGCTATTTTCCATCTTCCTTTGCACTGCCTGAGGATAATCAATTTCATCACATCCACGGGATGTAGAAATTGGTTTTCCCCTTAATTCACCTGGCACCTAGTTGAGTTGCAAAGACAGATAGTAGATAATGAAATCGTGGTTGAACCTGGCCGTTGTCTCTCTCCCTCATGCCTTTTTCAGCAAAAGGTTAATTTGTGACCCAGTTAACACGGATTCCAATTTAAAAACTCAACCTTAAAAAACAAAAGTCTGGCTCTTTTAACTGACCTCATCTCCCTTGATGCCTTTATACCTTTTCTCTTTTCCATTCTCAACATAGAGATGAGAACTGTGTAGTAGGGAGCCCAGAGTGAATTTGGCAATTATGAAAAATCCCAGTAAGTTGATCTTTCCTGCAAAAGTTAATGAGTAATTTCATAGAAATAGCCTCATCTCCAGTATTTATGCCTTTAAAAAAAAATAGAAAGAGCTCTTAGCCCATGGTTATCGTTTTAAAATTTCAAAGTTTGAAAGAACAAAATGGTCAGGATTCCAGGGTTTTTATTTTGTAGGAAAAATAAAACATCAGGTTCTACTCTGATGTCCTACTGAGTTGTATTGAAATTATTTGTTTAGGTCCTGATTCCGCCAAAAAAATGGAATCCCGGCTTTGTTCACCTCTGGAAGTTCAGCCCCTCCCCAAGACTGTCATGGGGTCACCTCGTCGATACATAAATATTGGCTAAGTGGAATGGAATTAAATTTGATGCATATGCTTCTCAGCAGACTCTTAGGTCATGTCCATACTACCTCTCGATCGGTGGTGGCGAACTGAGTCTTAGATGGGAAATGTATCACCTAAGGGGGGGGGTCTTGGTGAACTTTTTTCGAGGGGCACACAGTACACCCTTAGGGCTGTGGTCTCCGTGGCAACTGCAAAGCTCTGTTTTTGTAGCACAGAAGCCGTAACGGACACACGTAAGCAAATGAGCGTGGCCGTGTTCCAGCAAAACTCTTACTTACAAAAGCAGGTGTGAGCCGGCCGGTCATACTTTTCCCCACCGTTGGCTTAGAGACATCTTCCCGTGACCAGGTGACACTCTTGCTCTGCCTTAGACCATGTCCACACCGTGTATGCGTCTAACTCCAGCATGCTTCTGGGGACCCCCGCAGGGTCTGCCCAGAGCAAGCCTCAGGCTTCTGCGTGGAGGGCATGCCCGGGTGAGGCACGTTCCATTGGAGGCCCGTGTGGGAGGTGACGTGGGGGCGTTGCAGTCCAGTGCTTGGGTGTTTTATTTCAACATGTGTTCAAAAACCTATAAGTAGCGGTTCAAGTCAAACAAAAATAGTAATAGTACGGGTAGCATGTGGGTCAGGCGGAACTCGTGGTGGCATAGGGGGACAGTGTGCTTCAGTGGGAGGGGTGAGGCCGCAGCACAGCACAGGGCAGTAGACAAGCTTTGGCTTCGAACAGACCCAGATTCAGATCCTCTGATGCTGCTCCCCAGCTGCACGGGCGTCACATAAGCTGCCGAACATCTTTCTGCCTTAGTTGTCTGACCCGTTAAGTGGGGGTTCTGGCCCCAGCCTCACAGGGTGGGTGTGAGCACCAGGTTCAAGGGAGGCAGGGACGCAGTATGTGCTCCATGAAAGGCTGTGGGACGTGAGATCACCCTGCACGGTATTGCGAGTCCACAGCCGGCAGATTTGCTTTACGCGGAGGGCCTGGCTTTATCCGTCAGCGGTGCCTCCCGCCCTGGGATGCGGCGGGAGGGGCAGGGGCTTCTCGCAGGGAGCGGCCGGCATGCCGGTGACACTTTGTAAGTGCAGAAAGAAAGGAATTAGCAGCTCTTCCCGTGATACAGACAACAGGAAGTGAAGCTAGACAGGTCTCTTAGCTCCCCGGACGCCCAGGAAGACACACCGTGTCTCAAGGAGTCTGAGATTTTTCAGGGCAGATGAGGAATACATGTGATGTTTGGTTTTATCGGAGGCAGGGAAGCGCTCAACTAGATGGGAAATTCCTGTGGAATTTACTGATAGAATTTGATCCCTCGTTACTTTTTCTAAACCAGTTAACGTGTTGCTAAACACACCTGTGAATGGGTAATAGGTTTTTCTGAATCTAGCAAAAGTGTCCATAAGACAATGGCAGCCATCCCACAATGCCCTTTGTCTCAAAAGCATGTTAAGGGCGCCTGGGTGGCTCAGTCGGTTGAGCTTCCAACTTTGATTCAGATCATGGCTTCAAAGGGTTCATGAGTTTGAGATCCACGTTGAGCGTTGTGCTGGTAGCATGGAGTTGCCTCAAATTCTCTGTCTCCCTCCATCCCTCTCTCCACCTTTGTCTCTCTCTCTGTCTCTCTCAAAAATAAACAAACATTTAAAACATTTTTGAAAACTAAAACGCAGTTTCAAAAACGATCTTAGCGATTGTTTACTTACCCAGCTCTCTGGGCCTCTGGGTGTCTAGGTTGGTTAAGCGTCCGACTTCGGCTCAGGTCATGATCTTAGGGGTTCGTGAGTTTGATCCCCATGAGCTCACAGCTCAGAGCCTGGAGCCTGCTTTGGATTCTCTGTCTCCCTCTAGGTCTGCCCCTCCCCTCACTGGTGCGAGGCACTCGCCCTCTCCCTCTCTCTCTCTCTCTCTCTCTCTCTCTAAAATGAGTAAACATTTTAAAAAAAACATAACCAACTCTCAAGTGAGAACTCACAGCTATTCTTTTTTTCCTTTATTTTAATAAAATTTATTGTTAAAGGGGCTTACATACAACACACAGTGCTCATCCCAACAAGGGCCCTCCTCACTGCCCATCCCCCATTTCCCCTCTCCACCCCCCATCCACCCTCAGTTTGTTCTCTGTATTTAAGCATCTCTTGTGGTTTGCCTCCCTCCCTCTCGGTTTGTAACTGTTTTTCCTCTTCTCTTCCTCCGATGGTCTTCTGTTAAGTTTCTCAAGATCCACATGCCAAGGAAACAATCACCTGCCCTTTTTTTCAGCGTCTGTAGAATCCAGAGTTTCCGGGGGCCTGTTAGCTTGAGGAATTTTACCCTCTTTCAGTTCTATTTGGTCTTGAACGCATTTCCCCAGGTTGGGTCTGTGTTATGTTTTGATCAATTCACCCTAAACTGTCATGCTTGAGTCATTGGACGTTTGCGCCTCATTCACTGTAAACCTAGATAAGAGACCCAGTGCGGAAGCTGCATCTGGTGCGAGAGGATGGATTACATCTCTCACTTTGGAGGTATCCTTAACAGTTGGGCTAATTAAAGTCGAAATCAGGTCCTGATGGTAAATATTTATAAATTGAGAATCTGGCGTGTGGAACTGTGTGCTGCGACTTCCCAGAGTGAAGGCAGCGTTTTCTCATTCACAAGTGGCAGCGGCCCCGGGCTGGGCGCTGCGGAGGGGCGGCCTGGTAGGTCCCTCTCCAGTGAAAAAATGATACAGTCTTGTCGAAGAACCCCACCGCGGGATTTCGAAACGGGGCGCAAGCGCTTGGGAGACACCAGTGACTGTTTGAGTTCACGAAATCAAAATATTACATCTTCTCTTTTTAGGTCATTTTTTAAAAAAAATAGCAATTAGTGTCATTTTCACACGAGCGGTGGGATTCCTTTGTGAAAATGAAATTTTACCCCTGGCTTCGCTCAACGCTCCGTCCCATTCTGGTTCAGGTGTTTTTAGGTACTGGACTCATTTTTTTTGAAGAGGCATTTGCCCCCACCGGGGCCAACAACTTAAGTGAACGTTTTAGAATACTATTATTTAAAATAAGCTAGAAATTGCGTTGTGAGTTGTTTTTTTTTTTTCATAATTTTGCTTAACAGAAAAGTGTTTGCATGTTGATGATTCATTTAGAAGTGAAAGAATGACACCCCTTTGGTATAAAAACGCTGAGCATCCTGTGACCTGTCCGAAGTGCCGGTGAGGAAGCTGAGAGCCCACGGAGGCCCTCTGGCTTCTGCGTCATTTTTATTTTTTATTTTTTTATTTATTATTTATTTATTTATTTTAATAGTTTATTGTCAAATTAATTTCCATATAACACCCAGTGCTTCTCCCCTCAAGTGCCCCCCACCATGACCATCACCCCCCTCCCCCCCTCCCCCTTCAGTCCATGGTTCGTCTCCAGTATTCAGTAGTCTCCCTTGATCTGTGTCCCTCACTCATCCCCACTCTGCGTCATTTTTAAATTTAAGTTATAGACACGTGAGAGGAGGGGGTCAACCCTTCTCCCAGGTGTTTCTCACCGGTGCTGCACCGGGAGCCGAGGCGAGGAGCTCCCTGCGGTGACGTTGCCCAGGACGGAGGGGTCATGTCCAGGGCAGGTGCAACGCTTCCTTGGCCGTGAGCCTCCTGCGGGGCCACCCTGCCTGGTGGGTGCGGCCTCTTGGTCTGCACTTCTGTCTCCCTCGGGGGAGCCTCACACCGTCCCAGATGCCGGTGACGACACCTGATAGAACAGCTTTTCTGCTGAAAAAGGGAAAAGATGAACACGCTTCGTGAGAACCACGGGTCAGGTTCAGGTTTACGCTTACCCTGAGGGTATCATCAGGGGCCGTGCCCCATTGTCACCACAGCCTCCACAGCAGCCCCGCGAGGTGTCCGTGTTCCGTCTCTGCCCCTGACGAGCTGTGACGCGGCCTTGTCCTATGTCAGGGTTTTGTGGGGACTGGATACAATAAGCCAGCTCCGTGACAGTGTCTGGGTCCTGGTGAGGGCTCAGCAATGCAAGTGCTCTTGGTGCTGTCCGTCTTGCTGGCGTGAGCATTATTACCCTGACGATACTGTGAGGGACGTCACACTAGGTCACCAGACGTATGAGGGATGTACTGCCTTCTCTCCACAAGGTCACACCCCCGACCCACTGCTGGCTTGCTGGGGTACTGCCAGATTTGGGACCCCAGTCTATCTGACCACGTTGCTTCTGCTACTCCTCTGCCCACGGCACTGGGGTCCCATGTCCCTGCGACAGCCCCAGGAGGTGCCAGGGTAACCAACCTCCTCAGTGTCCGTTTTATTTCATAAGCCGATTACGGCTCAGTTTACATTCATGTAGTAATAATTACCACTTAGTAAATATTGCAGCACAGCACCTTGAGTGCTAAAAAAACAGTACAGGTCCTTTTGCTCTGATTTTATAGACAAGGAAAAGCGAGACACACAGCTGGGAGGTGGCCGCCCTGGGCTCCTGTCCCCATGCTCTGACCTCTTCGCCACGCCGCTGTAACGAGCAGAGTACGCATCGGGCGCAGGTGTTGACAGCAAGATACAAGGCGCCAGGCCAGCTTGGGTTGTGGCCTGCTCACCCCCCACGTCCACTCTGTGCCTGCCCTTCTGCAAGGGGCTCCTTGGGAAGGAGCTGGTCCGCCTCACCAGGGAGGCTTAGAGCCACACCGTCAGAGGGGTCCGTGGACAGAGGTTTGGGGCAGGTCCACCCGGGTGCGGGATGCCCCTCCGGCCTCAGCAGGCAGCGGTCATTCTCCAGGAGTGAGCTCCTCAGCCCGTCCTTTGATCTTTAGTGAGTGAATTATGCCTTCTGCAGACCAACAGGGAGGGGTCTGTCCTCCCCTGGAGACTGTGGCTGGCTCCCCTGGGGTACAAGTCCAGGGAGGCTCTTAGCTGAGGATGATGGGCACCAGAAAAAGGTCACTTAAAAAATGGGGACTGTAGGTACCTGGGTGGCTCAGTCAGTTAGGCATCTCACTCTGGGTTTTAGCTCAGATCATGATCTCACGGTTGTGAGATCGAGCCCCACGTTGGGCTCTGCACTGTGCGTAGAACCTTCTTGGGGCTCTCTCTCTCTTTCTCTGTCTCTCTTCTCTCCTCTCCCTCTCCCTCTCCCTCTCCTTTTGCCCCTCCCTCTGCACTCCCCAAGGTGTGCATATGCACTTTCTCAAACTAGACTTTTTTTAAAAAGTTGTTTTAAAAAATGGGGACTGCAGGTCTTAGTAAATAGTGATGAAATAAAGATAAAGGTTGATTTGAGACATTATTTTGCAAAAAGAGACAAACCGTGGCGGTCCATTTCCATTTTACTTCAGCTGATATTTGCTAAACTGTTGTTTGTTGCACACATACGCCAATTCTTAGAATGCAGAAGGAATAAATCGAGTGTTGGCTTGGTGTCCTTGGTCTGAATAGACTAATTGTTCAACCGCATCCCGGGTTTGACGGCAGCATCACAGAGGGTCATTTTTGCACTAGAGAAAAATAATTGCAGGTTTCATCAGTTTTCCTAAAGGTCTGATTCTGTATCCTCAGTCATCCGATTCTTGCCCTTCTCAGGAACTCCCGTGTGTACACGCGTGTGGGCTTCTCCTGCCAGAGCTGCATATGTTGATGGCTTCCTCTCTCCCGTTTCTGGCAGCTCCCCAGGTGTCACTTCCATTGGCCTTATGAAGCCCCGTGTCTTCAGTGTGATCTGTGATTTAACACAGAGGCGCCTCTGCCGGGTTGCACAGTTCGGCTACTATTTGTTTTGCTTTCAGTGGGGCTTGGTTTATAAACAATCTATTCAGTAATGTTTTCTTGTTAATAAGAAATTCCTTCTTGGGTCGCCGGGGCGGCTCAGTCGCTTAAGTGTCCCACTCTTGGTTTTGGCTCAGGTCACGATCTCATGGTTTGTGAGTTTGAGTCCCACGTCAGGCTCTGCACTGACAGCATGGAGCCTGCTTGGGATTCTCTCTCTCTTTCCCTCTATGTTCCTCCTGCACTTGTGCTTTCTCTCTCTCTTTCTCAAAATAAATAAATAGGGGCGCCTGGGTGGCTCAGTCAGTTAAGCGGCCGACTTTAGCTCAGGTAATGATCTCATAGTTCGTGGATTCAAGCCCTGCATCAGGCTCTGTGCTGACAGCTCACAGCCTGGAGCCTGCCTCTGGTGCTGTGTTTCCTTCTCCCTCTGACCCTTCCCCACTCACACTCTGTGTTTCTCTCTCTCTCAAAAATGAATAAACATTAAAAAAAAACTTATTTAAATATGAAAAGAAATGCATGCTTGAAATCTTGGGAAAGCCAGATGTGACCTCGAGTCCTGTTTCACGGAAGAGGTTCTGACTGGAGGAGTTACTGGAACTCTCGACACTGGACTTGGGGGCTTTGCCTGCTGCTCTTTTCATCTTTACATTTTGAACCCTAATTGCACACGCTCTCTACTTCTGGGAACTACAGGCGCGATGATGAGTGAGCGTTGGTCCTCCCCTCAGAAGGCTCAGGAACCGGAGAATGACGGTCGATGTAGACGTCTTAGAGGGCATGTTGTGACACATTAGACATTCGTTTCTAATATTTAAATTCCTCTCCATAAATCACATTTGAAGCCACGTCAATCCTTTGCCTGCTGTTATTTGCCAGGGGCCTGGTTTCCCATGAGGGTGTGAGAAATGTGTCACTCCAGGTGCCCTGGATAGCCTCCAGATCCGGGACATTTCTTCCCTCGTCCTTCCTTCCTTTCATCCCTAACAACCTTTACTTCATGGCTGTGTCTTCAGGAAATCACTCTGTCGAATGCTTGCTTTGATGGGGAGACCCATTCAATTCAGAAGATTTGGGGGGTTGCCTTCTCTGTGCCAAGCCCGTGTATCATGAGAAAGACTGCTTTTGTATGATTGATCCTTCCACACCTAGAAGCATTGTGATCAGTGTCTTTGTTTCTGGTCTTCTGATAGAGGTTAAGGAACAGGTGTTTTTTTATTAAAATTTTTTAATGTTTATTTATTTTTGAGACAGAGACAGAGTGCAAACAAGGGAGGGACAGAGAGGGAGGGAGACACAGAACCTGAAACAGTTCCAGGCTCTGAGCTGTCAGCACAGAACCCTACACAAGGCTCAAACCCACAAACCGTACCATCATGACCTGAGCCAAAGTCGGATGCTTCACCGACTGAGCCACCCAGGCTCCCCAAGGAACAAGTGTTTTAACCTGGTCGAAGTCCCTGACTCTCTGGCCAGAGGTACCCATTTCCCAAAGGTAAAGGCGGATGCCTCTGGTATAGCATGTGGCCATCAAAGGGGACTTGGGCTATAATTGTATAAAAATTATATAATTGTAATTTTTTCATTCTTAAAAACTGTGAAAGTAGATTTTACAAGATGTTAATATTTGTTATCTGTGGGCGGTGGGAATATAAATGTTACATTATTTTTTGTACTCATCTGAATCTTCTAAGTTTTTCCAAAACCATGAAAAAAGAATGAAAAGAATCCCGATAGTGGCATCTAGATCGGGGTTGGCACACTGTTTCTATAAATGGCCAGACAGTACATAGCTTGGCTTTGTGGGCCAAGAGGCAAAATTCAGAGTAGGTGGTTAATAGGTGTTTATATAAACCTACCTATGGGCGTTTAATTTTTTTGAGAGAGAGACCGACAGAGCAGGAGGGGGGAGGGGCAGAGAGAGAGGGAGACACAGAATCGGAAGCAGGCTCCAGGCTCTGAGCTGTCAGCACCGAGCCCGATGCGGGGCTTGAACCCACAAACTGCAAGATCATGACTGGAGCCAAAGTCGGCCGCTTAACCGGCTAAGCCACCCAGGCGCCCCTACCTATAGGCATTTAATAAGCTAAGAAGCATTCTTGATTTTCACACCTTATAAGAAAACAATCATTGGGCTGTAGTTTCCCAACCCCTGGTCCAGGTACTTAAGATCAATCACCATTGACACTTATATTAATGAGGATAATGGTTCCAGAGCCACCAGTTTGTTTCAAAAAATTATGCCACTTAGCATTTTCCACGTTTCATCTTAAATGTGAAAAGCTTAAAATCTAAGAGAGGGAAAGATTTCCTTTCTTTGTTTTTTGATTGACCGTATTTTGAGTCTTTTATTGACACACTCTGCCTCTAATGTGTGTTATCTGTTTCTCACTTCCAAATTGCTTCTGAGTTGTCATACAGATGTGGCCTAAGGTCACTGAGCCACCTTCCCCCTCTTCCGTGCCGCTGTACTGCCTTGGGTCCACGCCTCGGTCCTACTGAATGCACGATTCTTGGGAAAGCAATTTCATGAGCCAGAGAAAGGATGTCAGGAAGGTCACTGATAAAACAGTGTTCTCATGGAGTCCCACCTTGTCAAGGAGCCATCCTGGGGCCTGTTGGAGAACAAGTAAAGTCTATCATTTTGTAAGAGCTTCCAAAAGCCAGTTTATATAGGGTTTGAAAGTGGGTTATTGGTCACCCCAAAAGGAGAGTTACTGTCCTGAAAAATATACAGTAGTATTAGTTCCTTTTGGCCGTAACAGGACACTCCCAACTCGCCCAGTGCAGAGTACGTGTCTTATGTCATGTAAGGAGAAGGCTAGTCATGGCTCAGGCTCTCCGCCAGGCCAGCTCGGGGACCTGGATCTTGCTGTGATTCTGCTCACGGCCTCCCTACCCACCACTGCACGTAGTCTTTTCCTCAGGTTGGACCTTCTCCGATGGCTGCCATAATTCTGGACTTGACATCCTGAAGTGAGAGGGGGCTTCTGAAAAGAAACAGAACCTTTCCCAGGACTCCAGCACATCACCTCCTGCAGCTTCATACCCACACCTGGGCCACAGACCTGTTCCCAGCCCATCACGTAGTGGCCGCAGGAGGGGACTTACCACAGCTGCCATGGTCTCAGCTCTGGGGAGGGGGACACCCATGACCTCCTAGAGCAGGACATCTCCCGGAAGAAAATCAGGATTTCTTTCAACAGAGAAAAAAGGAAGGGCACGGGTATTGGAAGGTGGCCAGTGGTGCCTCCCATGGGAAGGAAGAAAGAACCCCACGGTCACACCATATTTCAGGGACAGTGCCGGAAAGCATTGTTTCCAGCGTGCGCTGAACCTGTGCTGGGGGTTAAACACCTCATCTCTGAAACTCACCGCAACTCCATGAGGGATCTGTTAGCATCCCCTTTTCATGTTTTTATTTTTTTAATGGTTTATTGCCAAGTTGGTTTCCATATAACACCCAGTGCTCTTCCCCACAAGTGCCCCTCTCCATGCCCATCACTCCCCTCCCCCTTGCCCCCTCCCTCTTCAGCCCTCAGTTTGTTCTCAGTGTTCAAGAGTCTCTTATGATTTGCCTCCCTCCCTCTCCCCACCTCTTTTCTCCCCCTTACCCTTCCCATGGTCCCCTGTTATGTTTCTCCTGTTAGACCTATGAGTGCAAACATATGGTGTCTGTCCTTCTCCGCCTGACTTATTTCACTTAGCATGACACCCTCAAGGTCCATCCACTTGGCTACCAAGGGCCAGATCCCCTTTTTAAAATGGAGGAAATGGATGTTGAGGGAGGTAAGGTAGCTTGTCATGTGGCATTTAAGTGGCAGGATTCAGATCGGTGCTCCTTTCTCTGTCTCTGCCTTCCACCCTCTTGTTAGTAATAATCTTGACCAGGAACATTATAATTCTTTTGTAAGATCGGAAAATACTGGAATGCTACTTTTCTGTAGATAATATTGACAAAATGGGGAGATCAGAGTTTCTCCTCCAAGGGCACCTGCTACCATACAGCTTATGAGTGGCCTCAAGTGTCATATATTCATTCACCATCCATCTGTCCGTCTGTTCATCTATCTGCCAACAGTCATTTACAGAGCAGTGGCTCTATTCTCTTCCTTCTGAGGATGGATATCCAGTTAAATAGATTTGCCCTCTGTCCTCACAGGCCAGTGGGGGATACTGAGGGGTGAAGCCAGAACCCCCAGGATGAAAGGAGAGGGATGTGCAGGAATCAGAAGGGAGAATCCACCTGTTGGAGCTGGGCCAGGACACTTTCTTCAAGGAGCTGTGCAGGCAGGGGCTTGAAGGATGAGGAAGAGGTTGCCAGGCAGACGTGGGCAGCAAGAGGGCATTCAAAACACCGGACGGAGTGTGAGCTGAGGCCGGAGCCCCGCAGCAGCCTGGCGCGTGCGGGCGCTGCCCTTGAAGCCACACGTGAGTAGAGCAGGACTCGGTCGTTTGCTGGCAGACGACAGGAGCCAGATCAGGACCGTCAGGTGTTAGAGAAGCACAGAAAGGTTTTATGTCCATCGAGTCTTGCATTTTAGAAAGAACAGCCTTGCTCGGTCTGTGTAGGATGCACTTTTTTCTTTCCCCACCTGGTTTTGTTCAGGGTATCAGCGTGACAGGCTGAGCACAGGCCTTCCAGACCCCCAGACACCTAGTGTGACTACTTGCCCCCGTCCTGGGTTGGCTTTTTTCTCTTCTTCCTGCCGGGAGCTTGGAAGAAGCCCTGCCACCATCGTGGCATCTTGAGGACAAAACTGTAAGCTGAGGCCAGCAGAGCAGAAAAGCAGAAGGAACCTGCATGTTTAGTGAGATCCTCCGGTGAAACTGTATCCTCCCTGACCACCCGCCCCCTTTCCTTATGGGGCGTGGATAAATACATCGTAAATAAGTCCAAATGCACCTTTTACGTATTGAGGCTGCAGTCCTCCTGACTCATCTGGGGGCAGAGAGCAGGGTGGCTGGGAAGGCAGGGAATCGGCCGTCACAGAGACAGTCCTGGGGTGCAGAGCCGAAAGTGCCGTGAGCGGGCTCTAGGAGAAAAGCAGTGGGACATATGGCCTGTGTCCTCACAGCAGGTGACTGCGAGCTGGCCTGGGAAAGCCCACGAGAGGAAGAGCAGGCATTGGGGGCAAAAGCAGTACATGAGTCAAGTTTGCATTTTATTTGCAGGGACCTTGGGAAGAGGGGGCCTCAACTCAGGCCAACGAGTGTCTGAGCTGGGAAATGGGCTCGGAGTCATCAGTAGTGGGGTGGCTGAGGTCAAACAGGGGCAGCGGTCACCCCACCGGAAGACAAGGGCATAGGCAGTGCCCAGGGAAGGCCACCGTATAAAGGGCTCGTGGAAAAGCACACTAATTTGGCACATGCCGTGCTCTGATCTGCCTGATGGCCATCTCTCTTTCGCTGGTTATTGACACACAAGCTGACTTTCCTAAGGCCCTCGCATTTCCATGACTGCAGCTCCCCTCCAAGACCTCCCTGTCTCGAGTCCAGCCTCGAGCACCTTTTCCCCAGCGAATTTCATCTTTGACACCCTGCAAAACCTCTCCACTCCACGGCTCGCTGCCACCTCTGTCTACCTCCCCGGAGTATTTTTGGATGGATTTCCAGTTTGATGCATGAACATGCCATCAGTCAAAACAATCTTTTTAATGAGCCTCTTGTCCTGACAGCTGTGTTTAAGATAGGGCATGGAAGCCGGGTGATGGAAATCTAGAAAATTGTCCATTCTGGATTGAAACCTTAATGTGTGCCCCACACTCCATCTCACACACCAGCCCACCATCTTCTTTTAAAAATAAAGAGGAAATTATGAATAGCGAAAGAGATGTAATTTGTGCAAATGGAAAAAAAAGATCTTCTGATCAGATGCGTCAAGGATGAGAGGAAGGTATAATTATTGAGCGCTGCCCGAGTGCGTCACACGCAGCTTCCTGCCGTGCAGCCTTGGACACGGCTCTCTGTCTCTCTTGATCTTTGAAGTGACCCTGGGGGTGGTTGATATGAGTCCTGCCTTCCATGTGATGAAACGGAGGCTCGGAGAGGTTGACGGACGGGCTACGCTCACACAACTTGGTAGTAGCAGTCTGAGGTTCAAGGCTGTATCCCCCTGACTCTTAACCCAACATGCCGCTGCTTCTTTGGCAACTAAATATTAGTATTAATAAAATACAGCCCTCCTCTTGCAAGTTCCACGCAGGTTTTGAAACGCCACATCTTCAGGAAGGGGAAAAACTAAATGGGAACACTGAGCGCAGCCTCCCATGTAAGTAAATAGGAGGTGAGTCTTAATTTTCTGGGTGCATCATGAATCCTCAAGTTCACGGCAGGAGCGGGGGCTTCCCTGCGACCCTCCTCCCCGGGTTTTGGATGTAGGGGCCGCCAGGCACCTGCAGACCCTGGGCTGCTCTGCAGCTTGGGTCGTGGAGGCTCAGGTGCCCCAAAAGCCAGGAAGGCACGTGTCCTGTGTAAGTGTGAGCTGGTAGGTGTGGTTGTGGAAGCAGAAATGCCATGTCACACACGGGAACCGGGCCTCTCTGAGTGTCGGCGGGATGGCCAGCGGCTATCTCCCCACTGCCCTTCTGTGGGGCTCTCAACCTGGTCCGGCCGAAGATGCACAGCCCTCGGGGTTCTCGGGGCCCTTCTCTGCCTTTGAGAACTGTAGTTTCACCCCCCTCTCTCGCCTTCTTGCAGTTTCAGTGAAGAGAAGCCTTGAGCAGGGAACAGTAGAATTTCTGTCGATTATTACAGAGGTGAGGCAAGGCAAGCGTAGGTTTTTATTTTTTCTAACGGGAGGACTTTTTTTTCTAAAAGAAAGAAAAAATCTCTTGTGGTTATGGAGTAGGGATGAGTTGGCCTTGAGTGAAGGTCATTTCATTCCCACCCAGTCCTCTCTGGGGAGAAGAGGCTGTGGATCCATCAGCCCAGCCAGATGTTTCACGTCACGTGGAGCAGACATCTGGGCAGATGTTGAGGAGTTGGGTAGTGCCCCCAGAGAAGGGGAGGCACGAGCGTAGGCTTTCAGCAGTGGCCCAGCGCAGGAACGCCTGGTGCCGCGGTCATGGAGTCGTCCCCTGCCGGCCGTGGCCCCTCACCCCTGTCTGTCAGCAGGCTGGGTCCCAGCTCCTGTGGGAGACGGGGCACCCCTCACCCTGGGCAGGGCCGCTTGGCTTTGGTGCTTCCTACACCTGGGGGTCTGTTGCTGTGCTGATGGTCCTGCAGCACACAGGACCAGATGGGCTCCTTCCCGAGAGTGGCTGGCCAATGAGACTCCCTCCTCCCCGGAGCCGTGTGCTCCCAGGTCCCTGGGGCTCTCTGAGAAGCTGTGCTAACTCTGATCCCTCCGTGGACCTGAGCAGTCCGCGGGGCTCAAGGGCGCTGAACCTGTCCTACCTCCCAGTTTAAAATACAGAATGATGCCTGGGTGGTTGAGTCAGTTAAGCGTCTGGCTTCAACTCAGGTCATGATCTCATGGTTCGTGGGTTCAAGCCCCATGTCCAGCTCAGTGCTGACTGACAGCTTGGAGCCTGGAGCCTGCTTCCGATTCTGTGTCTCCCTCTCTCTCTGCCCCTCCCCTGCTCACGCTGTCTCTCTCTGTCTCTCAAATAAATAAATAGATAAATAAATAACATAAAAATTTAAAAAATAAAATACAGAATGATCAGCTGAAAGCCTAGACTTTTACATGCTGGAAATACAGTTTTCAGGCTTTTACAGAGGGTAGTCTGAGATGGAGCTGTGTGTCTCCAGTGAAACACTGAAAAGATCCAGGGCTGAGTGAATAAAAAAGCAAGTTGCAAGTAGAGAGCATATCTCATTTTTGTGAAATTGTAGATCTGTGTTTATGTGCTTTGCCATAGAACTATAGCTAGTCCCTGTGTCATTAGCATAGACATTTAAATTATCTGGACAATACACACTGAACTCTCATGGGAAGCCAAAGTTAAGAGATTTTTGTGACCCTTTTTTTTCTCCCCCCATGCTTGTATTTTTACAATGTTCGATTTTGTTTTCAGCAAGCATGCATTGCTTTTTTGTTGTTGTTAAGATTTTGTATTCAGAAATATTTTAAAGCTTACAGAAAAGTTGTAAGTAAGAAGAAAACCGTATTCCTTTAACCCAGGTTTATCTGTCATTTTACACCAGTTGCTTGCTTTTGTTTATTATTTGCAAGAGATATTGCAAATATGTATCTCTTTTCTGATATATTGGAGGGTAAGCTGCATGCATCATGTGCGTGTGTTTTATTATCCTGTCTTACACAAAAGGAAGCCTACTATGTATGCTTTTTGCACTTGATTCACATAATTTTTCTTGGCTGTCATTCCATATCAGTTCGTGGAGATCTTCCCGAGTCTTCCTTAGAGCTGTGCTGTGTGTGTACCATAGCTTATTCCGCTGCCATCATAAGGCACAGAACACAGTCAAGATAAACAGTGGGAAGGAAATTTTAAAACCACTGAAAAGAGCAAGCTGAAGCCCTTAGTGGAAAGTCGTTATTTTTTAAAATTTATTTTGAGAGGGGGGAGAGAGAGTGGCAGAGAGAAGAGAGAGAGAGAATCCCAGGCAGCTTCACATGATCAGCATGGAGCCCCCTGCAGGGCTCAAACCCACAAACCATGAGATCATGACTTGAGCCAAAGCCAAGTGTCAGATGCTTAACCGAACTTAGCCGCCCAGGCCCCCCAGTCTTTGCTATTTTTAAAGTAAGTGGGGGCCGTGGGAGAAATCAGGGACCGGGAGCCCTTGGGCGGCCCTAGGACTCACAGGGTAATAGAGGCCTCGGGAGGTCCAGCTGATCTTCTTTGGTCAGTGTCTGTGGAAGGAGAGCCTGAGACAGGGATTGGTCAGACCTGGGAGGGAGGCTTCCTGGAGCAGGGAAGTGAGAACACAGGACAGGGCTGGGAACAATGCTAAGCAAAGATAAGTGCTCAGGATTTCAGCCTGATCCAGCCAGAGCATGAGTCCTCCCAACAGAGGTGGGCCCACCTTGAGGCAGGGGGCCACGTCCCCCACCCCTCATGTACAAGAATCCATGTTAAGAATGTGAAAAAATTAAAAATAATGTACATGATGAGACTTGCTTGCAGTGCGTGGCCCATCGTTGGTCTGCAAAAAATACTATTATGGTCATTATTCCCTTTCCCTCCCTCCCACTGCACCATAACAGCTTTATTGACATACCATACCTTTAACATACCACACAGTCCACTTATTTACAGTGCACACTTCAGCTGTTTTGAGTTCACAGAGTTTGCATCTACCACCACAGTCAATTTGAGAACATTTGCATGACCCTGTAAAGAAACCCTGCATCCTTCAGCCATCACTCCCATTGCCTCCGTCCCTGCCCTGGAAGTCCGCTTCCCATCACCATACATGTGCCTATTCCGGATGTTTCGAATGAGAGGAGTCCGATATCACATGCTCTGGGGCTGTTGTTCTGTACTCTCGTGTCGTTCAGTCATTGGCTGTGCTCTACCTAAGGCTTTGGTTTAGTCCTTCAGGGCTCAGGGGAAGGGTAGCTGTGAGCCATTAGCGGCCCGCCCTCCCGGCAGCTGAAGGATGGACGCACCAGCCTGTAAAGGGGGGGACACCAACAACATCCACCAGAGTAAGTCATGTGAAAGGGCTTCGTTAAGAGTAAGATGACAGGGATCATCCAGCATGATAGAGGAATGTGGAGGAGAGCAGTTACTCAGAACTTCTGGATAAACAGAATAAACAGTGCATTGTTCTGGACAGGCTGCCTTTTACTCTTTGAAAGGCTCTGCCTTATCACCAAGGAACGCAGTCTCAGTGAGCAAACTCTTACACCCTTTGTGGAGATTTAAGTTGTTTTTTTTTTTCCTTAAGAAGAATTTGACAGCTTAAAAGTCTAAAACTACAGGAACATGGAAGACTAAATTTTCCCCCTGAGATCAGGAACAAGGAAAAGTTGCCCATTTTCCTCATTCCTAGGTAACAGCACATTGGAGGTTTTAGTCATTATGAAAAGCAAGAAAAAGCATAACAATCGGAAAAGAAGAAAAATAACTATCCCTATTCGCAGATAGTATGATTGTTTATTTAGAAAATCACAGGAATCTACAAAACAGTTACTAGAACTAATAAATATTCAGCAAGATCTCAGGATATTAGATTAATACAAATATAAATCAATTGTATTTTTATATACCAGCAACAAACACTTGTCAAATGAAATTGTAAAATATTTCAATTTACAGTAGTACCAAAAAACATAAAATACCCGGGAATAACAAAGGACATGTAAGACTTCAGCCCTAAAAACTATAAAACATTACTGAGATTTATTACAGAAGACCTAAGTAAATGGAAAGAAAGAAAGACCATGTTCATGGATTGGAAGCCTGTTGTTAGTGTGACATTTTTCCTAAATTGATTTGATTTCCCAGTCAAAATTCCTATTGTTTTGTTTTGGTTAGAAATTGCAGGCTGATCTAATATTTCTGTGGAAATGCAAGTTACGTACAATAGCAAAATGGTTTTGAAAAAGAAGAACAGAGCTGAAAGACCTGTTTCAAGACTATTCATAAACCTACAGTGATCAAAACTGGCATTTGGTATAAGAAAAGCAGATTGGTGGAACAGAAAAGTAAGTTTAGAAATAAGCCCAAACATATATGGTTAATCCGTTTTCATCAAAAGTGTTGAGGAAATTCTGGAAATAAGCCCAGAGCCCATCAGCAGTTTTAAATGGGTAAACAAAATATTGTTTTTGAAGGATGAACTCTTGAAAAAAGGATGAACTCTTGGTATATACAATAATACGGATGAATCTTTCAAAATCATGCTGTGTGAAAGAAGCCAAATCAAAAATGTGTACATGCTATATGATTCCATTTCATAAAATCCATACTAATCTATAGAAAGAGCAGGTCACATGTGGCCTGGGGCAGGATGTTGGGAGTGAGTGACTCCAAAGGAGCACAAAGAAACTTTTGGGAATAATGAGTGTGTTCATAATCTTGATCTTGGTGATGGTTTCCAGGTGTTTACATGTGTTCACATTGATCAAATACGTGAAGTTTATAGTCCTTCAATTATACATGAAGCTGTTCCCAAAAAGCTGAGCAATGCTTTGACCCAACAGTTCACCTTTCTTGTAAAATGTGAGAAACTATTGATCCTAGAGCTACTTTTTTGTTTGTTTGTTTGTTTTTGGTCTATGTATATGTGCTGTGGTTGTTTTTGCTCTGCAAAAGGGCCTTGTTGTCTCAGTGCTTCTATTAAAGAAATATTCAGTGATTTAAGTAATTGAAATAACAGTGGCTTTCTATTGTTAGGAGCCTACTGTGTGCAAGGCACAATGTAGTTACTTCTCACCGCAGCAGCTTTGCGGGGTAGCTGTTATTATCTCCTTTTTTCAGATGATGAAACCAAGGCCATTCAGTTAAGAAGCGCCAACGCTGGGTTGGGTTTCCACCGATGCCCCCTTTCAGAACTGCACTGCTCAGTGCCATACCCACATGTGGCCAGTCCATGTTGAGGTGGGCTCTAGCGTAAAACACACACATGATTTTCAAGACTTGGTATGAAAATAATGCACAGTGGGTAATATTTTACATATTGCTTCTGTGTGAAAACCATTTTAAATATTCAGTCAGGTAAAATACATAACAAACATTAATTTCACCCGTCAGTGTCTACTTTTCAAAATGCAGCTACTAGAAAATTTGAAATCACACAAGAGGCTCACATTATGCTTCCTGTAAGCAGGACCACTTCTGAGCTCTTTCTGCTTCGCATTGTCTGTAATAAAGGACAACTGGAAAGCTCATTCAGCAACACATACTTCTGTTTCTTGAGTGTAGCCTATATGCTGGTTAAGTTTTGTAATTTCTCTTACCGGTTCATGCACCTGCTGCATAAGCCCATTAGCTATTTAACTTCAAGCAAAACTTGTCAACACACAATCTTCTTGATGCTTCAGACCCGAGTTAATTTTTCAGATGGAAGGATGAGGACACTCTTAGTTTCATGTAAATCTAGAAGTCTCTTTCTGACCATTAGGACAGATGCTCATGTTTGTTGAATAATTGAGTAATTGCCTAAAGAATTATTTTATGTTCATTGCTGTTCTCTGTTGGGCAAATACACTCATCTCTCCTGGCCAGAATGGCATTCGTAGTTTTATAAACCACAAATTACTGTTCTCTTGATTTGTGAGAAGTACAGAAAGGAACTTGTAGTTTTTGGAGAATTTTGAGAAACCATGGCTGATCAGCCACATGAATTTTTTTTTTTTTAACAGTATGCGTTTCTCTCCAATTGACCCTCTTCTTGTTTTTGTTAATAAAGCTTTATTGGATCACAGCCATGCCCGTGCGTTTACAGAACTATGATGGTGGCTTGTTCCCTGCAGAAGGACAGAGCTGAGTAGTTCCATGGAGACCACGTGGCCCTACAGTACTGACTATCTGGCCCTTTACAGAAAATGTAGACCCCAGGTCAGTTAAGTTCCAAGCGATCCTCAAAGGAAGTTCCATGAAAATGTCTTCAAGATCCCGCTTCAGTTCAGGGGAATTTGGGGATGGGAAGGTTTGAACTCACACAAATTGGGAACTGGGAGGGATGGGATGCTCTGATGTTCCCCACATTGGGAGGAGGACGCAGACCCGAGCTGGCACCTCAGCCAGTCCTCAGTCCGGCACCCTGGCCTCGCCGCCCCTGCCCTCCAGCTGAGCCGGGATCTGACCTGGAATCCTGGTGCCCCCATGCACTCCCCTGGAAAATGTGCATTTACCCCATGGGGGTGCCTGGGTAGCTCAGTCGGTTAAGCATCCAACTCTTGATTTCTGCTCAGGTCATGATCTCACAATTCATGAGATCAAGCCTGGTGTCGGGTTCTATGCTGACAGTGTGGAGCCTGCTTGGGATTCTCTCTCTCTATCTGCCCCCCCTTCTCTCTATTTAAAAAAAAATAATTTCTTCTGTATCATACAACTGGTGAGGGTTCAAAAGCCTAGAGAGGGAAGCCTGCTCCTCCCTTCCCAGCACCCCAACCCCTTTTCTTCACTCATGTGTCTCATCTCTCATGTGATTTTAGTTTCCCTCCACTTGGCAGGTGTTGGGTCAAGAGTTCGGAGTCTGGGCCCAAACTCCTGGGTTCTGACCCCAGCCCTGCTGGGGACATGCCAAGTTAAGCAAACCATGAAATGTGTCTACATCTGCCTCTCCTGTGCCAAACTGGGGTAATAACCATGCCTTCTCTGTAGGGAGATTGTGGGGATCACGCCACCTAAGAACACGTAAAGTGTTCTTCAGAACAGTGTCTGGTAGTGAGCCCTCCGTGAATATCACTCATCATTTTTACCATCGCAGTCATGACCCTCCTTCACATCCCAGGGTAGATGTGAACAGAACACTGGCAGAAGTGGAGGGTGTGTTTAGGCCAAAGCCACTCCCTCCAGGAAGCCCTCTCACTGAGCCTGCTTTGTCATGATCTTCAGCACGCCGTACCTCGAAGGTAATGGACAAGGCATCTGCTTCTGAGTCAGCTTGATCCCGATACAAATCCTAGCTGTGTGACCCCAGGCAGGTCCCTTAACCTCTCTGTGCATCATTTTCCTCACCTGCAAAAGGGGACTCATGTCTTCCTGGAGGTCCTTGTGAAGCTTAACTGAAACGATGCATATGCATAGTTCTGGGCACAGGCTGGGCGTTCAGGAAACAAAACACTGCAAATGTGCAGCTGTCACTCGCTGCGTTTATCATGGGTAGCTGTGCGCATTACTCTCCAGCTGTGGCCTTGGGCATTCGGTTGCTAGGAACGGTCATTCATGCCCCACTACCCTCCAACAGCGCCTCCCACCAAGGAGGAGCGCCCCGAGTGTTTTTCGCCCTGAATTGGCTGAAGAAACAGCCTCCAGCTTCACCCGGACAATACGGAGCTGGTCTTGCCCCTCCTCCGCAATCCCTTGCAGGCCTGGGCCGTGGCTCTCAGGCGCGCGGGGGGGTGGGGGGGGGCGTGGGGGGGGATGCGTGCCAGTGACATGTAAGGAAAATGATTCCTAGTGGAACCTAGAACTCCCAAATTGGCGACTCCAAACCCTAACTCAGTAGTGGACCGTACCCTGATTTCAGATTAGTGGCTGTTGATCCAGCTCTGCTGAAGAAACAGGTCTCTGCCCCTTTGCCTCGCGGGCCACCCCCGTCTCAAGGCCCGCCTCTCAGCTCCATGCAGAGGAAACCCTTTGCCTGTAGCAGGGATTTTTGGTACCTGTTTTCTGAATGTTCACACCGATTTTTTTTTTACTTTCTTTCTTTTCTTTTCTTTTTTTTTTTTTTTCAATGAGACTTTTGTCCTTAACCACTGAGGCAGGAAAAGTGGGAGTGTGACTCATGATTTCCCACACAATTTTCACTGTCCCAGTCAGCGATGTGGAGGATGCATAGCATTTTCATACATGTATACTCAGGACAGAAGTGAAAGCTGGCCAACTCCAATCTGTTTACCGTCCAGGCTTAAGTAACACGAAGGCAGTAAGGAAGCCGGTTTTTAACATCACAGCATTGTGCTGGGAAGCATCCCGATATCCTGACTGATTTGAGGTGAGCTTCCAATATTAGAATATTAAATTATTTCGAGATTGCATTCCCATCCCCTGACTGATTGGAAATGAATTTGAATCAAGACAGCTTAAAAATAGCCTTTATAGCATCCTTATGACTTGATACCATGGAGAGAAATACATGAAGCTGCTGCCGCAGACCTGGTCCTCACCTGAGGCACTGGGGCTGCCTTTTGCTTGGGAATTCTCCCGGCGGTGATTTCTGAAGATGCTTGTCATCCCCTTACCAGCAGTTCATAACTCAAAAACAATCCATACGTAATACTCAATTAAGGAACCGTAGAAGCGTGTCGGCCAGCGATGACTAATGAACAGCCAAGATGGAAATTCTGTACAACTCCTGAAAACACCACTAGGATCAATCCCCCGTCAAGGAAACCGTGATTTATTAATGCATTCCCTACCTCCGCTGAGTTGTGAATCAATGCTTCCCGATCAAAAGCTAATAGAAAAGCAGAGATGGGTCCACGTGGCCTGTCGGCAGAAGAGGGCATTGTAACTGGGACAGGAGACCACGTGGCTGAGCCCCGCCCCAGAGGGAGCCCCAAGAGTTGAGCCCCCAACCCATTCTCATGCTGTCCTTCAAACCTCTCTGCTCCCCATGAGTCATGTTCATTATTCATGAGGAAACTGAGGCTCCCTTGAGGTCAGTAGTACCCTGCCTGAGGTCCCCAAAGAACAGAACTGGGCTTCCGACTCTTGATCTCAGCTCAGTTCGTGATTTCACGGGTTTGTGAGTTTGAGCCCCGCTGACAGTGCAGGGCCTGCTTGGGATTCTCTCTCTTTTCCTCTGATTCTGCCCCTCCCCTGCTCACTCTGTCACTCAAAACAAACAAAAAAGAACAGAAACAGAGTCTGCAAGGTCAGTTCAGAACTGAGGCTCCAACGTCAGTTTCCCAGCTGTGTAACTTTGCCTTATTGTTTCTTCTCCTGGCCTCGGGGTTCTCCTCTGTAAAATGGAGCTGATTCGAGTCTCCATTGGGAGGATTCAGCGAGATGCTGGGTGGGAGGTCCTCGCGTCCTGTGGCGGTCCTTCCTTCCGAGCCACTCTCATCCTGCCTCAATCCTGCCCTTACTCGAGGCAGGACTGGGAGAACAGGATCCGGCTTCAGAACGGCAGCACTTGCCAGGAGGTGGGAAATAGAAACTTCTTCTGTCAGCCTCCAGGCTGCTTCTGGTTCTGGTTCCAGCTCAAAAAGATGGTCTCTCACGCACCTTTGGGCCAGCCAGGAATATCCTAGAGCCTTGAACTCTGCACCAGAACCCAGCAGAATGGAGAGCTATGCCTACCTACCCTCCTCCTTTTTGACACACACGTTAGCCTCCTGCCTGACCATCCCTTTGTACTCTGCTTCCGTGGCCATTTCTCACAGCTGCTCATTCAGGCCTCCCAGACGTGAAGTTCCTAGTTGTACTGGTGGGGGTGGGGGTGATCCCTTGCCAGAGGGGTGACCATTCTGAACACAGTGGCCCTGCTCACTGACAAGGTCTTCCATCCTTATCGCCAGCCCTCTTAGGCATCCTTGCTAATGCCAGAATCATCATTCAGTCCCTTTTGCTGTGATTTGGAACATTAGCAATAAACGGTGGCCCTAAGGGACCTGCGGCAGGAAGACGGATAGCGCGCTCACTGCAGAGCAGCCTAGCTGTCCACCGTGCACGGAGATCTGCTCCCAAAGTCCCTCTGGTCACTCGAACAGTCCCCATTAACGCTCCTGTCTCTGTGGGCACCGATAAATATGGCGTGAAACTTGAACATCAGTGAGTTTTTCCAGCTAATTACGGCTAATGTGAGCCACTCTCAAAATTGCCAAGCATGCCTTCCAGAATATTACAGTTTGCAACTACGAATTAGGCAGAACGAGCCAAATTCCACACACATAATCTAGTACGCCACAAAATAATAACACCACCAAGTGGTTTCTATCTGGCCGTTAGGAACTCCCCGAGGCGGGTCTGACAGCCCAGAGCGGTTCACGTCCACGGTCCTCCAGTCTGTGTGGTCAGGACTGTCCGGTCCTCTGTTTGTGCCAAGGACCCTTCGGGAGCCCAACCCAGGGATTCAGCCGCAGCTTCTGACCTGCACAGCTTGGGCCCTGGCGTGGTGGCACCTCCACCCTTCCCTTCTGTCCCCATTCCCTAGGGGCATCTGGCACACCACTGCCACGCTGTTCAGGTCACCTGGGTGTGTGTGTGCGTGATCACTGGTGACGTCATACCACCGTTATAAAGCACAGAAGGTGATGCCCCCTCGCTGATCCCAGCCCCCCACCCTCTCCGTGACGTCACCCATAGGAGCAGTGGGAATGTGGCCCCCTTCGGTTGGGGGACACAGACGCATGTGCACACACCCTCTTTGTTTTACAAAACCAGGATCACATGATACTTTTTTTTAACATCGTGTTGTTCATACTTAATAATATATTTTTGATGCCTTTCAATGCCAGCACCTGTAAATGTACCTGTTTTGTAAAATACACCCATCATCTAGCCCGTCTCCCGTAAGTGAGGTCACAAACGGTGCCTCAGTGAACACTGCACTGTGTATCGATGGCCCGAGACCCAACACATCTCCATCTAGGGACTCTTCTCCGGGCCTTTCTGAAGGATACATTTCAACGGAAGTGGTGGTGTTAGGTCAAGGGGAACCCATCATAAAATGTGAGAAAATAGCTCCTCATGCTCTGGGATGAGTTGGATCTGTTTGCACCCTGATAACAGGAAATGGGAATAGCTGCTGTGTGACACCCTCAGCCGTTCTGAACAGAGAAACCTGGGTCACCTTCCTTCCCGTCCCCAGGTGTGGACACCTCGGCGGGCAGACGGCCACACCTGCCCACAGGTGAGCACGTGGCGGCTCCTCACAGGGCTCTGTTCAGGCTCTCCCAGAATCCTCTTGACCGGAAGCCGCTCTTGTCAACATTTTGCACCTGTTTCCTGCAGCCCTTTCTGAATCCTTGTTAAGTGCAAACGGTTCCACCACCACGAGGACCCCTCCTACAGCCACACCCCCTCCCAACCCCCTGCAACCCTGTGCCTCACTCCAGCGGCTGCATCTGTCCTTCCGCCATTTCAAGAGCGCCGTATCAATGGAATCACACCGGATGGAACCTTTGATTTTGGCTCTTTAAAATCAGCCTAACTTCCTCGATATCTGTTGTAGTTGTTGCGTGTATGGTGGGAATGCACCTGTTTAACCGTATACCCATTGAAGGACATTTAGGTTGTTCCCCATTTCTGGCTATTACAAAGATAGCTACAGTGCACCTCTGTGTACAGATACTTGAACCTAAGTTTTCACTTCTCCGGGATAAATGTCCCAAGAGTTCTGTTGCTGGGTCAGAACGCTACATGCACGTTTAATTTTGTAAGAAACTGCCAGACTGTTCCCCAGAGTTGCTGTGTCACTGTTCCCACCAGCAAGAGGGGTGATCCAGTGTCTGCACCAGAGCCAGCGTTTGGTGACGGGAACTTTGTATTTGGTTTTTTTGTTTGTCGTCGTCATTGTGGTTCCCCGCCCCCCCCCCCGCCTCTTGGCTGATGGAAAGCTGCATATTCCATTTTTGTTCTTTTGGAAATTATCTGTATGTTTTTTTTAAATGAAGTTAAATTCTTTTTTACTTTAAATAGAGCGTGTGAGTGGGGGAGAGGGGTGGGAGGGGCAGAGAGAGAGAAAAAGAGAGATAGAATCTTAAGCAGATTCCATATAGGGCTCTATCCCACAACCCTGGGATCATGACCTGAGCTGAAATCGAAAGTCAGACGTTCAACCGACTGAGCCACCCAGGCTCTCCTTAAATAACTTTAAAATTTTAGAACAACTTCAAATCTACATAAAAGTTACAAAGATAATACAGAGACTTCCCTTATGGCTGTACCTCAAGTCCCCTGTTATTTATATTTTACACCAGTATCACATTTGCTGCAGTGAATGAACTGATATTGGCAATACTTTTATTAATGAAGTCCGTAATCAGGTTCCCTCATTCTTTACCTAGTGCCCCTTTTCTGCTCCATCTAGCATAGCACACCTCACTCTGGTATCACACCTCCTTAATCTCCTCTTGGCTGTGACAGTTTCTCACACTTGTTTTTGATGACCTTGACAGTTTTGAGCAGGTCAGGTATTTTGTAGAAGGTCTCTCTGTTGGGGTGGGTCTGATGGTTTTCTCATGCTGGAGTCCTGGGTTTGGGGAAGGAAGATCACACAGGTGTAAAGTGCGTTTTCATCACCATCATCAAGGTACATCAAGGAGTGTGTGCAATCAATCAAATCTTTTCATATCTGTTGATGTTTGGCCAATAAAGTTACTCTTGAGAGGAAGTCCCTATGCACAGTCCGCACCTATGGGTGGGGAGTTATGGTCCACCTCCTTAAGGGCAGAATATCCAAGTAAATGACGTGTTATTCTCTATGGGAGATTTGTCCCTTTTCCCCACATTAACATATTTATATTAATATGGACCTGTGGATTCATTTCTTATTCTTTGGATTATAATTCAGCACTAGTTGTTGCTTAAATTGTTAAGCTTTGGCTGTCAGGAGCTCTTTCAGTTGATCCCTGTGTCCTTCTAACACCCTCCCCCCCATTATTGTGAGGTTTTGAGCACTTCCTTACTATCTGGCCCAACAAGGTGCTCCAGGCTCATTTTGTGTATTTCCTGCCCCAACCCTGCAGTCAGTCATTTCTCCAAGGATCTATATCTCCTTTTACTGGAGAATGGTATTAGACACCAAGATCTGGACACTAGGTGTGCTCATTGCTAGTATGTGCCCTTGTTCCTGGACTGGGAAATACGTATCTGCATACGCATCTGAGTCTGTACACCTCTATAAATGTTTGTGTCCTCATCTGATAATAAGGTAAACACGAGTTCATATGGATGTCTCCACCTCCAGTCCATTACCACATGGTTCATTCTAGCTTCCTCCCTTTCCCAGACTTTTATTTTTGCATTTTTTTTATTGAGCTACATAATCTACATACCATAAAGTTTACCCTTTTAAAGTATAAATTCAGTGTTTTTTAAAATGTTTTTTATTTATGAGAGAGAGAGAGATAGTATGAATGGGGCTGGGGGTAGCAGAATGAGAGGGAGACACAGAATCTGAAGCAGGGTCCAGGCTCTGAGCTGTCAGCACAGAGCCCAATGCGGGGCTTGAACTCACGAGTTGTTAGATCATGACCTGAGCCAAAGTTGGACGCTTAACCAACTGAACCACCCAGACACCCCTGCTGATGCCCATTTTTAAGAAGCACGTTAATTATGCACTTTTTCTAGCAAAATATAAAGTTACTTGTTATTTTCATCTTCCTTCCAAACATGACAATAGCTTTTATGCACTTTAATTATCCATTGAACTTCCCATCTTGACATTCCTGAGTTTCAGTTTCACTTTCACATTAAAAAATAGTTTGTCAAGGAAAATCAGTAGTTAATTAAATTTACCAAAATATTTTTATCAGTGTTTTGCTCATCATTGTTTTTTTAACATGTCATCCCCTCCTTGCTGAAACAGATCTAGTAATTCTTTCAGTGAAGGTTTGGAGGTGGTAGACTCTTTGTCTTCATATGCCTCACCATGGATTTCTTTTGCCCTTCAACTTGTATGATAGTTTAGCTGGATATAAAATTTGAGATTCATCGTTGCTCACCCTCAGCATTAGAAGGAAGGTATTACTCTTTGATTCTGTTCTTGCGAGGGGTGCCTGCTGTCTGTCTGTCATTCCTTTGTAAGTTATTCTTCCTATGACTTCCTCCTTTCTCCTGCTTCAGCTCCTCTCAAGCATCCATTGATACCTCTTAGTCTATTCTTTGGGTCCTTTGAACTGCATGTTCTTATTGCTTGTGTCTGGGTCTCTCTGTGTGTTGTCTCTGGTTCATCGCCTCCATTCTGTCTTTTAATTCACTGATTTCCTCTCTGAGCAGTGTCTAGTCTAGAATTTATCCCATATATTGAGACTTGTCTTTGTTTTATATTTTAATGGCTTGTCTTTTATGGCCGCTATCTATGAGCTTTCATTACCAATTATTTTCATTTAACTCATGGCTGTTTCGTTTCAGAGCATGTTGGGTTTTTTTTTTTTAATAGATATTAGTCCTTTATTGAGGACCTTTTGATGCCCTGAACATATTCATTTTAAGTATTTTTCAGGCAGTTTTATATCATTCATTTCATCTGAGTGAATTCATATTCCTGATTGAGAAGTCTGTAGACTTTCTTAGCATGAGAGTTCTTCACAGGTGATGGGCTTTTATGTCAGATTCAATTTGAGTAAGACTTTGTTTGTTTTTTTGCTTTGGTTTTTCCATCACTTTCTCCCTTGAATAGCTGCTTCCTGCCTAGTGGTTTGGGCTCCACCTTGGCCCCACCTGGGACCAGGACTTCGAGTAGAGCTGGAAGGCCCTTGCCCACCATAACACTCAGAAAACCTGTCTCCTTTCCTAGACTTGAGGCTGTGTCTGTCCTTCCTTCCTAGACCCACGGATCGCTACCAGCCCCAGCCCAGTGGTGTGCCCGAGACAGTTCCTCCTGCCCAGCTCACGAAAACCAACAATTAAATATTAAGGAATTTTGTGAGCTCCTTGTCAAACAACGATTATTTGTTATTAAATTCTATGGACTCGCCAAGGAATAAATTATGTTGACAGCCAAAGGTAATAAATACTCAAACCTGACTATTTTCTAATTATCTTGCTTCATGTGGCTCTGACGAGGCCACGAGGTCGCTCACTGCTTCTGTATCTGTGTGGACGCACCACGGAACGGTGTGCTCACCACGTCTCCTCCCACGTCTGGGTCAGTGACATCATGCTGGTGATGTGCAATCAGCCGCGACCAAAGCGTTCACCCCACAGAAATGAGTAAACATTACAGATCGGTTCTCTGTGATTTTCCAGTGTACTTGTTAAAGACACCTGCACAGTGCGCCCTGGGCCCCAGACAGCAATGGTTTTCTGCAGCCTCCTTCCAGAAACAGAGGCCCTCACACCACCCCTGCTCCAAACTGGGACGGCAATTTATTTGCTCATCTCACGGAAGCTGCTGTCAGCCTCTGTTCCCCTCCAGGAGCTTCACTCCCGCCAACCCGGCAACCCCGCTCATTACTCTGCCTTTCTGTCTTGTTTCTCATCCACAGAGCTCTTTATTTCGATGCAGAGGCGACTTCTGTTCTTCGGTTTTCTTTTTTTCTATTTTATCCACCGTGGCTCTTGAGCGTGGGGCAGAGAAGGTACATTAAATGTTGACCATGCCATGCCATCTTGATTAGAAC
The DNA here is from genome assembly GCA_004023845.1 of Helogale parvula. Taxonomy (NCBI): domain Eukaryota; kingdom Metazoa; phylum Chordata; class Mammalia; order Carnivora; family Herpestidae; genus Helogale; species Helogale parvula. The sequence goes on from PJEM01000176.1 coordinate 637,815, forward strand.
CCCATAAACATAAGTTTTTGTAGATACTTAGCTTGCATCCTATGGCTGTTGGTTCAGGCTTCAGAATATTTCCTTCCGCTTCCTGTATCTCTCCCAAAGCCATGCACTTTAGCTTCCTTCTCTCTTCTTGTTCCCTGGCACTTTCTTGCACCGGCTATGACAAATGTGTTACTAATATGTTATATTGATGGCAAATGTGTTACTAATATGTTATATCAACAAATTATTCCCTGGAAGGATTCTGGATGTCACATATGCTGCTTTCTCATTTCTTAGGCACTGAATGATAGTATACATTTAATTTAATAACACTCTGTATTGTTCCCAGAAGAGAACAGGGGAGCCCCCAAGTCCCCTCCAGGGAAATCCTCGGCCCCCTAACGTCTTGTTCCCTCCCCCGCAGGTGTCACTGCTGTGTTCTCTGGCCACTACCACAGGAATGCCGGGGGCACCTACCAGAACCTGGACATGGTGGTGTCATCTGCCATCGGATGCCAGCTGGGCCAGGACACCCACGGGCTCCGAGTCGTTGTGGTCACCGCCGAGAAAATCGTTCACCGGTACTACAGCTTGGATGAGCTGAGTGAGAAGGGGCTAGAAGAGGACCTCCTGGACCTGATGAGGGAAAAGTGATGGCCACTGGCGATCGCTCTTCCCCTGGTTTTCTGCTTTGCCAGAAGCAGCGGCTGCGCCCCCCACCCCTTGTTGAAACATAAAAGTACTCCAGACCCATCTGTGGATTTATGTCCTTTTGCATAAATCAGGGAGCTGGGCCCTCACCTCCTGTCCTAAATTATAGTCACAGGAGAGCTGCCCTCACTTAAAAAATGAGAGGAATTGGGGGAGCTTGAAAATAAAAGAATAAATGATACTAGCCTCTCTCGGCATGGGTGCTTGTGTGGATTCACCGAGTGCTGTGTCCCTGCGCTCTGCTCGTGAGTTAGTGTCTCTTGGTAGCATGCGATAAATGTCTACCTGTCAACCTCCACCCCACCTTGATACCCAAGCGTGGTCTTTGAAATTTCCGTGAACAGACCGCATCTGATCGTATTAAATTGTGGTCACGACTCCCAAAGTGCTAGGCAAAACGCAGGTCACCTCCTTTCCTTCCTAACAAAGCACATGACTGTATCCCATTAGAGCTACGCAGTCTGGCTTTTACAAGGAGCTGGGTCAACATATCTGCTACTAAATTTTGAGACTTCTGGCATTATTGACAACGCAGTCGGTACAAGTCAAAGTTGAATTTGCCTTCTGAGTGATGAGAAAATCCTCCCTGGCACACGAACTGGCCGTCTGTAAAAACCTCATCGCGGAGACTGGAACTGAAACGCCACGCTCTGGGCGTGTTCACAGCGCAGGGACTCCGCAGAGGAGCGTCCTCGTATATGGGAATGGCCCTCTGCTCAGGAGACCCTTCGCCGTGTCTACTCTGACAGAAAAGTGGGAATTGCTGCAATGTTCTCGAAGGAAGCAAAGCAGAAACTCTGGTGGGGCAAGAATGGAGCTTTCAGCCCCGTCATCTACATCGGCACCGGCTTAGAGGACAGGCATCCGTGTCCCTTGACAAAGGAGCATGGGTGGTTTGAAATCAGTGTCATTTTTATGTGATCCCTTCTGCTGCTGCTTCTCTGCAGCCCCTGACTATGGCGTGATCTTGTCCATCTCCCTGGCAGACAGGGAGCCTGGGCACTTGGTCCTACTGGGACTATTTCACAGCACCACACGGCAGCATGCTGGCATATCCGTACAGAGGAGCTGCAGAGCCCCTTAAATCACTAGGCTTTCTTGTTACAGGTTTTAGTCAATGTGGCAAAACCGTGAGAAGTTAAATAGGAAGATAATTGGATATGTAAATTCATCAGGAACAGAAGACGAGAAGTTAATTATACCCCAGATCGGCCATGCACCATAGCTCATTGCTACGTGGCACAAGAAAACTAGAATTTTTCAAAATTAGAATGCTCTTGTTCTAGCATTTTGCTGCAGTCTAGATTTGTGTTCCATTTACCACAGGTGTGGATTGAGGAGGTCAGGGACAGGAGTTCAGTAAAAGGTATACCTTTTTATTTTATTTTATTTTATTATTTAATTTAATTTTAATTTTATTTTATTTGGAGGAGGATATGGATTAAATTCAAAGTAGTGGAAATGAACCTTCTAAGTCTCCTTCCCCCAAAAACCTAATATATAAACGAATTGATTCAAAACACAGCAACGATATGCTAAGAAGAGGGAATCCTATGAAACTCTAACCGTTTCTTAAGTAACCAGCAATATTCCCTAATGGTGGTTTGTTCCGAAGAAGTTAGGAAATGATTTTGTAGATGAGTGTGTCTCATTCTGATAATAGATAATTACCAGTGCATTCACTTATGATTGCTTTTTCTTTAAAAGAACACATTATAAAATAAGTGCCTTCTACTATGGAAAACAGTAAAATACTCCATGATCGTAAGTGCTATGGTTTTGAATATTTTTTATGTGCTAAGTACATTTGAAGTGCTTTTGCTCGGAGACGTGGGTCACTTGGCCACGATCACACAGCTCACTGGTGGGGAAGGAAGCATCGAGATGCAGGCAGTCTGACTGCCCAGCCATGCTCCTTAATACTATCATTTCTTTCTTAGAAAATGGGTTTTTTCCCAGGTGAGAGGTTTGCCACAGCTCAGCCCGTGGTGATACCACACTATTCAGCACCTTTGGCCACTTTTCCTGGACAACAGCCCAGTGTTAGCTGGAAGCCATGGGGCTTGAACCCAGCTTTGCAGAGTCCTTCTCTTGACTGTAGCGTGTCCTGGGTGGCAAAGCCTGTCCAGATTGTTCCAAGCAGAAAATCTTCCCCGGAGGAGACTGGAAAACTGAAGGGAACCATGATGGGCCGTAGGACACAGCTCTGCTCACAACCATAAATGCTTTGTGGGATGAGGCTCACTGCTTGCTCATGGTTCCCACCCCCAGGAGGAGGGAACCCGGGGCTCTGCCAAGGCCAGCAGTGCCACCCAGCACTCCCCTTCCAATGCATCGTTTTCACTGGGGGTGGAAACCGGGGGCTGCTGAAAGGAGAAGGTTATTTAAGGAGACCTAAAATGGGGTTCTCGAGTCTCCAGCAGGCTTGTGGTCGGACTGGGGAGATACCTAACTGCATTCACCTTTTACAGTAAGTAAGTGTATCTCTAGAACTCAGTCCTGTTTCTCCTGAGGTCTGTGGAACTGTGGGGAAAGGTGTATGGTACGCTTTATGGAACCGAGCAAACAGAACGTTTCATATGATCTTGTGATTTTCAGCATCACAGGGTTCTCAGGCCCTAATTGAGAGTTACAAGGCAAACCCTAGTTTTAAGGCTGAATAATAACACGGGGACCATTTCCCTTATGTACTACAAAAGCTACCAAGTTACATATAACTGTGAAAACTATATACACATGATACAGTTTAATATTGTCCTCTATTCTCATGGAGATCTTGAGAAAAGACAGCAAAAACATCATTTGCATTTACTTGAACTCTTTATACTTATTCCCCAAGTAGTGCCTGAAACAGCTTTGCACAGTCATGAAATTAAGTAGCGATACTGAATTGAGCTGGGGGGGAAGGAAGATTTGGGAATAAATCGTCAAGGCAAGTTCTATTAAAAGCTTTCTGTAACAGACATCAGGGATTTCTTGTTCACATAACCTTAGTAGTTTGGGTTCCACATGCAAGAGATAGTTCTTGACAGGTAATATTGATTTTTTTATAACTTCATAAAATACTGTCTTATGTCATTGGAGAGCTCTTAGGGATGTGTGTGTGTGTGTGTGTGTGTGTGTGTGTGTGTGTGTGTGTATATATATATATATATGAGGATTCTTTTCTTGGAATAATAATGACTTCTAACATCTTTCTAGAAAAGATTTTACTAACTAAATTCTCTTTTTTTCTCCCATGGATTTTTATTTCCATTATTTCTTTACCATTAGTGACTATACACACATAAAAACAGATGGGATGTTTCCTTTACATTTTTGAAAAATGTTTATTTTTGAGAGAGACAGAGCACAAGCAGAGGAGAGGCAGAGAGAGAGGGAGATGGAATACGAAGCAGGCTCTGAGCTGTCAGCACAGAGCCTGAGGCGGGGCTCAAACCCACAAACTGTGAGACTATGACCTGAACCGAAGTCAGACACCTAACCAGCTGAGCCACCCAGGTGCTCTGAGGATGTTTCCTTTAGATAAATCCTAATGGACCACGTAGACTTAAATAAAACAAAAAACAAAAACCCTCTGTAAATAAAGTTGAACACGAATAATCACAAGTTATCTTTCCTTGTTGTGTTCTGATACTTGTCTTTAAAAAGTAAGTTTTCAGGGAGGTGCCTGGGTGGCTCAGTTGGTTAAGCATCCAACTTTGGCTCAGGTCATGATCTCATGGTTTATGAGTTCAAGCCCTGTGTAGGGTCTTGTGCTGATAGCTCAGAACCTGGAGCCTGCTTCAGATTCTGTGTCTCCCTGTGTCTCTGTCCTTCCCCTGCTCATGTTCTGTCTCTGTCTCTCTTAACAATAAATATTTCTTACACCGTATACAAAAATAAACTCAAAATTGCTGAAGGACCTGAATTTGAGACAGGAAACCATAAAAACCCTCGAGGAGAAAGCAGGAAATAGCCTCCTAGACCTGAATTGCAGCAATTTCCTCCTCGACACATCCCCAAAGGCAAGGGAATCAAGAACAAAAATGAACTGTTAGGACCTCATCAAGATAAAAAGCTTCTGCACTGCAAAGGAAACAATCAAAAAACTAACAGGCAACTGACAGAATGGGAAAAGATAGTGGCAAATGGCATATCAGATAAAGGGCTAGTATCCAAAATCTACAAGGAACTCAACAAACTCCACACCCGAAAAACAAACAATCCAGTGAAGAAATGGGCAGAAGACATAAACAGACACCTCTTCAAAGAGGACGTCCAGATGGCCAACAGGCACACGAAATGATGCTCAGCATCACTCATCATCAGGGAAATACAAATCAAAACCACACTGAGATACCACCTCACACCTGTCAGAATGGCTAAAATGAACATATCAAGAGACTACAGATGCTGGCGAGGATGTGGAGAAACGGGCACCTCCTACACTGTTGGTGGGAATGTAAACTGGTGCAGCCGCTATGGAAAACAGTGTGGAGGTTCCTCAAAAAACTATCGATAGAACTCCCCTATGACCCAGCATAGCACTGCTGGGGATCTACCCAAGGGACACAGAAGTGCTGATGCATAGGGGTACATGTGCCCCAATGTTCATGGCAGCACTTTTAACAATAGCCAAATCTTGGAAAGAGCTTAAATGTCCACCAACTGATGAATGAAAGAAGATGTGGTATATATATACAATGGAATACTCCATGGCAATGAGAAAGAATGAAATCTGACCATTGGTAGCAAAATGGATGGAACGCGAGGGAGTCATGCTAAGCGAAATAAGTCAGGCAGAGGACAGATACCATATGTTTTCACTCAGGTCTAACAGGAGAAACCTAATAGGGGACCATGGGAAGGGGGAAGGGGGGAAAGAGTTAGGGAGAGGGAGTGAGGCAAATCATGAGAGACTCTGGAATACTGAAAACAAACTGAGACCTGAAGAGGGAGGGGGAAGGGGAAGGGAGATAATGGTCATGGAGAGGGGCACTTGTGGGGAAGAGCACTGGGTGTTGTATGGAAACCAACTTGGTAATACACTGATTTAAAAAATTAAGATTAAAAACAATAAAAATAAAAAGCAATTTTTGGGACTCCTGGGTGGCTCATTGGATTAAGCATCCAACTTTGGCTCAAGTCATGATCTCACAGTTCATAAGTTTGAGCCCTGCATCGGGCTCTGTGCTGACAGTGCAGAGCCTGCTTGGGATTGTCTCTCTCCCTCTCTCTCTCTCTCTGTGCCCCCCTGCTGATTCTGCCTCTCTCTTCAAATAAATAAATAAACTTAAAAAAAAAATAAATGTGTACAGCTTAGTAAAATGTATCTCAATAAAATTGTTTTAAAATGATTTAAGGAGGGATTTATCCAGCTTGGAGGAAGGGAGTGTTTTCAGAAGGAGCGTCATTTGCAGCCAAGGAGGCATTTGATCACATGAGGTGCTTTTTTCCAGAACTCCTGTGCCTCTGAAGATAGACCCAGTTTTGAATCCAGGCTCTCAGATTGTGAACTATGTGAACATGTTTTCTCTCACAAGACTCGCTAGCTCACCTCCCTCTACCTCGGTTTCCGCACACTCTATTGGTTGGAATGCTTCTGGCCAATGGTAACTATCAGGTCAGAAGGAGTTTGGTAATAAGTAAGGGGGTTATTTTTCTCCCACAACATCAGTCCTGAGTTTTGATGGGGTTTGGAGATGTTTGAGCCACATAGTGTGTCGGGTCTGTCGACACCTCCATGATTCCTACTGACAAGATGGCGGCCCGACTCCAAGCATCGTAAGTCCAAGACAGGAAGAAAGGGCTGGTGGGGTGGGTTTCTACCTCCAGAGTCACTTCTATCCAAGAGGAAATGAGGGCCCAGAGGCCCTCCACAGATAATAAATACCGTCTAAGTCCCACTGGCCAGAGACAGAAATGCCAAGAATACAACCCAACAGCCATCACAGTCACAGAATAAAGACCCAACGGACAAGGCCCACCAGTAACCATGGAAGAGAACCTCACTGGGCACATGAAAACACTACACACAAGTTGCTAAAGGAGGGAGCAGTGAGAAAGAAAATGTATCAGCAGAGACCAGCATTTCCTGGGAACACAGGAGGGGATGAGGCTGAGGGGAAGTAGAAAAAAGTGCAGGTTGGGCAGTCTCGAGTGAGATCAAGGCTGAAAATGGACGTGGAAAGGGACAAGGATATTGCAAAGGGAAAGAAATGGGCTTGGGAGCACAGCCTTGGCCATGAGATAAGAATGAAGAGGGACAGATTGGGAGATAAGGCAGAGAACATGGATGGAGCCAAGGGGTGACTGCCTGCCTAGCTGGCAGGTAGAGCCCACCTCCTGCTCCGCGTCTTGGCTTTGCTGTTAAACAGGTAAGACTTTCTGGATTTATGCACCGTTCACCTTCATCTCGTCAGGCAAACGCCACCATCTGTATAGAACTGCTAACCATCTGGCTTTCACTGCGTCTCCGCCTCCAGGTAGACCATATGGGATGCATTTTAGGCATTGAAGAGCAAGCACAGGGTGTGGCTTACTCCCGTGCTGCAGGAAAAGTCTCTCCCTGGGCTTTGAAACTGTTATTTCCAGCTTTCAGGAAGAAATTAGATGATTTCATCTCTTATAACATCTTTGAAAGACTCTCTGGATTTGCTTTTTTTAAAACTACCAAACTGGATCATAGTGTCCCTAAGCACATATTTTAGCTGTCACGGATTTTGAAAAGCCATTTAAATGAAATCCTACTGTACTTATCATGTAGTACCTGGACTCTCCCGATTGCCAGAATTTGTCGGACGAGAGCACAAGATCCTGAGGACAGGAACGGTGTCTCGTTGGCCACTGTGTTCTTGTCACCTGGCCCAGGACCTGGCAGATATAAGTATCTGTTGACATACACTCAGCAGCCCTCTGTAGGATGAGCCTTTCCAGCGAGTATTCATCCCAAAGACATTTGCCAAGTCGGGACCACAGCCTGTGTCAAGCACCGGTGAACAGACAGCAGCCTTCACCTTCAGCGACACAACTTAAATATGGTTGTTTCTTATGGCGGAGACAGTCGCCTCTGCTCCCTTTTGTCCTTGGGAAACATCAGTACCAATAGCCTTAGTGACCACTTTTGCGATGACAATTGCTAAAGAAACCGTTTTTTAAGATGAGATGAACGTCTGAGCCTCCGCATTATGTACTTGCAAAGGCCACTGGACAGTGAAACATTGTCCCCAAGACAAATGAGTCATTTCCAAAATGAAAGCCATCTTTCTTCCAAAAAAACACTTTCTCGTCTACTGTCCCTCATCTAGGCGAGTGAGAACATCCCCACTCCTCTGCCTGGAATCGGAAACCTAGCTCTTTCCTCCGTCCCATGTGCCATGTCCCCCCTCCTGCAGCTGCCAGTGCCTCAGTGGCCCCTGGATCCTTAGCACAGCAGGGCCTTCTAAGGCAGACTCTGGCCCGGAATCCCATCTGGGCCTCTGGGGGTGGTCGGACTTGGGGCATGTTTAGCCTCTGCAAAACTTGTCCACACTTTTATCCGTAAAAGGAGGATAATGATGTACTTGGATGAGGATTAAGTGAAACAGTGTGTGCTGAGGTATCAGCCTGAGGCCAGGTGCACAACACAGTGAGCCGTCAGGAAATGTCATCCCCAGAGCCACCACAGCTGCCATTCAGGTCACCGAATCCTTGCCATGGCCTCCCACCCATCGTTTCTCTGCTTCTAAAATGTCTTGCCCCTTCCAGGCCAGGGAGGAAAGGTTGTTCAATAACCCGGAGGCCTTGGGCAGGTCATGTCCTGTTTGGGGGACTCAGTTTCTCTTTATATAAAACGGGTACATATAGTACCTCTCCCCATAAGGTTTAAATGAGCTTCTTCCTGAATACATTAGCGTACTGCTAGGTGCCGAGTATGCACACGGCGTATAATAATAACATGCTGATCATCATCAAACACCGCACGCCTGGTTTCCCACCCCCGCCCCAGCCCAGAGCCCAGCAGGGCATCACAAGGGGCCCACTGCCCCCGGCCCCTCATGTGTTTCGCCTCGCAGACTGGCTCCTCAGAAACGGAATTATATTCTCGGATTTCTAGGGTGACATGGTTGCGGATAAACACAAGTGGTCTGGCCGCTTGCGGGGGGGCGCGGCTGGGAAAAAGGCGGGCTTGACGAATAACAGAGCAGCAGTTGGTCTTTCTTTTTTAATATAGTTTATTACCAAGTTGGTTTCCATATAACCCCCAGTGCTCTTCCCCACAAGTGCCCCTCTCCATGGCCATTACCCCCTCCTTCTTCCCCCCTCCCTCTTCCCCCCTCCCTCTTCAGCCCTCAGTTTGTGCTCCGTATTCAAAAGTCTCTCATGATTTTATAATTCATCTTCAAAAGGAAACCAGAAACTGCCCTCGGGTCCCCAGGGAGGGGCAGCAGAGGCTGGGGGGGGGGGTCGGCGCCACCTGCAGGAACTCACCGAATGCCGATGACAACCCCACCAAGGTAAGTACTTGTATTCCCCCCATTTTAGATAGGAAGCTGAAGCACAGAGACATGAAGGAACTTGCCCAGGATCACACAGCTCGAGAGTGGCAGGACCAACTCCTGGCCAAGCCATGTGATTGGAGCCCAGCACCCATGCACTGTATCAGGCCTCAAAGTGGCCGGAGGGGGGTCTCCCCCGGGGGCAGCCCCAACACGTGTGGTGGAAGTCTGGTGGGGGGGGACAACACAGGTACCCCCTTAGCTGCACCATGTTACCAAACAGAATTCTGGCAATGAAGTCACACACTCCCCACAAGATCTCTGGGGGGTTGTTCGGGCCAACCTCTCTCACCTAGGGAGACTCGAGCTCCTGGCACAGATGAAAAGGAAGTTTCATGTGCTCTATTGACTTCTCCTGACACAACTGGCCAGTGGAGTCTCAATGCTGATGTCATGTCTAATTAGCGGTGGCCCCTGCCCTCCTGGTCGCGGTACCCCATCTGGCTTGTTTGTGTGGACGGAGCAGTTTCATAGAGAGCGTCTTTATGAACTAGGCCTCCCATGGAGATGCTCTAATTATCATTCAAGAAAACAAGCTTTCTGATGTTGTGAAGACAGTTCCGGCAACATCTTCCCGACAGGGCTGATAATTGAAACACCCTTGCGGTGCATGATGGGCTTTTCTGAAGGTGATAACACCAGATCCTAGGGGACTAGAAATTAGGAACTCAGGACACTGCCATTCTTGGCTTCGGTTGGGTTCTTCACGGGCTCTGAAGCTAATTGTCTGCATTGGGATGAACTCTGCCAAGCATCAGAAATTCAGATGAAACCGTCAGCGCAGTCACCATGCCCCCTGGATACCATTTATTGTCATGAAATCAAACCCAGCAGAAAGGAAAACGGTTCAATACCTAAAGGATTAGAGCGGATACAAATATTAATTGATTCCGATAAATTTCACAATATGCTTTTGTTTCAGAAGGAAAATGAGTGGGGGAATAATTTGATCTCCCTGGTGGCAGGATTCCATTGAACTTTGGAGAAGGAAAGATGTTTAACAAAATTAATTACGGTCTGAAAACGTCATTCTGGCAACAATGCTGCCTTCCTCCCTCACATCATTCAGTTCCAGGAAATCTGTGAGAGAGAAGCCACGCACCGTCAGGGGACCGCGGAGGCTCATTCCAAGTTTTCACAATCGCGGTAATGACGTTGCCTTTTTGACTCTTGTCTTCGCCACCTGCTCCTCCTTACCTCTCCCTGCTGCCGTTCTCTGCCCCTCCTCTCCCTCTGCCTCTCCCTCACCCTCTCCCTCTGTCAAAATTTTCCATCGAAGCCTCTGGAGCTCGTTTCTCTTAAATAAATCCGCCTACACCTGCAGCCACTTCTCTGGGCTCGGGCCACCCTCATCCCCTCCTACATGGCTGACCAATTTGCCTACAGCTCCCTCTGAGTGTAAGCTGTCCCCTCCCCTCTGGGTCCCCTGACCTCAGTTCCCACAGGTGACACTGGCCTGCTCCCAGTTACCTGCTTCGTGTTCCCAGCCCCTGCTCGCACACCACCCTTTGCTCACTTGTACTCATTCCACTAATTCTTGGCCACGTGCTCTGCCCTGGGGACACACCTCATGTCTCCTGGTCATTGACATCATCTACCAGTCGCCTGGCAATGCATCCTCCTCTGTGGAAGGCTTTGGGACCTTATTAAGGATCTTCCTGTCCCCCCACCGCGTCTAACCTTCAGCCAGGATGACTTAGTGGCCATGTGAACCACCCACGTGCCACTAACATCCGTGTTACCCTGTGCAGTAGCCACTGCTCCTTCTGATTTTACTTTGTGGGGGCCTCCCCTCCCCTGCCTTAGTCTGTGTTGTTTGGCTGGGCTGGTCCCATTTCTGGGCTTTGCCCACAGTGGAAGCAGGAGAGCATCGTAAATGATGAAAATCCCAGGTACGTTTATTGTGCCATGAGGTTGCCCCTCGGATGGTCTTTACCCTTCCAAATACAACAGGCAGTCTTGTAGTTTTCAAAATCTATGCCATTGACGGCTTTTGAATTCACGATAAGCTATTTAATAGCACCACAACATTCCTCCTTGTTGACATCTTTGCTCTGAGGAGAACTGGATGGATTAGCCTGGCAGTTGAGTTCCCAGAGATGCCTGCCTGGGGGGCTCAGTCGGCTATGTGTCTAACTCTTGATTTCAGCTCAGGTCTAGAGCTTGCAGTTTGTGAGTTCAAGACCCACATCGGACTCTGCTCTGTCAGCGAGGAGCCTGCATGGGATTCTCTCTCTCTGCTCCTCCCCTCCCTCAAAATAAATGTATAAACCTAAAAAAAAGAGATGTCCTGTATATTAGCCAATTTGACAATAAATTATATATATTATATATATAATATATATATGAGATGTCTAACTTTGGAAAGGAAGAACCTTAGCATTCTCCATGACTGCATGTTTGTATCTCCCCAAAATTCATATGCAGAATCTCCAGGGCCCAATGTAATGGCAGTGGGTGGGGGCTTTGGTGGACGATGCGGACACAATGAGAGCAGTCATCTGTGAACCAGGAAGAGAGCCCTCACTAGGAAACCCACCACCCTGGCACCATGATCTCAGACTTCCAGCCTCCAGGACCATCAGGACCTACACTTGTTGTTTAAGTCACTCAGCCCACGGTATGATGGATGGCAGCCCAAGCTGTGATACAAAATTGTTGATGTGAGTCCTGAAAACATTATGTCGAATGAAGAAGGAAGGATTACGTACCATGCCCTGTATTATTTCATGCATAGGAGATCATAGAACAGGCAAAACGAATCTGGAATGGAGACTATCAGACCAATAGTTCTTCTGGGGGTGGGGCCAGGAATTGACTGGGATGGGGCAAGAGAGAATTTTCTGAGGATAATCCTGTTCCAGGTCTTGATAGGGGTTTTGATCGCACAGGTGTATGCACTGGTCAGAACTCAGTGAATGTACACTCAATCTGTGTCTCACTGTATGAAAATTGTGCATCAAAAGAGTGTGCAAACAGACATTGGACTCTAGTTAATGGTAGGCATGACACAGTATTTAGGGGCCAAATATATGAAGTATGGATGCCCAAGCTTTACTTTGAAATGTGGCAAAACTTAGATTGATCAATGGATGATAAAGGGATGGATGGGTGGACAGAGGTGATAAAGCAAACACAGAACAGCATTAATGATAGAATCTAGACAGCGAGTATGTTTACAACCTTTCATTATATCTAAAATTTGTCACTTAAAAAATACTAGAGGGACACCCAGTTGGCTCAGTTGGTTAAGTGTTCAACTCTTGAGTTTGGCTCAGGTCATGATCTCACAGTTTGTAAGTTCAAGACCCAAGTCAGGCTCCAGGCTGAGAGGGCGCTGATGGCTCTGTCAGCGAGGCACCTGCTTAGGATTCTCTCTCTCTTCCTCTCTCTCTCAGCCCTCCCCCTCCCCTGCTCCTGCTCACACCCTCTCCCTCGCTCAAAAACTAAATAAATCAACTTTAATTTAAAAAATTAGGAAAAAGGGGCACCTGGGTGGCTCAGTTGGTTAAATGTATTAATTTTGGTTTTAGCTCAGGTCATGATCTCACAGTTCATAAGTTTGAGATCTGCACTGACAACGAGGAAACTTCCTGGGATTCTCTCTCTCTCTCTCTGCACTTCCCCCACTTGCACTGTCCTATCTCTCTCAAAATAAAGAAACTTTAATTAAAAAAATTAGGAAAAAGGTATCAGAATTCAACAATCCCTTTCGCCCAATTAAAAAACTTAACAGGGAGCAGCAGGCTCTGTTCTCCGAGCTTTACATACACGCTCTATTTCATTCTCCCTAGAACGCTATGAACGCCTACCCTTGTTTTACACTCCGTTCACAGGGGCAGAAACTGAGGCTGAAGGTGGTGATTGGCCCAGAGTGTACAGATGGCACATGTAAAAGTGAGTATTTAGACCCCAAAGTCCAGCTTCCTCCCCACTCTGCTCTCCTGCCGTCGACAGCCCTGGGACGTGGCTAAATGGGAGGAGTACCAGCTGCCTCACCGATTTAGCGTGAACTGCCGTAACAGACTGCCATCGCCGGGGGCTTCCATGCTAACGGTTTCTTTCTTCCATTTCTGGGGGCCCGGAAGTCCGAGGTCAAGGTGCTGTCAGACCTGCTGTCTGGGAAGATTCTCCTTCCTGGTTTGCAGTCCACCATCTTCTCATGGCCTCTCATGGCAGAGAACAGAGAGAGGAAGCAAGCCTTCTTTCCTATCTTTTTATAAGGCCACTAATCCTAATCATGAGGGCCCTATCCTGGTGACCAGTTTACATGTTGAAAAGTTTCACTCCAACTCAGGTTGGAGAATGGATTGGAGGGGAGCCCAGGTGCCACTGGAGGGACGCCCGTTCGGTGTGTTAGGACCACGGTCCTAACTTTGACAGAGGACGAAGACTTGGGCTGAGGCAGTGACACCAGCAGGCGACAGAAACAAGGTGAGCCAGGGTCAGGAGTATATGTCACCAATTCTTATGATCCCATCAAAAGACCTTATTTCACAAACGGGGAACTGAGGTCGGGAGGTGATGGGGCTCGTTCGAGGTAATTCAGTAATCGGAATAAACGAAAGGGAAGAGAAACCTAGTTGGCCCCAATAACCAAGGGTTGTGGTTTAAATGATAGAGGAGGCCAGAGAGGAACGGAAAAGAAAATGATGATTAGGATATCGGGCTAAGATAAAAGATACATCTGAATCACACATGCATTCAGACCAGATCAAAAGGTTACTGGTAAGTTGAAGACTAGATAGTCTAATTATGAAGTTGTCTGCAGTGCCAGCCGGGGTCAGCCCTGTGACCCATCCCTCCAGACGCGGCAGGGATGCTGGGGGAGGGGGGTGGGAGGCTGTGGAAAAGCTGCCAGCCTTCCTGACACTCAGCTTCTGCTCCTGCCTCCTTTCTCTGCAGCAGAACATGCGGATTCCTCTCCAAGACACCCGGAGCCTGGTGACAGCCTGCCCCACCTCTGCCGTCACCCGGTGAAAGGCTATTTCCAGCCTCCTGCTTTTAGCCATACATTAAGCAGAAGGGGTCCTTCCCCTTTCCGTTGGTAATGACCCCTTGCCTCCAAAGAGATGGCTTTTTGATGTCTTTCTTGAGAACAAGAGAAGGTGACTCACATCTCACAAGCCTGAAATCATTAATTCCAGGGCAAATGCATGCAGACATGGGTAAATACTTTCAAGTTAATCCCTCTAATCAATAGTCTCTACATGTATTAGGGAAAGAATAGATGGTAAGACATTTTAAATAGAAACAGAGAGACCAGAGAGAAATATTTCCATTATATTGCGGGCTAGATAGATCATTAAGTCAGTCCTAAATTCTATGGAAGGTTTAGAGAAGGATATGGAATACTGGGATGTTAGAGCTAGAAAGAGCCCCTAAGAAAACCAAGCATAGCAATGACCAATAAATAGTAGGCTTACCATCACCTTTCCCTCGCTCCCATACGAGGTGTTAATAATCCATTGCCCTCTGAATTCTCCTTCAGATGCGTTCCGGTCATTTGTCATCAATCTTGGTTATGACTCTAGATGTGCATTGTCTTATGTAGTACAATTAAAATTAAATTAAAAATACAGTTCTTAGTCTCACCAGGCACATTTCAGGTGCTCAAGAGCCACATGGGGCTAGTGGCTACCATATTGGACAGCACAGAACAGAACATTTCGATCACTGCAGAACGTTCCATTGGACAGCGCTGCCTTAGACCACTATCTCCCAAATGTCAGGCATTCGGACACTCTTGCCACATTGACTCCCTTTTTAAAAAGGCAGTTGTTTAATATGGGAATTTCACATTACCAACTGAAATGGAAAAACAGCACCGCTTACCCTAAAGAGAAGGTAAGAGTACACACAGCCACGCTGAGAGCCGAACAGGGTAAGTTAATTCGGCTGAGATACCGTTGCTTCCAGAATGCTCTGGCGCTAAAGACTAGCAAGTATGGCAGTGACTTGCTGATGACTCACCAGTATATCAATGGCCTCTCTCTCTGGTTCAGTGTTAGGCCTTACCCCTCAGGCCTCTCGCTTCTAGGCGAGGCCCCGTGGCAGACTGCGCCAGGACAATGTGGGAGGAAGAAACAGGCCATAAGCCATGTCCGGGGGCAGCTCTGGAACCCTCTAGCCATCCTCCCCTCACGTTACCTTTCTTCCTCTGCCACCAGTTGGATGCAGAGGTGTAAGGAAGATTCTAGGACCTGGGGTTTGGTGGAGCCCATGGGTGGGGGGGGGGGGTTGCCAGGGGGGGGGTTGGATGCCTGAATAACTGAGTGGACCAAAAAATGAGCAAGAATTAATTAAGCTTTTATTGAGTGAAGACCATAAGACGTTTTTCTCTCTCTTTTTTTTTTAGTTAAGTATTGATTTTAATTCCAGTATAGATAACGCAGTGTTATATTAGTGTCAGGTGTTCCAGTAATCCCATATATCTGCTGGTGCTGATCATGACAAGGGCCTTCCTTACTCCTCGTCACCTATTCACCCATCCCCCAACTCACCTGCTCTCTGGTGTCCATCAGCCTGTTCTTTCTAGTTAAGAGTCTGCTTCTCTCTCTCTCTCTCCTTTGTTCATTTTTCTTTATTAAAATTTTTTTTATTTTTAGTGAGATAGTGTGCAAGTAGGGGAGGGGCGGAAGGAGAGGGAGGGAGAGAATCCCATGGCTCAATCACACGACTCTAAGATCATGATCTGAGTTGAAATCAAGAGTTGGATGCTTAACCAATTGAGCCACCCAGGCACCCTTGTTTTGTTTCTTAAATTCCACATGTGAGTGAAATCATACGGTATTTGTCTTCCTCTGACTATTTCACTTAGCTTAACACCTTCTAGATCCATCCATGTTGTTGCAAATGGCAAGATTTCATTACTTTTTAATAACTGTGTAATATTCCATTGTGTGTAATATATATAGATTTAGAAAGATAAGATCTATATGTCTATATACCTATATCCCATCTTCTTTATTCATTCATCAATCGATGGACACTTGCGTTGCTTCCATGACTTGGCTATTATAAATATTGCTGCTATAAACATAGGGGTTCATGTATCCCTTTCAATTACTGTATTTGTATTTTGGGGAGTAGATACCAAGTAGTGCGATTATTAGATCATAAGTAGTATGATCTAGTCGTTCTGTTTCTAACTTTTTGAGGCATCTCCATTCTGTTGTCCACAGTGGCTGCACCCGTTTGCATTCCTACCAACAGTGTGAAAGGGTCCCCTTCACATCCTCACCAACCCCTATTGTTTCTTGTGTAGTCGAGTTAGGCATTCTGACAGGTGTGAGGTGGTATCTCATTGTAGTTGTGATTTGCGTTTCCCCGCTGATGAGTGATGTTGAGCATCTTTTCATGGCTCTGTTGGCCATCCGGGTGTAAGAGAGTAAGATCCTGGAGTTGTTACAGCGGCTAGTCTGAATTATTCTTATTACTCCACCATGTGTTAGAAGTTAAAGACATACCGTACCTTGGTGTAAGCAGAAGGACTGAAAAAGAGTTTGAGATGAAATAACGGTGACAATATTATTTAATGCCATGTGGGCGTGCCTCCTAGGGGCATGGCTTGTGCCCAGACAGGAGAAGAGATTTCCCAAAGCCTTAGCTACTTAGTTGCCAGTCAGGATTATAATATACAACTCTTGACTTTTGTCCCAGGGCTCTTTCCCTGTCACTGCTGTGTCTCAAGATCCCCCCGCGTCCCCCACCCCCCAAAAAAGAGAGAAAAATCAGTTCTTTGCGTAAGGATTTTAGAGGTTAAGCCCTTATAAAGAAAAGGTTAGGTTATTACTTTAGCTGTCTTCCTAGACAAGACAGACTTTGGGGGAATAGAACATTGTCTAGGGTTAAAAGAAATGTGGCTTTAGTGAACTTGCTCATTTGGCCAAGTGTATCTTGTGATGCCAGTCGACGTGAGGGATTATTTTTTATCCGATCTGGAAGCTATCGATTTCTCTTTAGGTAGCCTGTTAACATGGTACAGTAAGCTAGTCTTCAAAGACAGCTCCCGGGGACCTGTGCTTCTCGGTGTTTAGACCCTGCATACACCCCTCCCCCTTGAATTTGGGGTGATCCTGTGACTCATTTTAACCACATGACTATGGAAGGTGTGACAGCATGCTAGCTCTGGGCCAAAGCCTTCAGAAGACTCTTTCCACTTCTGTGCTTTGGGGATCCAGCCGCCGTGGCAAAGAAGGCCAAGGTGTGGGGAGAGATCACGAGCTCCAGCCTTCCAGCTGCCCCTCCAAGGAACCAGCCATGTGAGCGGAGCCATCTTGGTCACAACTGCTGTAGCCCCCGTGGGGCAGCAGCTGCCTGACACCCCAAGGGAGACCAGTCACAGAACCGCCCACTGACCAATCCCCACAGAAATGTAGAAGTAACTAATATGAATGCACTTTGCTGAAAAGGAAAGGGAGCCAGAGAGGGTTAGTAACTTCCTTAAGAAACGGCAGCAAGACCGGCAGCGTGCATTGGAATTAACCGGGGAGATTAGCAGAGAACCATGTCACTCAAGGGACTGAAAAGAGCCGCTGTGGGGTCAGCAGCCTCTAATGAGGCTGATCAGGGTGGCGGCACCCAAGACCTTGTAGAGCCTTCTAGATCACACTGGCGATTGGTCTAGGCAAGGGCACGTGACCTGGTTCTGGCCAATGAGATAGATGTCAGGGGAAGTCTGCCGGAGCTCTGGGGAACAATTTCCCCTTCAGGTTGAAAGTGAGACACGTTCTCAGAGAAGCTGGCTGCTTTGCGCATCAGGAGGCTGTGCTTCTGGGAAGAGGGTTAAAAAAATGTTTGCAGAGAAGCGAGTCCCAGGGCCCATGGTGACATCATCAAGGGCGGAGCGAAGCTGTATCAAGTGCATGGTAAAGGTCCAGGTTGCTTCGGCCACTTTCAGCCAGGCACTCTGTCCAAGTCCAAGCTGTCGACCACCATCAGGAGGGGACTGGAGGGTTGGCCAGGGGGAAACAAGCTGCCCAAGGGACACAGCTGTGGCGCCTGCCTACCCACCCAGTGCCCCCCCCCCTCACCCCCCGCGCTCAGGACAGCCCCTGACCCTGAACTTGCTGCAGGGAGACCCAAGGCTTTGCCGGATGTCAGCGGCACACCTGTCTGTCCCCTACATGCTCTGGCACCTCTGGGGCTGCCAAATGGGCTGCGGTCCCCGTGCCACCCATCACCCGTGGTTTGGACTCTGTGAACTGTTCTGGCAAATAGAAATAAACCCAAAGGAGAGGCTTGTGGGAATCTCCGGGCTGCAGCCAAGTAGGAAAGAAGTTGTGAGGGTTTGTGATTGGCCCCTGAAGCAGGGGACAGTCTCGTGGGGCAGACGCAGCCTGTCGCCCGTGGGGTCTGCACTCACTTGGAGTAGTGCCAGAACGGGATTGTCTGACGCCCAGCTGCCGTCGCAGACAATTGCTTGCGTGTGAAAGCCACGCATGTGGCGTCGGAATCGCGGTGTGGTAGTGGTGAGGGTGGGGGAAGTACAGCACGGATTTTCCCGGCCTCCTTTTCACCCCCGCCCACTGCTCTGTTCCTCTGTGAACCTCAGTGTCGTCATCTATGTAATCTGAGTAAGGGGCGCCCAGGTGGCACAGCCAGTTCAGCGTCGGGCTCTGGATTTCAGCTCAGGTCATGATCTCCCAGTTCGGGAGATCCAGCCTCACATTGGGCTCCACGCTGACAGCAAGGTGCCTGCTTGAGATCCTCTGTCTCTGCGCCTTTTCTCCCACCAAAAAATAAATAAACATTTGAGGAAAAATCTGAATGATAATAGCTACTTCATAGGATTATAACAAAAATTAAAGGAGGCAATAAATGTGGGAGCATTTTGAAAAGTTAACTATTAAATATTACGAATTCCCCCTTTTCCTGAGTTACTTAAGAATACAGATCTTTAAAAACATGTTTAATTCCCAGTTCTTAGCAAAGGATGCAGCATTTACTAGGGGCTTGATAAATGTTTGTTCATGGACTAAATCGCTGATGACCAATGAGCTCTCTCTGCAAACCGTCTCATTTAACGCCGCCCCGTGAGACAGATGGATATGATTATGAACCCCATCTTACACATGAGGAAGGAAGGCTCAGAGAAGTTGACGAAGTTTCCCAAGGCCACACAGTAAGCGGCGGAAGCAGGCCTTGAACCCCGTGCCCAGCCCTCTGAGCTGCCACTCACAGCCATGACATGAGACTGGACACAGGCTGTGCTTCAGGCCCAGGAGCCACTTCTTAAACCCAGGAGGAGGAGCCCACAGAGCAGCAAGGCCCGTCGGATCATATGAGAGCAGCAGGAAGAAGCCCAGAGGTCCGGGAGCTGATTCGGAAACCTGGGGATTGGACTTGAGCTTCCCAGGCAGCAACAGCACGGAGGCTCTAGCGTTGCACACACTGGGCACACAGACACCGCCCCGCCTCCCCCCTGCCCAAGCTGCAGCGGGGACACGTGACAGATGCATCTCAGAAGGGCCAGCCCACTGCAATCAGGAGGAGGCGTCAGGCCTCATTAGAATTACCTGGAAATACCGTTCCCAGCACGCGCCACCCCCCACGCATTCCAATCACTGCCTCCCTGCCTCCAGCTGACGTTTCATTAACATGTATTTACTTATTTATTGCGAGGTGCTGGTGGTGGTTGTTTTTTCAACGGAGCAGATCAAACATCCACAAGGTGAAATTTTCAAATAGCACAAGAAATAGCCCCTCCTGTGTGTCCACCTCTAGGTTAGGTCCTCTCTTAGAACACGAGTTATCAACCAGGGATGTGGGGAGAGAAGATTTAAAAAATCATTTGGATAACATAACTAATATCTGCTCATAGAAATGATTGAAAAGACCATCTCATGGTGAAGGGAAATGTTTATGACCTAATAAATATTAAATGACAAATACAGAATGCGAAGATGATTCTCAAATTCTTAAACTGCATCGGCATCCCTGTGAACAGTTAAAATTACGT
This sequence comes from Helogale parvula, assembly GCA_004023845.1. NCBI lineage: Eukaryota > Metazoa > Chordata > Mammalia > Carnivora > Herpestidae > Helogale > Helogale parvula. Next base: position 657,987 of record PJEM01000176.1, read on the forward strand.
GCCAGGGGCGCCTGAGTGGCTCAGTCGGTGAAGCCTCTGACTTTGGCTCAGGTCATGATCCCATGGATCATGGGTTGGAGTCCCGCGTTGGGCTTTGTACTGACAGCGTGGAGCCTGCTTCAGATTCTGTCTCCCTCTCTCTCTGCCCCTGCCCCCCACTCCCCCCAAAACCCCCGCAAATGCCAACTCAGTGGCCTTGGGGTAGAGCAAGGACAAAAATCTGTACTTCGAGATGCCATGTACCCTGAAAAAGTTATATATTCACTCCAATCTCAAACATGGACCAGAGAACCAAAAAAATGAGGGATTCGTCCAAGAGTAAAGAATGCTTATCTGGGTGCAGCGAATCTGAGAGAAGTGTCTTCTCTGTCTTTGCTGTGGTTCCTACTCAGAAACTTGGATGTCGAGAAAACAAAGGGTCCTCTAAAAATCTAGACCAGACCTCCCTCCCCTCCTCCCTCCTTTCTTTCTTCCTTTCTGGTTCAGCCCAGATGGAAGGAAGCAGGAGAGATGTAAAACTTGGTTACAACGCATGATCATGGACTGATGTTCTCCGTTAAAAAGCATCACTGGGCAATCATTAAAATTTGAATGAAGGTTTGGGTAAGAAGCATATGGGAGTTCTTCGTTGGAATTTGCGACTTCCCTGGAAATTGGAAACTTCAAGGCTTTGTGGGAGCATCTCACCATCCCGTGGGTGAGGTAGTAGGGTTTTTCTGATGCTGGAACCCTTCAGCATCGGAATATGCCTCTTAGCACTTAAAAAAAAAGTTCTAATGTCAGCTCTCTCTGGAATACCTTATAGTTGGAAGTCCACACTGCCTCCTCCATAAAAAATATTTATCACACTCAGGAAATTAACATTGATATGGTACTGTTTAATCGGTGGATCAATTTTCCCAGTAATATCTTCTACATAAATTTTTCAGATTCCCCCCAAAAGTTCTTTTTTAATCATTCAGGATCCAAGCCAGGATTATATATGGTATTTGGTGGTCATGTCTCTTTATTCTTCTTTCATCTAGAATGTTCCTGAGCTTCCCTTTGCCTTCCATGACCTTGACATTAGTGCAAAGTACAGCCAGTTACGGTGTAGAATGTTCCTGAGCTTGGGTTTGCCTAAAGTTTTCTTGTTATCAGATTCAAGTAATGCAACTCTGGCAGAAAGGTCACAGACTGACCTCGTGGTTTTCTGTGCACGCCGGACGAGGAGGCTCAGGTGTTGCCCTGTGTCATTCTAATGTCTTTAACTCCGATCACTCAATTATGATGCATTGCCTGCTGGGCTTCTCCACTTAAAGTGGCTACTCTTTCTTTTGTAACCAAAAAGTAATATGCAGGGGGTTATTCTGAGACCATGTGAATATCTCGTTTCTCATCAAGCCTTCACCCCTTATTTTTTTATTATTTAAAATAATTTTTAGGGGCACCTGGGTGGCTCCGTCAGTTGTGTCCGACTTCAGCTCAGGTCATGATCTCACAGTTCGTGGGTTCGAGTCCCACGTCGGGCTCTGTGCTGACAGCTACCTCAGAGCCTGGAGCCTGCTTCGGATTCTGTGTCTCCCTCTCTCTCTGACCCTCCCCTGCTCGTGCTATCTCTCTCTGTCTCTCAAAAAAAAATTTTTTTTTAATTTAAAAAATAAATAAAATACGTTTTTTAATGTTTATTTCTTTTTGAGAGAGAGAGAGAGAGAGAAGAAGGGCAGAGAGAAAGAGAGGGCGCTGTCAGCACAGAGCCCAAAGGGGCTCGAACCCATGAGCCCCAAAGTCATGACCTGAGCCAAAATCTCAGGACGCTTAACTGACTGGGTAGCCCAGGAGCCCCAAGACCTTCACACTTTAATTTTGACTTCTGGGCTGATTCTGCCCTGAAACAAGTATTATAATGGCTGCCAGGTCATACCAGCTTTATGAGAGGACTGGAAGCAAGTACAGAGCAAAGGACTTTGACTTAGTGGTTGCATCTCAAGGAAAATAATCTTATGAGTCAATTCTATCTCCATAAACCCGGGGGAGAGGGGAGCGAAAACATTCCTAAGGAAACAATACGAGACGTGAACAAAGATGCAGGTAAGAGATTTTCATGGCAATATCACTTGTAAGAACAAAACTTAGAGGTCACCTAAGTCAAGCAACATGATACACTGATATCAAGCAATACGAAGCAGTCATTGAAGACAATGTTTGAAGGCTTTTTTTTTTTTGGAAGACAGATAATGTTAAGTAACAGAAGATAAGCTATAAAATTACATTTGGCCATACAGTTCGGTGTCCTGGGTTGGATCCCAGAACAGAGAAAAGGGCGCTGTGGAAAATTCAGCAGTGCAATAATAGTAATGTACCCAATCAAAGTCTTTGTTTTAAGAAACGTACATGGAATGTGAGATGTTAATGTTAGGTCTGGGGTATGCCAGAACTCTCTCTTTGCAAGTGTTCTGTAAGTCTAAAACTATTCCCAAATAAAAACTCCACCTAAAATATTGACTTGGAAGTGACAGATACATTCAATTTCTTGACTGTGGTGAAGTTTCATAAGCGTGCATACGTCAAAACATATTAAATTATACACATTAAACATGTGCAGCTTATGATATGTTAACTGTATCTTAATTGAGCTGCTTTTTTTTGTTAACCTGTATTTGAGAAGCTCCCAAATTATGTCAAACATATGTGTAGAAAAAGTACCGGATGGAAATGTATCAAAACATCACTGAGTGTTGGTATTGTTCCTGGGATTACAAGGCGATGGTCACTTTTATTTTTATCATTTATAATATTTTTATAGTGGCCCTATATTGGCCTTGCAAGACTTGAATAAACGGGGGAGGCTGCTATTTTTAAATGGGGGTGATTGGTAATCATAAAGCTTTGCTTTCTTGTCTGTCTGGCTCTCAGGGAGAGCTAAGCACTGTTACCATCTTTGCTCGTTAAGAGAATGCAAATAAGTAAAACCTGAAGGAAGACGCAGATTCCTCCCGCCCCGTAACTGAGGCCCCCTTAGAGGCCGTGATAATGAGCAGCCTTGAAAATGCACCCCTGGCGATCCGATTCTGGGAGCAGAGGTCCCCAAACTGTCCTCTGCACTCATGCGTCTATGTGCATACTTGCACCTGCTGGAAGTTGCTTGTGAAAAGCAGAAGCCCATGTGACTCGTGGGTCTTAGGTGGGGCTGCCTTGGGTGAGCACGACCAGGTGCTGGAGATGAAGGCTCCGCCCTGGGGCCTGAGGACTATGCCTCGAGGCTGCGCCAGCGTTGAGGATCCTATAAATCCACCCGGCTTAAAGCCAAGCTTCTCCGATCCTTCCTGGCTGACCCTTTCCAGATCTTCTGCAAGCTGAGAAGGGCGTTCCTAGAAGCCAAAGAGGTGAGTGGTGTTTTTCTTCTTTTCTAGGGGCTTCTCGTGGCTGTCCTCATCCCTGGTGACCCAGCCTCACACCCCGTCTCTGAGGCTCCCCCAGCTCCGGGGAGTTCCCTTGCTGCTGGGGTTGGGGAGCAGAGGGGGTTAGCTGAGAGAAGCCGGGTGGGGGCTTGGCCATTTGGGGGAGCGGGCAAAGTGAGCAGGGGCCCGGCCGCTGGGAGGGCTGCAGGGATGGACAACATGGCCGGGTGAGGAAGGAAGGCCCAGGGACGGCAGGGGCTGGGTGGAGTCGCCTCACGCTGTCAGCGCCACATTCTGGGGGCTGCTCTGGGAGAGAGAGGACTGAGGCTTGGGTCTGGAAACTGCTGTGCCAGGCGACCGGCGAGACACAGACCCCTGTGTCCCAGCTCTGGTAGCATCTGGGTCCCTCTCAGGCTCGCCTCATGGACGTGGGGTGTCCTTGCCATCAGATCTTCAGAAAGGTGGCTTGCTGGCACGTCTGCCTGGAAGGAATCTGAAGAAGTACTAGGTCTCCACCAGCACGTAGAAGCCCCGTGGGGGGAAAGAGAGGGGCCCGGGGCAGGAAACTGGGTAGGAAGCCATCTTCTCTGAGGTGGAGGCGGAGAAGGGGCCTCCTGGATGTCTGCCAACACGGAGAAGCATGGAAACACTTGAATAAAGGATGACTTTTGACGATGGGGTGGGGGCAGCTATGAAGTCACTGGCCATTACGATGTGACTGGAAAATAAGGAAAAGGTTAGGGCTGCCCGGAGAGGGGGCCCCCAAGATCTGCCTGCGAGGTCTGGGTGGGCTTCTTGGAGGGGATGGACAAGCTAGGCCTTAGCTCTTGGGAGCTAATGCCCAGATGTCAAGGGCATTTACTGTCTGACAGAGCAGCTGTAGCGGAGGCGTAGGGGCTGGTGGAGGGAGGGAGAATCCCCCGAGACTGGGTGTTCTCAGACTGCCATCCTGGACCGGCAGTATCCGCACCCTTCACAGAACTCGGTGGAAAGTACCTCCTCCAGTCTCATCTGCATTTGCCTCAGATACGCAGGGTGGGTTTTAATGAACTAGATTTTAATAAGACGCCTGGGGATACTGATGCGTATAAAAGTCTGAAAAGCACTGTCATGGTTATTTAGCCACTGAAATGTCTGCGTTCAGGTAATGTCCCCCACCTGTCTAGACCACAGCAGGTGGAGATGCTTCAGGACCTGAAGTTTATGCAATTTGGCGGGTCTCTTTAGGAAATTGTTGAAGTCAGGGGCGCCTGGGTGGCTCAATGAAGCGCCTCAATTTTTTAAAAAAATATATTTTATTTATTCTTGAGAGACAGGGGAGGGGCAGAGAGAGAAAGAGACACAGAATCCGAAGCAGGCTCCAGGCTCCAAGCTAGCGTTCAGCACAGAGCCCGATGTGGGGCTCGAACCCACGAACCATGAGATCATGATCTGAGCCACCCAGGCACCCCTGAAGTGTCCCAACTTCTGATTTCAGGTCATGATCTCCTAGTTCACGAGATGGAGCCCTGCGTCAGTGTAGAGCCTGCTTGGGATTCTCTCCTCTTCCCACCTCTCCCCTGCTCACATATGCACTCTCTCAAATAAGCTTTAAAACTTACTGAAACTAGACCTATAATCAGTGACTGGGTCTTAGAAGGGGCCCTTGTGAGTGATGAGGCACCCTCAGCCCTGTGTGATGTTTGCCTTCGGACCCACAGTCCTCTGCGTTGTTAGCAGGCCAGCAGGTGCAGCAAGCGTAGGACCCTTCATCCCACCCCCTCCACTGGATTGGCCCGTGGCTTTGCCTGAATGCAGAGACTGCACATGGTGTATGCGGGTGCCTGGGGAGGGGACCTGCTGCTTGCTTACTGTGGGCGGCGGGTCTCCCCATGTCATTTATGTCCAGTTTTTCAAACCCAGCGGGCTGTGCCCCCCCCCCAGTCTCAGCTGGAGTCTGACGCTAAGCTGCTCCAGTGTGCCCCTTTATCGAGGGACCCCCCCCCAGCCCTGCAGATGGTTGCTGTGTTACCCCACTGCATGGATGAGCACTAGAGGTTCATCAGAATCAAAGGAGCACCTGAGTCCACTGTGAGGTTCAGCTGTGGCGAGACAGATCTGCCTACAGCTTCCCCTCCAACCCCTCATGGCCCCGAGTTTATCCATAGTAAGTGCGTGGGCAGGTGCGCACGTCAGTACCTGAATCCCCACCCCAGAGGGTCGAACCTGCTGTGGGTTGAGCACTCTGCTGCCTTCAGTAAGTGGCAGGTGTGATCACTGTTTTGCATTAGCTGGAGCACAGGCTGTTGGCATCTGGACTCTGAGGCTGACTGGCACACCTCTGGGAGTGTCCCACCAAAGATGGTAAAACTCAAAGACCTGGCTGGTGTCTGGTGGCCTCCTGAGCCCCTGTGGCTGGGAGCATACCTCCAGCGGGGCTTCATGGCTGAGGACAGTCACTGTTTGAAGAATGCCATGTGATCGAGGGTGCGGAGGGGGCCTGGGGTCACCTAGAGGCGGAGGGCCCCAGCCCAGCTGTTGGAATCTTACTTCTTACGTTCTGTGAGCTCCTCTGACTCCCACGGGGGGCCAAGGGAACCTCCCCTCTCCTGACATTTGCTCAGTCTCCTGGTGGATCTCCCTGTTTCCCTTCATGCCCCCTTGGTCCCTTCCCTGGTGGCAGCTTGGAGACCCCCTTGAAGTACTGAGTTAACGTGGTTCCCGGGGGAATCCTGAAAGGGCAGCCAGCTGCGCTGCAAAAGAAATCTGACGTAGCTGGAGGGCCCGTGGATTCCACACCTTCCTACCTGTCCAGTGCCTGCTGCTTCCCACGCCCCTGGGGCAGCCACGCTGTTCTTCCCGCAGCTCTGCACATACCTGCGCCTTCCTGCCTCCGGGCATTTGCACCCATGAGACCCCCTGCCTGGACTGTCTTTACCCCAGATCTCCTGGCTGATGGCATTCAGATGGCAGTTCCTCAGAGAAACTCCCCGAGTTCCCTTGGTAAAGTCTATCAAGTTGGGATAAGAGGGCTTAATGCTACTGGCAATGACTGTGCGTTGGCTTAGCGGCCAGCTTCCTTCCTACTCAGTGGTCCGAGTCCGTGAGGGAAGGGGTTTTTAATGCCTGTTTCTCTGGCACCTACTAGGTGCTCAACTAATGCTTTTTCCATATAAATGCCTCTTCCATGGCTCTAATGGTATAAACCTTGATGTTGTCTTGGACGTCTCCCTCTCTCCCCCCACTTAGAATTCTCCTGTCAAAATCTATTAGCTGTTTGTTCTGAGAGCATCAGAAATTGAATTCTTGCCGCCCTGGTCCAAGCTGCCACTTTGAACTACTGAGTAGTCTAGGTGGGCTTCCTGTTTTCACTTTGCACTCTAGTGAGCCCTGACCATGGTTGGGAACTGGGTTGCCCTCTGCTAGGGGGCTGTCCTGTGTATCACAGAACCTGGGGCAGCATCCTCAGCCTCACAGAACCAGGTAGGCTCTCTGGGCACTGTCTCCTGTCCCGTGGGAGGGTCCTATTGCCATTGGCTGAGCAGTCCTCCCATCAGGGCACCTCTTCAAGATCGTCTAGACTTAGAGTAGCCTCCCTAGGCTGTATCTTTTCACCCTCATTCACTCCTGTCTGCCCCTTGCTCTTGCACAGACCCCTCAGGTGTCCCCTGGAGTGTCCTCCTCTGGCTGTCCCTGGGTCCAGAGCTCAGCCCCCTCCATCCTTCTGCTGCTCCCTCTGCAGAGAGGTTTTCCTTGAAGGGTCCATCTCCACTAGGTCCCCTTGTTCCATGGAATGAAACTTGAAAGCGGTCTGTGACCGGTGCCTCATGAACCTCACGCCCAGGGCCAGCCTCCTAGTCTCCCACCTGCTCCCAGACCTCAGGCTTTGTGAGCTTGGCTTTTGCTCAGATGTCTGTAAAGCTGTGCCATGCCCGACACCGTAACAAACAGGACCCGCCATCATCGTCTGTCTGATCTCCCTCCATCTTCCCATTCCTGACCTTTCCCTTCCCCAGCAAGACCAAATCAGTCTGCTAAAATCTCCCTGCTCTGATGTCTCATGTAAGTTACGATGCAACTTTGTGTAGTAGTGGGCCGTGTGTCACTGTGTACATCAGCCCGTGTTTGGCTCTCCTGCCACAATTCCGTGTCCTTTCCGTGGCTTGGCCTATGAAAGCCTAGCCCTCGCTCCGCGTGGGGAGGCTTAGCTGTCTTCTATGTGGTGGCTCAAGATCCAGGCTGGCTCCACCAGTCAGTACCTGACCTCTAAGGAGACTGTGTTGTGCCCAACTCCTGAGTCCTTCTGCCTGAAGAGGACCCCCCCCCCACACACACACACTGCCGCTGAGGGATTACAGGCTGGACTCGGTGTCCCTGTCCTAGCCACCTGAATCTGGAGGTGCTGGGGATATCGGGGAAGGAGGTGGTCCTGGAAATCTGGCATGCATAAAAGACACCCCCCAGGGGCGGGGGGGGGGCGGCGCTGAATCCCCTGGAACCATGCATCCCGCTGGCCCTCCTCCTTTCTGGGTCCTGTGTGCCTAGACATGATCATCCCTAGTTCACAAGCTTCTGGGAGCATGGTCCATGCAGAGAGCTTGGCACAGTGCCCAGCACCTAGTGGGTTCCCTCCCACGTGGTGGTTTTCTTCTTTGTTTGGGCCTCCGGCTGTTCTAGAAAGGAGCAGTGCCTCAGAGGGCCTTCCAGTGTCCCTGATCCTGCATGGAGAGTCAGGAGCCCCTGTGGGTGACTGGGGGAGGGAGCTTGAACACAGAACAGAGAGCAGTCTGGGAAGAGGTTGGGGGCCATTAGCTCTGGTTCCACCAGCAGGTGGCTGCACTAGCAGTGAGGATTTTCCAGCACGACCTGAACATGTTTCTTTCCTGAGTCAGTTACTGGTCTCTAAATTGGCGGGGTGTGGACTGATGATGAATAGAAAGCACGTGGTACTACGGGCCGCTCAGTAGATGGAACCCACCACTTGGTATGCTCATCCTTATCTTCGCCGTTTGTTCCTGTTAATCGCATTAGAACTGAAGATGTGCCCCCCAACTAAGGACTGGGCTAGAGGGACCTCTGCTGGAGGGCTGGAGGGGGAAGGTCTTGGAATATTTACGGTGATCAGAGTTCCTGTGTAGAGTTTGAGGAGGCTGAATGGACAGCTGCCTTTTCCTACTGCTGGGACAGGTAGCTAGTTGGGCACATTTCCTACAGAGCGAGGTCCCCTAGCAAGGTGCCCACCAGCAGTGTGTGGCTTTCAGGTGCTTGAACTGTGGCTAGTGGGACCGAGGAATGGTTTGGGTTTTAGTCAACCTAGAATTAATCCTCATGCTCCATCTAGTTATTGGAAGACTTAAAAATGTTTGGGACAAAATGGGTAAGTGTGTCTTTGTCTACAGAAAATCATAGGAAACCCAAAACCTTTCCAACCCAAATTTCTCATCTGGACTGAGAAATGCTGTAAGTCTAACATACCAAATTCAGGGCGCCTGGGTGGCTTGGTTGGTTGGGCCTCCAACCCTGGCTCAGGTCATGATCTTAAGACTTGTGAGTTCGAGCTCCGAGTTGGGCTCTGTGCTGACAGCTCAGAACCTGGAGCTGCTTCAGATTCTGTGTCTCCCTCCCTCCCTCTCTCTCTGCCTCTTCCCCGTGCATGCTCTGTCTCTGTCTCAAAAATAAACATTAAAAACCAAATTTCAAAGTAGTACTCTTCCAAAAAAAAAAAAAAAAAGCTGGGGGAAATGTAAGAATCTTAATCTCCTAGTAAGTTAAAAATAACACTTTGGGTATATTGGGTTAAAGATATTAAAATTTCACGTGTTTTTTTTTTTTTTTTTTGCTTTTAACATGGGTCCTGGTTAAATCCCGTATCTGGCTGGCCGGCATTTCCTGGGATGGCATTAATTTAGGGTCCATCCTGCTTGATTTTTGGGCAGTATTAACTATTACTGGTATTTTCACTTTGGCCCTTATACTAGCCACAGAAAGTATCTAATTTGTTCTTTCCTTAATTTTTTGCTTTCCAGTTTTTTGGAGTTGGTTGGCATAGAATTCTGGCAACTCGTTTCCTGTTAAAGAATTTGTTTTTCACGTTGGTTTGTGGAAGGCCTTTCTGTGCTGTCTGTTGCTTTCAAGATTCTTTGTCAGTCTTATTTTGTCTCTACTACTTGATGTAAAGAAGATCCTGTTTGGATTGGGATCTTTGTATGATTTCATTCTTAGTGTTTGTTTCATCTGGGCTTTTTTTCAGAATATGGTGTGAGGTATTGAACTCCTGGGAAATTTTAGGGTGGAGAAACTATTTTAACTATCTTTAATTACTCAGTGGATATACACATGATCACCTGGTGTGTGTTTGGGAGAGTCAACTTTTCTGTGTGTTGGGTTTTTTATAGCTCTCAGAGAACTTCTGCTTATGTTGTGTCTGACTCAAAATGACCAGAAAGGAGATGGGGTGGCCTGGAATGCCCTTTCTATGTATACAGTAATGGTGGATTTGGCGATAAAAATGGCTCGCCCAGAGACCACCTCTTTAGAAGTGGGATTATGAGGGCCTCCTGGGTGGCTCAGTCAGATGAAGCATCTGACTCGGCTCAGGTCATGATCTCCCAGTTCTTGAGTTCCAGCCCTACATCGGGCTCTGTGCTGATAGTTCAAAGCCTGGAGCCTGATGCAGATTGTTTCCCCTCCCCCCTCTCTGTTCCTCACGCTCTTGCACTCCAAAAAAAAAAAAAAAAATTAAAAAACTAACAGAGGACCATAAGGAGGGGAAGGGGGAAAGAGAGTTGGGGAGAGTGAGGGACACAAATCATGAAAGACTATTGAATACTGAAAATGAACCAAGGACTGAAGGGGGAGGGGAGAAGGGGGGATGGTCATGGAGGGGGACACTTGTGGGGAGAAGCATGAGGTATTATATGGAAACCAATTTAGCAATAAAATATTAGAAATTTTTAAAAATTTAAAAATTAAAAAAAAAACTTCAGAAGTGGATT